>JAJJWW010019301.1:20000-35554 GCA_023531295.1 Papaver armeniacum | reverse complement strand
TAATTCTCAGCTTCGGTCACCCACATTATTCTATTCTTGCTCATCCACGTCAGACTAATTGCATTCCTCGGGTCATATAGAACTAAGTAACTATAAATCTTAAGTAGAATTTTACCAGCCTTGAAAGCCCACATCAGCCTCACAATGGAATAACTCGCCACCGATTTTAGGGTAATGTGAAAATGTTTAGACCAGAATCTTCAACTCCATACTCCTGCATCACCCATACATCAAATTCAACATTGTTATCTGCATTAACAACTAGACATAGAGACTCTTCCCACTCTCCCACGGTGTGAAACTGCTTCTTTCCCGTAGGTTCTTCAGGTAGTTGTAATTCTGTAAATCTCTCGTCGCTCATGTTCCAGGAGATGATAGCCATGGATTTGGTCGAGGTATCCACTAACCAATGAAGAGCACCACTAATAATCACCCCAGACCCTCTACTATAAGTAAACCTAGGGGATAGTCTGAATGCAATTCAAGAATTTGATCCCAGCGTATAAACATAGAATAGACTACTATCCCCTTCCTCCACTCTTGTCTTCAACTTTCACCAACTTGTAATCATCCATCTTGTAATCATAACCTAAAGCATAGATATTTCTCTTCTTCTCACCGCCTTCCGGTGAATCTGCACACGGTGGTTCGGGAAGTTCCTTGAACTCATTGGTGGCTGGATTCCAAAGACATAAGATGGAGTCGGTGAAATGATCACCATAAACTAAGCAAACCAAACCGTTACATGAACTTCTCAATTCAACCAAACCTTCACATTCGGATTCGAATGGGTACTCCATTTTAACAACACCATCCTGAAATCCATCCGTAGACGCTACTTCCGATAACGAAGCATAACTTACAGAGTGCATCAAGTCAGATGAACCATACGCATCAAAAGAAGTAAGCATAAGATTATAGTTCCTTTTTTTGGATACTCAGATCAAGATGCATCTTAACAAAGACAGGATTTGAAATTTGTTGTGATACCAACACCTTCCACACGTATTTCCTTAATTAGTCTTTCCTTATTTTGTTTTGGTTAAGTTAGTTATTTAATGCAACTAGAATTGCTGCGCAACTTGTTAGCCAAGCAATTGTCAGCTATAAGTACATATACTTTGCTATTTTTAAGATATAACAAATATAATTAAACTCTTCAAAACCCTCTCTCGCTATTCTCTATCTCTCAATTCTCTCTTAATTCTCTCTAAATTATCTCTTTTCTTCATTCAAATCACTTGTTTTCCTGTAGGTTTGAGTTCTTTGATTGCCGTTAAGGTCTCGAACCATAACATCTCATCATCGAGAGCGAGTTAGATTATTATCAAAAAAACCCTAAAAAAAAATTTTCTTTAGCTTCCGCTTGCAACAATGACTCTTACCAAGAAGTTAACCAACTTACAATTTGTGATCAATACCTTGAACACAATCATTCATCGATTTTATGCAAACTGTATTGATACTTAACAATGATGATCAAACGAAAGTCATGTTGTGATAGATGCATCGATGAAAAGAACGCAACGCGTTACATAATACAAGTTTGCAAACTATATTAGATAATCACAAAAAGAGATGGAGACTGTGATGCAAAAACGAGAATATCAACAATTTGGTACATCTCTTGTTACCCGTAATATGGCATCACTCCCTCCTTGCCTGCGTTTTCCTCTCAACACACCTCCTGGTTTTTGGCGGTTCGGCAATAATAATACCAACAACAATCTTGGTATACCTGGAAGTGGTGGTTTAGGTGGCAGCAAATGGTCTTCTAGGTTCTCCAATACCTAATAACTTGAAGTTCCCTACTTTTGAAGGAATGGATCCTGTTGGTTGGATTTTTCGAGCGGATCAATATTTTCGGTTATCATACACTTGAAGCATTAAAAATTGACATTGCTACATCTTATTTCAAGGGTGACGCCAATGCTTGGTACCGCCTTCGGGTTCAACCAAAGTTAATTAATCCTACATGGACAGAATTTTGTTTACTTGTTCGAGAACGTTTTCTTGATAAGAAATTTTCTAATCCACGTATGGCATTGACAACAATTTCTCGGAAAAATCGGTGCGTGATCACATTAAAGAATTTGAGCAGCTTCTCAACTTTGTTCTTGATTTACCGGACGACTATGTTATTGATCTTTTTATTCGTTCTCGAAGAAAGAAATACGATCTGTTGTTGAAGTTTTTGAACCGCTAACATTAGGCTGCGGCTTTCAAGAAAGCCATCAAACAAGAGGATGTGTTTCTTTCCAACCATTCTTTTTACAAATCTATTGCGAGGCCAAATCAATATAGACAGTCCTCTACTTTTTTCAAGCACTCCATCTGATTATTAATGCACCCTTTAAGAGAACTACAATCCCCCATACGGAGTAAAACGCCTATCTTTAGACGAACAAAAGATTAGACGCGAACAAGGTCTACATTTCAATTGTGATGAAGTATAAGGCTGGACATGTTTGTGCAAAGCCTTTGAACTCCAGATTATTGATTCTAGAGATGTCTCCAGCAGACACTCTTCCGAGAGGATGCGAGATTCAACACCATCGATACGGAAGAGATGCTTACTCTCTTCGCAAATCGGATGCATTATGAACCCACAATTTCATTACATGCTCTTCTCGGCTCTTCATTCCCTAACACTATGCGTGTTACGGGTTACATTGCTTGGTCAGCCACTCACTATTTTACTTGATTAAGGTTCAACTCCTAATTTTTATACACCACCAATAGCTAAGAAATATGGTATTTCACCTAAGTCGATTAATAATATGAATGTCATGGTTGGTAATGGAGTAATTCTTAAAACTCAAGGTCTTTGTTACGATATTTCTATGAAATTACAAGATTATCATTCACTACCGAGTTTATGTTTGCTAGAATTAAGTGGTTGTGAGGAAGTTCTTGGAGTAGAATGGTTGAGGACTTTGGGTAATATCTCTTGGGATTTTGAGAAATTACATATGCGATTTACTTCAATGCTCAAGTATATACATTGTAGGTAACAAGTCGACTTCAATCTTGCTACTTGATAGTATTCCAATGCGAAGGTATTTCAAGACACTCAGCATGGATTTCTACTTCAATGGGACGCACAATCAACAACCCGAGAGGATGCTTCTCGGTACCTAATGCGATTTCGAATTACTTTCACGTTTCTCGATTTGTTTGCATCACCAACTCGAATTACCACCTCCCGGGAGCATGATCATCGTATTCCTTTATTGCCTAACACAAAGACCAGTTAATGTTAGACCATATAGGTATCCTTATTTTCAAAAGGAAGAAATTGAGAAAATTGTTTAACTCAAAAGGCAGGATTTATTAGAAATAGTTCAAGTCCTTTCTCTTACCCTGTACTCTTAGTGCGCAAAAGGATGGTTCTTGGCGTATGTGTGGGATTATAGAGCACTTAATAAGGCTACTGTCAAAGATAGATTTCCAATTCCAGCTTGTAGATGAACTTCTTGATGAACTGTGGTGCGATCATATTTTCCAAAATTGATATGCGTGCTTGGATACCATCGATTCGTGTGCATTTAGATGATATTCATAAAATGACTTTTCGCACACATGATGGACATTACGAATTTTTGCAATGCCATTTGGGTTGTCTAATGCTCCCGCAACTTTTCAAAGTTTGATGAATGAAATTCTTCGTCCTTATCTTCAAAGTTCGTATTGGTGTTTTACGACGATATTCTTATCTACAGAAATGCTTCAGCATATTCAACATGTGCAATTGGTATTTGAAGCTTTACGTGCACATAAGATCTTTTCCTAAAACAAAAGTGTGCATTTGCTATAAAGACCATAAGTTATTTGGGTCATATGGTTTCTTCGAGGTGTGTCAGGTTGACTCGACAAGATATCATGCATCATTCATTGGCCTATTCTAAACAAGAAAGCCTTGAGAGGATTTTTGGGATTGGCTGGTTATTATCGTAAATTTGTCGAGATTATGGTAAGATTAGTGCTCCACTTACTCAATTGCTTAAATTGGACGCCTTTACATGGACTTCGAGGCAACAACGGCTTTTAACAATCTCAAACAAGCTTTAACTAGTACACCCGCTTTGGCGCTACCCGACTTCACCAAGGAATTTAGTTTAGAATGTGATGCATCTGCAATGGCTTGGGAGCGGTATTAATTCAAGAAAAGAGGCTGTTGCTTACTACGGCAAATCGCTTTGTGTAAGAACCTCAATCTCTCGATTTATGACAAGGAAATGTTGGCTATAGTTAATGCGGTCAATAAATGGCGACCCTACCCAGCAGGTCGACATTTTAAGATTTACACCGATCATAGGAGCCTAAAATACTTCTTGAGCGAACGCATTTCTTCATTGGAACAACAAAAATGGTTGTCTAAATTACTTGGTTATGATTATGAGATTATTTACAAATCTGGAGCTTTAAATATGGTCAACTGATGCATTATCTCGTATCAATGATTGTCAATTAATGGCAATTACTATTCCAATATTCTCTCGAATTATTGAGATTGTCCAAGAGTGCCATAATGATGCGGCTTTGAGTCTTATAATTGCAAAATCATGGGAGCAGCGTAGATTGTCTGCCACATTACTCTTATATTAATGGAGTACTTCGTTACAAGAACAAATTGTGGTAAGCTTCTACATCTTCATGGTGCTCTAAACTGGATGAATTTCACTCAACTCCAACCGGAGGTCATGCGAGGTATTTGCGAACATATAAACGTCTTCAACAAAATTTTTATTGGTCTCGAATGAAGAAGACAAGTTAAAGAATACGGAAAAACTCCATATAATGATACTCCATATATTAATAAACTCTATATATTAATAAAAAATCATAGTCCCAACTTGGGCCGGTTATAAATAGTAATAACCTCCACATTTTAATATTAATAGATTTTTCTAGTCCCGTCATAAGGAATTTACCTCCATGTATTAATATAATCAACATTATTGGAAACTTATAAATCTTGTTACGTTGAAATTTAAGTTGGCATAAAATACTTATCTATAGTTGTTTGAATAAATGATGTAACTTTTTGGATTGTTACCACATATTTTGATTTGTGGATGTGTAAGACCTCATTATTGTGTGCACCTTCTTGGTGAAGCCAAAACATTTCCAACTTGTCGAGCATGTTTTAAGCTTTTACGGCATGATACTTTTGATATCATCATCAAGATTATCTCCCTCCGCTTCTTGTCTAATTCCGTCGATGATTTCTTTTTCGGTTAAAGCATATGCGACTTTTTGCTCATTTGGATGATTAAGGAAGACATTCATATCCATCATCATTTATTGTACGCACTTTGAATTAGCAAAAAAAAACATATTTTTTCTAAACCTCCCTATATTAATAAACTCCATATATTAATAATTTTGTGAAGTCCCAAGGCTATTAATATATGGAGTTTTTATACTGATATCTCTTCATGTGATATTTGTCGGCAACAAGGTCAATCAATATCTCCTCCGATAAGTACCGCATCCATTGTCTATACCCATCTTTTGACATTTGGTTAGATATATCTATGGATTTCATTGATGGTCTTCCACCATCTAATAGAAGAACATCTATTTTAGTTGTGGTAGATCGTTTGTCAAGATATGCACATTTTGTGGCTCTTACACATCCTTATTCAAATTACACTCTTGTGGGTGAGGTTTTTGTTCGTGAGATAGTGCGCTTGCATGGAATGCCTAAAAGTATCACTAGTGACGGGGGATTCAATTTTCATGAGTCAATTAAGGAAGCGTTCTTTTCACTTCAGCATACTCAACTTTGTCGAAGTTCTGCCTATCATCCTCAATCTGATGGCTTGACTGAAGTTACAAATAGAACTTTGGAGTGCTACTTACGTTGTTTTGCTGGAATCAAGCCTAGTGAATGGTTAAAATGGCTGCCTTGGGATGGTGGTGCTTTAACACTAGCTTTCATCTTGCAATCAAGATGAGTCCTTACCAAATGTTTATAGCAGGCTTCCTCCTACGGTTTCAACATATATCTCCGACTCAACTACCGTCATCTTGTAGATGTAGTCTTGCAAGCTCGAGACCAAGTTTTAATGATTTTGAAATCGAATTTACAAGATGCTCAATCAAGAATGAAAGTTTATCTTTACGATGCGCATAGAACTGAAAGGAGTTTTGATTGGAGATTTGGTTTTTCTCGGACTTCAACCATATCGTCGGACAACGGCAATTTCTTCTTTTCAAAGCTTTCACCCAAATTTTATGGCCCATTTAAGGTCTTAGAAAAGATTGGAACTGTGGCTTACAGATTGGAATTACCTCCTACCAGTAGAATTCATCATGTGTTTCATGTTTCACTATTGAAACTCAAACTTGGAGCATCTGACATTGTACAACCAGAATTACATTGCATAAAGGACTATGAAAAGTGGGAACCCGACTCAATCTTAGATCGTAAGATGTACAAAAAGGGGATCAAGTAAAGCCGGCACAAAATGGCTCATCAAGTGGAAAGGTCGTGCTACTACGGATGCAACATGGGAAGATGTTGATGGAATTTTTCTCAAGGCTTTCAGTTTTCGGACTTGAGGACAAGTCTTGTTTCAAGGAGGTGGGATGTTGTGATACCAACACCTTCCACACGTATTTCCTTAATTAGTCTTTCCTTATTTTGTTTTGGTTAAGTTAGTTATTTAATGCAACTAGAATTGATGTGCAACTTGTTAGCCAAGCAATTGTCACTATAAGTACATATACTTTGCTATTTTTAAGATATAACAAATATAATTAAACTCTTCAAAACCCTCTCTGCTATTCTCTATCTCTCAATTCTCTCTTAATTCTCTCTAAATTATCTCTTTTCTTCATTCAAATCACTTGTTTTCCTGTAGGTTTGAGTTCTTTGATTGCTGTTAAGGTCTCGAACCATAACAAAATTAGATCTAACCAATTTTTGCACACGCACTTGCATACAAACGTGGATTTCACTGGTAGCCTTGTAAGGATTTGAAGATACAGATCTTCCGGAATGCTGGACATTGTTGCTTCTTTATTTCTAGTCTCTTGCGGTGTGTGCGGCGGTGAGTTAGGTTTTTATTTTCTTTTTCCCGTCGTCAAGTGGTCGCCCTTCCCGTCACTATGAAGCAAAAACTCCTCTCAAAAACCCTAGACTAGGCATAATGCCTTTGGTCGCATTTGTACGTGTTAGAACTGAAAATAGTCCCACATCTATTACACAGAAAACCGATAACGAAATGGATCTATAAGAGAAGCTTGAAATTTGACTTGAAAACATACTTACCGGACGGGAATAAGATTGATCATGAAGGATCATGGCCTAGGTTAGTGGCTTCCATTGCACTTTGAAGGGCGCTAGCCTAAGATCTCCCCTTTAAGGGAGAGTCTACGTCATAATTTGTTCATGAGGGGGAACGTGTCCGCGCGGCCCCTGCCAATTTTTCAAGCCCAAATTTTATGCTGCTGATGAAGGAGGTGCGTCTCCACTCTTGATCTTGTTGATATCTTCTGAAGCGACATGTTGCACCGTTGATGACCATCTTTGGGTAGACCTTAATGAAGCGGTTAATTTTAATTTAATTCTACCAAAGGTCGAACAGAATGCAAATACGCCATGATATGCTGTTTTTGGAATTTGCAACGGCAGGTGGATTAAATGGTGTTAATCGATAATGAATTATTTTGAGAATTGACGATTAATCGAAGAAATAAGCGATGGAGGTGATGGGGAAGAAGAAAATGGAAGAATTAAATGAGAGGAATGATATGAGAACTAATCACTCACCGGAAAGTGATTATTGATATGAGATAAGTTGTAATATCTAAAATGGGGGCTTAAATTATTACATTTTCTTTTTATACATCAACCTTTTAAGTCAAAAAAAAATGAGAGGAATGAAAACAAATTAGTTTTAGGTTATCAATACTTGTATTTAATAGGTTAAGGGTATTTTAGTATTTTTCTAATGAATTAGGTCCCCTTATCTTCATTGTAGGATATTTGAATCCTTAGGAGCCCTCAAACTCTTTTTCTTGGGCCCGTATAATAAGTTTCAATTTTTAAGCAATTCAAAGATTTTCATTGGCACTCGGTCTTTGCGGATAGCATCTAGCATTATAGGAATATAGAAACACTTTTAACATAACTTTGGTCGGCCTTTCAATCAAAAACAGTTATCTAGTTAAAGTTTCGAAATGGGAGACAAATTTGAGTTAGGCTAAGTCTTATGGGCTAGATATCTAGGTGCTAGATTTTCCATCCACGTCGACTAGGCAACCTCCTAAGTCTTATGGGATGGCGAATTTAACGGTGAAATCAATTATGTCGGCGTCGAACGGCCAACAACGATCTGACGTCAAGTGAGCCTTAACCAAACAAGCAGCGTTTAGAAAGAAATATGAACAATCAATCAATCGTGTACACCACATTTAAATCTGTTTAAAATGGTACACCACTAATCACATTACACTATTAAAATGGTAGATCTAGCTAGGTGGACGTAAAATGGTAATCATGACGTCCTCTAATGTTCCACCTAATCAATCAATAGTGTACGCTTTTAAAATGGTACACCACCTAATCACAAGACACTATTAAAAATCGGCCATTGTATTAGCTAGGTGTACACCACATTTTGTGCATTTAAAATGGTACACCACCTAATCAATCAATAGTGTACGTCCTTTAATGTTCCACCTAATCAATCAATAGAATAAAAACTCAAACGTTGAATGGAACAACGCCTGATAATGCAAAACGCCAACCATCCCGAGCGTTTGGATCATTTTTTTGACGTTTGAATGATTCGAGCGTTTCAATCTCGATAGTTTGATGCGAGCAAATGCTAGGAGAGAAGTAGCGAGAAAGAGTGTTAACTTTTTTCCCACACTTTTTTTCATGATTTGCAAACACTTTTTGGCCAATCTAACAGTCCAACCTAGCCCATAGGACTTAGCTTTACATTTTCTTTCCATTATCGATCTTTGTTCTCATTTCCCTCCTTTCCTCTTTTCGGTGTATAAGGCTAACCCCTATGGGCTGATTGGAGTGAGATTGGCCAAAAAGTGTTGCAAATCAAGAAAAAAGTGTTGGAAAAAAAATTAACAAGGATAGTTGATAGTTCTCTCACTTCCAAGAAGTCTTCGTAAACTATCGCGAGATTGAAACGGCCATTCGACGCTCAAAAAGTTGTCTCAACGCCGAATGGTTCAGCGTTTGGACGATTTTATTTCATTTATTTATGAATTCTGATGGAGAGAGAGGGGATGTGATGGAGAGAGAGGATTGATGGAGAGATGGATTGATGGAGAGAATTTTTGTTTTTTTGTATATTTGGAATTGAGAGGAAAAGAAAAAGAACGAGGGAGAGAGTGTGGTGGAGAGATAGAGTGACGTGGTAGGGTGTGATAAGATATGAGGGAGAGAGAAGATGGAAATTAAAAAAATAAAATTGGTTAACGCTGTTTGGTTCGGCGTTTGAGTTTAGCGTGTTACCGTTCAACACTCAACGCTGTTTCATTCAACGTTTCGCTGCTAGATTCGCCATCCCATAGAATTTAGAATGTTGCTTACGTCTTGACGTGGATAACCAATCCCAACTTGGTATATATCTAGCTATACAAGTTAGCCTAAGGCCACAACGATATAGTTACACTGGAAGAAAATCTTATAATCTCCGGATCCGTCGTATTTGTAGACATTCGACGGTAATCAAATACATATTTGTTGTCTGGTAAAGACACTTCCTTCGACATTTCAAAGAAAAAGGTTCATAATCCAGGGTTTTAGGTAATAAACCCTTCTCTCTCTGCATCTCTGTGGTTCAAGCAAGTTCTATCTAATTTCTAACCCTAATTCACTTCAGAAAGAACCCATTTCTCAGGTGGAAATGGTGTCAAAAAGAATCAAACAAGGTGGTATTGAATTGAATGATTCATTCATTGCTGAAGAAAAGACAGAAAACAAAGAAGAGATTTCTTCTAAAGATTCAGGAGAAAGAAGAGGTAAGTAAGTTCAATCTGTACCTTCCATGTTTCAATCTGAAAATAAAAATGTTGCAGTTCAGATGAATTCAGAAAGTAATTGTAGTAGAATCTGTGTACAAGGAAGGAAAGAAGAGAAACCGCGCAAGATTGTTTTGAGACTTAATCAATTTCTCCATCATAAAATCTTTAGCAATTGGGATCTTTTTTTTCTTCCAAGGAACTACTTCTCAAGAGATGATGATTGGTTATCATGAGTCTAATTGGGGGAAATTGGGAGAATCCTCAGCCTCTGGTAGTTGTAGCGGACATTAACAAACATTTCTAATGGGAATGGATGTGGGAGGAAAGAAATGATGGGTTCCATTGCTTTGGGTAGGAGAAGGGATGGAATTTGCTCTGAGGACTTGAGGCAACAAGTGGACAAAATGTTCCAGGAAAAGATTTGCAGAAACAAACTTGAAGAAAGATGTGCTGAGTATGTTTGTTGAAGTAGAAATGTCTTTTGTCAAAATAAATCGGATGGGAGCTGTAACAAACGTTATACACTGGGCTAGGCTGGTAATGCCATCACATCACTAACCAACAGTAGCAGCATCACCAGCAACAATCCCAAGTCCCAACACCCAAAGAAACCTCTAAAGTATTAACACCATCTCCATCATCAACACCAATAAGCTGGAGTGCACAAAAAGAATGCTTCAATTCTAGGTATGTCTTATGTTTTACTCTTAGACTTTTGTATAAAATGGATGGATGTTCGAAGTATGCTAGTCATCAGTAATATCTATTATGCATGCTTATTGAATTTGTGTGACCGATTTGTTAGATGTTGACTGATGTTTGCTTTTCGTTGAACCAAGCAGAAGTTTATGCCTCGATGGACACAATACATAATTGAGTATATGGTAGTAGGTTAATAACTTATTGCTCTATTAAGCTAAAGAAATTTAAATACAGGTATGAAGAGTTGAGAACAAGGAATTTTCTGATACATGGGTACAAACCACTGTTCCTATCATGATATAGTTATGTTATCAAACTTTGGCATCACTTGATCACAGAAATCTAGTTCCTTCGCTAAACGTGGAGAGAGAGATATTTGTATGTGCATTCCAACAATGTTAAGCTGCACCACAGCTAAGTCATGGCAAGCTTGTCACTCAACCATGCTTTCGAGTGTCATTGGCAAATACAGAACAGTTTATGTGTTTAAAAGGTTTCCAATCCATGTTGCAATTCTTCACATATCAGTCCCTCTTTGGCTTTATTTGCTTTCCGCAGACATCAATTCTGTCATTATCTTTAACATTAGGTAATTATCCTCGGGTTTTCACTTGTTGCCTAATCCTAATAGGACGGATAAGACATGCATAATAGCAAAGAAGTTGACAAACTGATCAAGATTCATTTAAGCTAGTAAGAGTTATACATGATAATTCTTTTTCAAGTAATGCCGTGTTTGTTGTCAGTCTTAAATGCCGTAGCTATCGTTTTGTTTTGTTTGTTTTCTTAGGAACAACTTTTAGTCTCATGCCTCTATGCTGAGGACGTTCTAGTCCTTGGACTATTGCCGTGGAGGAGTTCTTAAAAATATTCTATAAAGCCTTTGCAGTGAAACAAGGTTGATTGCTAAGGCAAATTGCATTCTAAAGGTTGTACTTGTAAATCCCCACTAGGGTTTGTATGTCTGGTCAGCTTGCCGCTACGTACTTTTCAATCTGATCATTATGTTTACACAATTCAATAGATACTTTTCAGCTTGGTTTTGTGCAATGAAGACCAAATTTCAGTCTTTTAGAGTACCAACTGCATATCGATTTACAAGTTCCAATGACGACACCCTTCGACGAGCCAATCTGATTATTATGGTAAGTTGAGTGAGTCATTTTGTGGTGTACCACTCAGCTATTAAATTCTGATGATTTTAGGATCTTTGCATCCGCCTATAAGATTCTTAACTTCTGGCGTAGATTGGTTGTTCCCATCGAAAACGTATAATATCTTCTTTGTTCTTGTTACATCACAGCTGGATACTATAAAGGAAAAGTACTTGAGAAGGATTATATACACTATGAAATGTGTGTATAAATGCTATGAACTGGATAGTTACATCACTAGGTTTTTATTTTTTATTTTTCTTCGAATATCTGACAAATGCAAAGCAGCTCCTTACTTACCCAATCATTTGGTGCAGGCTACATAAAAAGCATACATGTGTTTTCCTTTAAAGGACTTTGAAGACCCGACTAGCATCTGATTTTTCCCTATGGGTTGTTGCGTCTTTGCTTTTCCTCTGCTTAGTGTATACTAGATTGTGTCATTTTAATGGGTTTCATTTCTATTCACAGGTGCTACCACTGTTATGGGAGATCAATCCACTTGCGAATCAACATGAAGAATGCCCGAGCAAACTGCTATGTCCCTTATGTTCTACATATACCAGTATATACTACTCCATAAGCCATCAGATCCAATTGACTGGGAAGATACAACCACATCCAGTACATGTAGATGGTATGCTTACTTTTAGCTCTTTTCAGCTGACATGCAAAGATATTATACGTGTCAATCGTACAGCAGTAACAAAAACTGATGATAGATCTCAATGAACTTGAATGAAACAAACCTTTTTCTGCGCGCTCTTTCAATTTGGTTGGCCAAACTTTGCAAATACAATTTTGTTTTGGTAGTGTAATGCCTAGTTTGTTTTACCAGGCATTACAAACTATGATAGGCTATTGAAACTAGTACCTTGATTCCCTGTTTAAAGAAAATCTCCATCCACTTTTCTTGGTGTGGCTGCGCCGAACTGGATTTTAAGATCATCATATAGCTGCAGAGAAAGTTGTAGTTTTTCTCTTGTTCAAGTATAACTGGTTTTCTCTGAGCAGCTGTAGCTCTTCTCTTGGACAACCCAGAACGTTTCTTTATGTTACACTAGTTGGTCACTGAATATTTGTAGATTCTGGTGTTTGTCCCACATCGATCAAGTTGTAAGATAGTGTAAATTCTGTAACCTATAAAAGCTGAATTGTGAGACTTGGAGAAGCATACCTTTCTCGGCCTTTTGGCTAAGATCAAGTGTAGTATCTGTTCTTATCAGTTTAATATCTGATATGTGAGCCATCGGCTCACACGATATTAAATTAATTTTTTTCATGGGGGAGTTCCCATCACAGCAGCTTGCTGCTGGGGTTCTCAAGTGTCGCCTTTGCGTTGCACTACTGCAAAGGCCTGGCGCACCCCCACCAAAACTAAGAAAAACATTGCGACTGTGTTTGTGCTGTGTGATAATTCGAGCCTTTTAGTCTGTAGTTCAAGCGCTGTAGACTATGATAATCCAATCCAGGCTTTAAGTCTGTAGTGAGCCCCATATAACTCGTCTGCCCATTTCTTCGCTGACGAAGCAGTTGAAGCAACAAATAGAAGCTGCTGGAGAAGCAAGAAGTCTAAAATATTTTGAGCCTTGTGCTTCAATAACATGACTAGTTATCATCTCAATTACAATTTGGGCTGAATCTGTATCTATGAATTTTTCATTCTCATTCTACCCCCTTGAAATTTGTACTTTAAAATTCAAACTAAGCTAGCATAAACAAATTGAATCGAACAACAAACAAGAAAGAAAAAAAATCAACTGAATGCTAGAACTTCAAATGAAAAAAGATGACAGGTCTACGCTCGGTAGTCTACATTTTTATTATAGTTGTTTCTCTTGTCATATCAATTCATTATATGAATAAACAGTTGGAAGGTAAATCCTCCTTTCCTTTCCATCAAATGAGCAAATTTTATAAGCTGTGAAGCCCATTGTTCCTCATTTAGTTGCGCAGGCCTAGAAACAACTGGTGATAAGGCATGAAGTGAAAAGGAATTAGTCCCACATAGTTTAGGAGGCGAAACTTGACTCAAAATGCTTTGTACATAACCAGCACTTGGCTCTACCAAATGATTCACGCAGCCATGCGGTAAGCACAAAGCGAACTATTCTTTCGCCTTTTACTAAAGAATACCGTGTGCTTGCCGCTTATAAGTGGCATACGCCTATTTTTGAAGGGTTTCTCTTTTCTAAGAGGAACCCAACAATTCTCAAATCCAAGCTTTTTTTCCTTCAGCAGGGTAATTGCCTTACTCCATCCAAGCTTTTTTCCCTTAAGAATCCTTGGTACGCTTCCGCGCGGCCCCTACCAATATAACCCAAATTTTACATCTGCTGCTGGCTACGAAATTTGTTAGCCCTTTCTTGACTTATTAGTTCATTTTCATCCATTGTTGTTGACATGTTTGCTGCTGTTGAAACCTCTTTGGACTTTGGTTGTCGAACTGCTGATGAAGGAGGTGCATCTCCGCCCCTCTTGCTCTGGTTGATATTTTCTGTTCACAATCTTGTGGTGCTTGCGTTTAGATGACAACCAAATTTGCAAAAGGAGAGATGCTTAGGCTGAAGATGAACACAGGTATACCGAATTCTTTTTGTATATATGCTGTTTTTGGAATTTGCAACGGTGACCAGAGGAGTATCTCATGACTCACCGTAAAGTCGAGAATTTCCAACTCGAGTGACTAGTCATGCTCAGGAATACTTTCTACATGACCTGTTTTAGTTGTAGTTGATTTTCATGCCCCTGCTGTAGTTGCTCATACCCTAGTACTCCAGCATCCTAATCATCTCCTTGTGAGATTTTAAGACTTAGCTGAAGTTAGCTTCAAAAACCTTTACCAGTTGTCTTTTAATATCCATTTTCCTCCGAATACACATCTGCTTGGGCTATCAATTTGCATCTGGAAGCTGCCAGTTTCAAGCATTAAAACCCATTCAGTTGTATTCTATGGCCGAACAACACCACACCCTATTTCAGTATTTCTAAACACTTGCTTGTGGCGGAAAGTGAACCTAACTTCACATAGACTATGTAGTATGTACTCACGTAACTCTACACTTCCACTATGTCGTAAAAAAGAAAGACAAAATATCACCACACACAGAACTACAAATCTATGCCCATAAACATTGAGGCTTATGCAAGGATCTTGGAAAGATTGTATCAGAGTTATGGAACTTATGACTCTAGAGATTCGAACTCTTAACCGCCCCAGGAAAGGAACACAGAAACTGTGACTAGCGCGTTTTGAGTGTATCCATGGGCTATAGCTATTGATATAGTCCCACATTGTCTTGTTTACAAAACAGAGATTGGTTTAAATAGCCTAAGCTTCCAGTTTAGCTCGTCCCTTCGGGGACATCCGATAAAATTGGAACGATACAGAGAAGATTAGCATGGCCCCTGCGCAAGGATGACACGCACAAATCGAGAAATGGTCCAAATTTTTTTGATTTTCTTTTTTGGACTGGTTAGCTTTAGGTCATGGATTCTTTGATAATGAGACTGCTCTCCCATCATGATTTTTCTGTTGTTTGTAATTCCATCATGAGGTGGTTGGTTGAATCATCGACTGAGATAAAAATGTTGTATTGCGGAATTCAGTGATTTGTGGATACTTGAAAAATGGGTGTCGTGAGAAGTGTCTGGATTTTTTTATTGAAATGAAAGTGGCAGGAGTGAAGCTGG
>JAJJWW010019301.1:0-15000 GCA_023531295.1 Papaver armeniacum | reverse complement strand
AAATGGTTAAACTACAGATCCAGACGCTTATCTTGTTAAAACTACATTGTTAGAACACTTGCTTGTGCTTGAACATGATTATTTGCAGTGAAACATTAGATGCATAAACTCCCCAAACAAAGTAAACAAGTAGATAATAACCAGATACATAAAATTATTTGTCAACAACTAATAATATTTGACACCCATTTCACCAGCTTGATAAGTAAAGTTGCTACTTCAAAAGGAAACAAGATATAAAAGACAACAGTCACAAGTTAACTACTTTAAATAGATGCCGAGTTCAAACTCATCCTAGTAGAAGGAAATATGCAAGATTCTGAAAAATGTAATTTCAACAAAGAAACCCAGGCAAGCAAAGATAATCAAACAGGTGTCGGCCATGGCGCAACCACAAATGGGGAGACCCATTGTATATATTCTCCAGTGACTACCCTGAGTATTCCTGTTTGATGATGTAAGCAAAAATGAATTTAGCGTCGTAGCCCAAGATCGTTATGTATCAGTTCCATTGATGAATGCTAGCGGTTGCCAAATCATAAAGCATTATTTGACAGAAAATAGTTCTGCAGCGTGCTCATCCTGGCAATCTTCATCCAAGAAGATGTCAGTAACGTTGGAGCCAGCAATCAACAGAACCATGATCCCTCTATACTCTTCTTCATCCAATACCCAGTGCCGTAAATTCCCTCATGACATCCTGGGGCTATAACGAGTAGCCCTCCCGAGCTCCCAAAGCATCGAGACGGTATTAGGGGTGGCTTACCCAGTCAGCCACCCAAAATTTCTAAAGATGTTTTATTGTGTAATTTTTAACATTTGTAAAATTTGAGTCAGTGTAAATTTTAATTACCCCATTAATTGTTAAGATATGATTCTTCGATGGAAGAAATCAAGATTTTGAAACCTTGAGTCACCAAGATGGATTAATTTTTGAATAGCATCTCAAACTAGTTCAAAGGCTATAGGGAAAAACAAGTATTCATGATGTTTCTTAAAATCATCACTCACATGTCAGTTTGATAAAATAAAATTGTGTGTCAAATGGGGTGTCTTGTCCTTAACTAAGCAAGCATTTGTCCACCTTTTAAAAAAAAAGAAAAAACAAGTGTTTGTCCAATAATTCATTTTCTTCATGAAGGCGACTACAATTTTATGTATATATATGTATAATCTAAAAATGCAAGTGTATTCATGAGACAAAACTATAATATGTCATGACTTATTATGCGTATATGTGAAAACTCAAATATTTTTGCATCCCTATAATAACCTTTAAAACTAAGAAAAAATTAGGGCATTGACCACTAAATAACTGGGATTATTATTTTATACACAAACTGTATTCCTCCCTAATATTAGTTGCTGTCAAAAAATTTGATTCAAAGTTTTATATTTCAAGGAAAAGAGATCGTGTGGGTATACCCATACTTAAGCCTTTAAGTATATTACCGCAGTTGTGTGTCATTCTTGCGGTTAAGAGATAAATTAAGTTGAGAGTTGAGAAAAAAAATTAGCCCCACTAAAACATAAATTCTGGGTTCCAAGGCCGCAAAGCATTCAAAGTGTCTGTGGGTCCACCGATTTCGAGCAAACCGATCAATCGCATTGGTGAGAGTCTTTTATTTCATGATTCTCAGTATTGAGATCGTATATTACAAGTCTATTTCCTTCAATAATCCAACAAGAGATACCATTACGGCGGGTAACGATATCTTTGCATCAGATAAAGATCCAAAGTAATTTCATGAGGAGCTTGTAACTAAAGGAATTCCACTGCCCAAATCGGGAAAAAGAAATTTCTAGCTCAATGTTCTCTTGCTAGACAAAAGTCGGTACAAAAAGCACCTTGTAAACTGTTGGAGCCATTGCGATGAGCATGGATCAGTTCACATGCTAGACCTTGAATAACTATCTTGTCTCACAGACCAGATTGGGAGGAATCGCACATACTTTTGAGTCGGTATTCTGGATATAATATGTCTTTTCTCCACAATCATACACATTTACTAAAGCACACGAACTAATTTGCTACCGCCGCTAATATAGCAATATATTCATGATCTTTTTTTCTTTAAAGGGCAGTCCAAACTAGAATCAAATGTTACAAACAAATCCTGATCACAAATCTTGAACGAAGAAAATTTGAAGGAAAACCCATCACACTCTGCAGAATCTCGGCCCGGTATTGGGTTTAAATTTCAAGTCCCCATAACGGTACTCATAAGGAAGAATCACCAGACGAAAGGGGTGAAATCATTACGTTTAGCCATAAAACGTGGAATCCAAATGTGAAAAACATTGCTGATGCACAAGCTAAATCTAAAAATTGATTCTATAGGCAAAGCAGAATAAATATCTCTTTAAGGTATCTTCATCGAACTTTACGAAACTCAAAGCCGAATGTGAGACGAACTAGAATGAGCAGTGATGGAAAGTACCCATCAAATCCCAAATGTCTCCCAGTTTTATTTTCCACCACCTATAACTCAAAAAATAAAAATAAATGAAACTTAGTTTATCCAAGTTTCTCCCAGGAATTTTAACAAATAGTTTAGGGATCCTTGTTGAAAAAATGACTTATCTTAGATTTTCATTTATATAGTCACAAAAAATTCGCATAGCATGCTTGACAATATTATCAAAAAGCAGAAGGAAAATGATTGTCAATAATGATAAAATCATGAACCGAAAAATCATGTAGAATTCGGTTTTACATTGAAAAAGAGCAGTTTGTAGATTTGATATGTGAAAGAAGTGAATTATAGAGAGACGGAAGTGGTGGTGGTAAATAAAGGAAAGTAAATTAGGGTATATTGGTAATTAGACGCAGCAGAAGTTGTACCGAGTATCACACTTGGCGCTCATGCATTAAGATATCTACTGTATATGGGCCCTACGCTAATGTAACGTGTGGAAATCAACGTCCGTCCAAGTCCATTGACCGGTCAAGTATTTGGCGAGTTCGTGATTTTTTTTTTGTTTTTTATGGAAAGACGGGCTGAAATAGCTTTTTTTTTTTTTTTATAAGCAAAACAGTAATGGAACATAAAATTAACTGCTCAGTCTCTGGTCATCACACGGTGAGGCAATAGCCATACAGGTGGTACAGACCAAAACCATGTGGCTTTTATTTACTCTTAGCCCATTGTGCCGAGGTTATGAGCTACTTTATTTGCTGTCGATAATATCACGGGAAAGATACTGGAGTGAAATTTAGTAATTAGGGTTTTGATATCTTTGAAACGAACGGAATTCTTTGATCCCCTAAAAAATGTTTTTGATTGATTTGTTCTACTATCATTCATATCACTTTCAACAAATGATTTTGTCTTTCTTCTTCTCCCAAGCGCACTTTAGAGCATCCCCGATGGCCCTGGTCTGCTCCCTCCGCCCGAAAAACAAACAAGGTAAGTTGATTGAGCAAAGATAACTCAGGAGGAATCTCTGAGTAGATGAATCATTCCCATCTTAGAATTTAGATTCCAAGCACCATCAGTGTTTATTTTAATCCAATTTCTTGGTGGAAACCCAATTGGAATCTGTTTGCTTATTTGTAATTGCGAGAGATACAATTCAGAGTTGGGATTTTTGGTTCTTCCAACAACATCGATTAGCCTCGAGCAAATATTGCCGTTGGTTCCTCCAATTTATTTTCATGTACAATTGCATTTCCTTTGTCCAGGATTAACCATATCAGCGTGCAATTTTTGGGAAGAGATCATCTCTATTTAGGAATCGGCATAAGGTTTAAGCCTTAACAAATATCTAATCCAATTGTCAAATGTAAAGCTCGGAAATTACGTGTTTGGATGTTTGTTATTATCCACATCAGATCAAGTTTAGCACAAGATACAAGTGAATGCATAATAGATTACGATTCCATTTATCTTAGTGAGTAAAATACGATATATGGATGCTTGTGAAGAATTTCATTTCTCGGTATGACACCTTTCGCCTTCCCGGACAAATAGCTTCACCCGCGGCAGATAATTTTTTTGTTTCCATAAGGATTGCCATAGATCGACCAGACAAGTCCCTTTACACTTAAAGTAGCGTAAGCATTTAGTATTGAAGTTGCCATCTTTTGATGGAACCCACACCCGTCTATCACTAGAGGGCTCAATACCGAGAGGGATTTTTTCAATCATATCCGCCGAAGATTGATCAAAAATAGCACTTGGTCCTGTATCCGAGTTCTAGTTTCTGAATGATGAAAACATTAACTTTTATGTTCATATCAAAGTCATGTTAGTCTTTGGTGTGGCACTCCTTTTCTGTGGATCCAGTTGTGTTTGTGAGGATAAATGAAATTTCCTTTCCCCCCACTACCCACAGATAAATAGAATTCTAATCATGGAAGTATGTGGCACATTCAAGCCAGAAGTATATTTTGTGCATTTAGCATTTAATATCATCTCATTGGGAAGATTTCTTTGCTTTTAGAACTTTGGCTAGGAGGGAGTCGGGTTTTCCACAATGACCTCAGACACTCAGCCGGCATCATCGCCAAAATTGTTTACTTAACACTTTCTAAATCCCAAACCTCCTTCCTTTTTGGTTTTTACATATGTTTTCCCAAGCTGTCCAAAGGTGGAGCTTCCTAATACTTGAATCGGATTCCTCCCACCAATATCTTTGTTTAAATGGGTATCAATCTTTTGACCAGTTTTTTGGAATAAAAAAATGGCCATTTGAGTATAGAGACATTGCTTAGCCTCGTGACTGCAACTAACGTGGTTTTTCCTGCTTGAGACAAAAACTGAAAGCACCAAGCAACTAATTCTTTTATGTAGTTTAGGAGAGACATGTGGGTTTTGGTTTTAGATCTTAAGATTGTGATAGAGCCGCTAAATATTTTTAAGCGAGACTCGAGGTTAGATATACAGGATTTTTGCAAGTATCTTTATATGTCTTGGATGAACCTTCTTGCTAAAGAAATAAATCCACGATTTCTCAAAGTTTATCTCTTGACCACTAGCTTTGCAATACTCTTGCGAGGGTACCCTTTTATAGCATGAAAGTCGGGGATGGTTGCTTGTAAATGTATGACATGCGCTCGCAAACAAAGAGATGACTAATTTGAGGAGAAGAAGCCTTTATGCCATGAATCAAGTTAGTTTCCTCCAAATGTTTGATATAAGGCATAAATAAGTACGCACGAGATGATATATAGGTAGGGGGATATGGGATCCCCCTGCTGTAGCCCTCTTCCGGTGGAACTTTCCCAAGGGATCAAAGGTTCGGGATAATTGAAAAGAGACTGCTTTCTAAGACAAGTTCATAATAAGCTTTATCCATTTAGGGTGTGAAACCCCACTTTAGACAAAACTTTAGCCAAAATGACCATTCAAGCCTATCATGTGGCCTTGGCCATGTCCAATTTAATGGGCTGCATGAACCCCCCTTCCCTTTTTTCGCTTTGATAGAGTGGATTAATTCGTGAGCAAACACTACATTATCAATGTAATTTGTCTTTGGTAGAGACAAAAGCACTTTGGTTTGGTGAGACTACTCTGTCCATCATAGGTTTTTATGGCTAAACCATTGTTTTTAGAGATAAATTTGTAGCAAAGTTACAAAGACCAATTAGTCCAATCGGTCCCACCGACCTACTGCTATAGGATTTTCTTGAACCAAAGCTTATGTTTGTGTGATTGAATTGAATAAGCGAATGTTGGACTCAAAGAAATGCTTGACCATTTGGGTTCTTTCTCCCACCACATCCAATTAGGTTTGGTAGAAGATTCCGGTGAACCCATCTGGTCCCTGAGCTTTCGCTCCCATTTGAAGGCGGCAATTTTAATTTCTTCATCAGACAATTAGACTAAAACCTCATTATCCTCTTGAGTGACTTTTGGTTTAATGGTATTCAATAATAGTATCTGACCATCATTTCCGGAAGGTACTATAAAGTTGTTGGAAATATATATAAATTCCTCTCCAATAGCCTCTCTCGTGGTTACCACGTACCATTTCTAATTTTTAATCTAAATATTGTTTATAACTTTCTTTGGAATATAGTAGATTTGTGAAAGAATGGCATATTATTATCACCTTCTTGAACCAAATTTCTTTGGACTTGTCTTTCCACAAGATTTCCTCGGTATAAAATGTTAATTTGTCAGCTAACATAGAAATTTTCCTCAGTATCCCGGAGATCTCGTTGAAAATTTCAATAATCCGCACGAAACTTTATTCAATTACCTCATTGAAGTTGTGGTCAAGAGCTACAATTTGGTGGAGAATAAGCAGCTAGATCATGTGCGATTAGGCCTGTCTTAACTAAATCAGTAGGGCCTTCTTACGCTAATCCCCCCCCAGAGCAATTTGAATAAAGAATGAAAAATGAAACTAAGACGATTAATATATATATCTTGGGTATCACACAGGCCTAAAGTAGAGGCTCAACTTTTTTGATTGTTATTTGTTGCATGGTTCGTTTATGCCTATTTTTTATTTTTATTTTTGGATGTCAACCTTGTCTTATTAACGATTGTTCAACTTTGGCTGACATATTAGCATAATCGGACTACATACTGAAAAATAGCCAGGGCATGCGGCCTCTCTGTTGGGGTTGACCACACCAAATCGGTCGTGGCCTACGGGCTGGTTGTGGCCCTTAAATTCATTTGAAAAATAACGGGTCGGATGATCTCGTAATGTTTTTCTTCACGAGCAGATGAGTGGTTCGGTCTGAATGTCCGAAGTGGATTGAAATCTAAAATCAATCGTAGTCATCATATTAAAATTAGCGGTATAAACCTATAAGTTAATCGGACTCTACAATCCTAGGTGTTTTTATTCATGGTCAAAAGCCTCGGAATTAATCCATTTAGACCTAGTTGATATGAAATCGGTTAGACAAGAGATGGTAAGAAATGATTTATTCTTTTATAGATGATTATCTGAGGTACCTGCCATGTTTATTTACTTAGAGGGAAGGATGACGCCTATGAGGATCACATGTTCAACAAGTTGTCCTTAACATTAGTTCGCGGGTATACTCGAGATGGTGATGCTAATTAAACCCCTCACAACCAAGATGTGTCCGAGGATAAGACCGCCTGGATATAACTTGAGTTAGCATTAACGCAAGTTACCCACCCTTGAACTTCCGACACTTGAGGGATGGAAGTAAAACGCCGCACGAAAATAAAATCAAAAGAAGAAGAAAAGTAGACGAAAGATGGTCACCGCTTGTATATCAAAATAAAATTAGTTGTATTTATAGGAAAAGATACTTGCAAATCAAGTTAGGTTTTGGTTTTCTTTAAAAACAAGTAAACCACGTAAAAGGAATTTTCCCATAAATAAAACTCTTAAGAAAATATTTTTGGAATTAATTTCCTAAAGAAAAAACTCTCCAAAAATAAATACGAATAGAAGAGGGACTTGATGCATGGTATACGTGATATCCATGGGTGGCGTGTATTTTTCGAGGTTCGACAAGTTGAGATGAGACCTTAGAAGGATCACCGGTTCAACAAGTTGTCCTTAACACATTAGTTTGCGGTATGCACTTAGATGAGTGATGCGGAAACCCTCACACCGAAGATGTGTCCAGGATAAAACCGCCTGAATATAACTTGAAAGTTAGCCTGAATGCGAAATTACCCACCCTTGAACTCGGCAACATGGATGGAAGTAAAACGCCCATGAAAATAAAATCAAAAAAGAAAAGTGGATGACGAAAGATGGTTTAACATGTATATTGAAAACAAAATTACGAGTTGTATTAAAGGAAAGAATGCATCAGAAATCAAGTTAGGTTTCGGTTTTCTTCAAACAAGTAAAAATGAATTTTCCCAAAATAAACTCTTGAAAATATTTTTGGAATTAATTTCCTAAAGAAAAACTACTTAAAAATAAATACGAATAGAAGAGGAGCTTGATGCATATTCTTTTATATCCATGGGTCAAGAAACATGTATTTTCGCCCCACCCTCCCGCCATCGCTTTCTGATATATCCATAAGAATATGGCTATATAGTGGAGCACCTCTTGAGTTTTTCCTGATGTGGGACTAAAGGTTCCATTTCATTCACTTAAAAATGAGTGAGTATCCTTAGACCCTCTTATACATTAGATCAAACCACACCAAGACCATACAACCTTTTATTAAAACTCATTTTCTCCAACAATCCCCCTTGAAAATGAAATCCTCAGGTTAAAAAACAAAAACGAAAAATCGAGAATACGGAAAATACATTTAGACAAAGGTGTCCATGAGGTCTTGAACCCTTACTTGAGTGAGAAGTTACCGGAACTACTTTGCTAGATAAAGGAACATAGTCTTGAAATGATAGTGTTTGGTGTAGTGTACAAAAACTATGCATGATATCCTCCCCGGCGTTCCCTTTAAGTTAGGGTAATCGTTTTGTCCAATTTGCCCTGGACATATCTTGTTTCTCGAGAATGCCTAGAGAATCTGCTCGATTCTCAGGAAGGCCTCACTCGCCTCATTCAGATAGTGAGTTCCATCAAGAGTGTTTACTTCCCTACACCCCACTTCAATCTTAAATTGAAACTATAGAACCTAGCTAGACATTTAAGAGTAATCCTCCACATGTCACTCCATCTTATCACATCAACACCATGGGTAATGGATAGAGAATGAAATTCTGCCCAGTGGTGCAACTTTACCCACCACAAATTAGTTGTCTCATTCAAACCTTGATCTTGGGATATCAGTCAACAAGGTTGAGTATCCTTCATGGCAAGTTTAATTATTGAGCCTAAGCCCGTCCCACGATGCTTCACATATTATCTCCTTGGACAAACCTTTCGTCGAAAAGGAATTAAATGATATTCTCCTTGGACCTTGTCCAATCTATGGAAATAACGCGTTGAGATTAATTTTCAAGGAATCATGTCTTCTACGCAAATGTATAAAATTTCCATTGTAGAAGATATTCTTAGTGTTTGAGCATGTTTCGGTTGAACCCGCCAAGCGTTGGTATGTCAAGTTTGGTTGTCATATTAACTCATTTTAAGAGTCGCTTGATTATGTACTAGAGTCAACTTCGTATAAAGTTAATTGAAAGTATTAGGATATGAGACATTACAAGTGGATAACACTTGCTTCTTGTCGTGATGGATTTACAATGTTTCCAATTAATTATCGTTCTTAAGTCATTGTTATTATTATAGAAACTGTGGATAAAAGTGAGGTGCAACAACCACACCCAATATTTTGTTTAGGCGATCCTCGTATGGACTAACTCCAATATAATTCAAGAGAATCAACTGAGATCGAGACTCAATCAATGGAATATATCCAAGAGTTATATCTCTATTTCTCAATCAATCTGCAATCGGAACAAAGAAGAGTTATGTGAGCCGTTTGATATGAGAAACAAATTGAACGGCAAAGACATTAACGATGTTCACGCAATAATCCGTTTATATCAACAACCAAAGGTTGAATTATCTAATTGATTGAACTACACACAACTTGGTGATATTCTCCGATTATATAAACAAACATAATGTGGAAAGAAATAACACGATAACTGAAATTTTGTTAACGAGAAACACAAATGGAGAAAAACCCGGGACCTAGTCAGTTAAGACACCACATCAGATTAAGCAGCTACGAGACACTAGCCTACTGCAAGTTAACTTTGACTGGAAACGAGTTGTACCTTGCCGAATCTACACACCGATCAAGGTACATTCCACGTTCTACGCCTGCAGAACCCGCCTTAGGATTCTCGCGTACTTGATTCCACCAGCTAATCTCTACCACAACTAGAGTTCTTGAAGACTCAAAGTCGAAGACTTGATAAACGACGGTTCTCACAAGAAAAGTCTATCGAATAGATAAATCTGTCTCCCTTTGTTCCGCTTTGGATATATCAAGGTGAAGCAGAACGAATTGGAGACTTTATATTCGAAGAAGCAACAAGTAATATCAATCCTCACAATAACTTAATCATATGGTAGTGAAACAAGTTATTGTGGAATCACAAACGATCGGCGAAGATGTGTGACTACTTTTATCTTACCTATTGGAATTAAATCTAGAGCAAATCTTAGAGAAGATAGTACCGATCTTACGAGAATAAAGTAAAAGATCAGAACACGCATTCTGAGAGAGAAAATAGTTGTCCGGCCTCGAGAATCCCAATGGAGTCTTTAAGTCGTTAACCTATAAATGGTTTTAGGAAAACCCTAGGTTAAAGGAGAATCAACTCTAGTATTTAACTAGTATCACACGTGAGGTGTGTGGATTAGGTTTCCAGGTTCTTTGGGATTCTCCTTATATAAATCTTTAAATCGAGGTTTGATAACTTTGGGACAAAGCAATCAATATTCACCGATAGATGAAACCTTATTAGATTCAAGCCAATATCTTTCAACTTTTAGATTGTCTTGACCAATCTGCTTTATAAATGAAATGACGCTTTATTTAGATTTGGGTAGCAGGTACTAACGTGTACACTTATTTGGCTCAACAATAGTTAATCGAAGTTAGCCATATGAACACTTTCATATCAGCCTTGTTCATCTTAACACAACTAGTTCAACTTCAAATAACTAAAATTAAACTGGTTAAAGAGTTGTTCAATTGTTTATATTCATAGAAGCATACGACACAATTTAAGAAAAATGGGTTTGATTCTTTCAATCAATTCATGAACATTATATCCACGGTTTGCAAAAGATTGCATTCCTTAATATATAAATATATTTGTTCATGACTTACCATTTTAGAATCCTAACTACTCAAGTAGCGTAACGGTCTTAAATAAGTTGTCGGACTTGATCTAGACATCATGAGTATCTGACTTTTAAACATACTATAGTTCCTTGACTTCAATGACCAGAATCGATGCATACTGGTATACCTACTAAATTCACGAGGACTTGGAATAACTTGAAAGCCGTTAGTATACAAGTTGCATGTTGTGCCATATCCAAACAATGGTTAATTATTTCTAAACTCCCATTTAATCATTGAAACATTATTAGAAGACGATAGTTGTCTCACACAAACTATTAGCTTTAATGTAATTTTCAAGTGATCAAATGATCAATACGAAATATCTTAGTCTACATCAAATGATTATGTCACACAAATCATATAAGATGTTACTGTGCTGATTTTCGCATGATCATCTTTGACTTTCATCAAGAATAAAGATGAACTTGGTTTGGCTTAAAGCTTACCAACATGTTCAAGAAATGTAGCGAGTTGACTACCAAAATATCAAATGTGTGTAATTTAAAGTCTATATAACTATATTTACTTTGTCTCAATAGGAGATGTATAGAAATAAACTTTTGAGCGGTGGATGAGTTCAAGTCTGGCATACCTTTTGTTGATGAAGTTCACAAGATCCCCTTAGTAGTTCTTCATCTTCAATCTATGAACGCTGGAAGTCTAAAGCTCAACTACAAATTCTATATATAGATATAAGTAGACTAGAAATCAAGAGACTTATAGTTTTGACAACTAAACTTGACAAACAAGCTTGAGATAGCAACGTTCACAGTTCAGCCAAGCGATTGCTCTGACAATCTCCCCCCTTTGTCAATTTTAGTGACAAAACTATCAATACATATGGATTACAAAATAAATAAACTTTTGTAGCTTCTCATCCAAATGTTTGATTTCCTTGGTTCTTGACATTACTCGAAATATTAAATGGCTCCACTCCATTGATTTTGAAGCCGTGTTAACTCATCATCATAGTTGTTGAAGATCCATAGCTATAATAATATATAAAACAAGATGTTTCGTATTTTATATAGTGTCATAGTATTATTACACATCATCAAGTTTAATTGTGATCCACAACTTTTAATAATAATATGGTAGTATGTATCACTCCCATTAGTCAATACTTCATCTCACAATGAAAACCACTCCCCCTTACATAACGATCCGTGAACCATATTATTTGGAGTGTGAACTACAATAATTCTCCCTTTGTCAATATAAATTGGCAAAAGGTACTGAAAACTAGCGGGATCATAATGAAATTCTCTAGAGATACTTAGTATTTAAAAGAGAACATATCAACATTTGTTTCGATGATTTCAGTAGTCAAAACTTATGTGCCTCATCAAGGAGTTTATAAAGATATAAGATAACTCCTATAATATTCCACAGCCGCACACCCACAAATATTTGGCAAATAAAGCACAATTTCAATTAAAACTCTCCCCCATAAAATGTCATTCCCAAAGGAATACAAGAGCGAGCTTCTTTTATAAGAAGAAGGATTTCTTTGGACATTAACAAATTACATGAAAATGAATTTGTATCTGAAAACTTCAATAACCACAAGAGAATCCATGATTAATTTAATGAAAATGCCTAACATAAGATAACTTGCAATTAAATAAATACTTTCACATGAAGTGGATCAGAAGATCAATCATGCATATTGAAAGATTCGTTATTTTTTTCAAAAATTTGCATAATGATACCATAGACTTAATCTTTGACATCAAAGTTCATTCTATTTTCCATCAATATTTGCATAAAGACATATAATAAACTTAATCGACGTATATGGGACAATCATAGTTCGCTTAGTGACGTCAACACACATATCCCATAAGCAATATTTTTGCGACATATGAAACCAACAAAAGATTAAATAGACTTGCAAAATCATCTTCCTAAATAAATCGATTTTAAATAAACAAATCTAAATCGCAAGTATGCAAGATGAAATCGCTCGCGACAGATGTGTGCCTCACTGATAATTGCTATTCAGAAACTCTAGTTAATCGCGTACATATGGACCGTTTATCAAACAACCGTGACCTTTTGATATTGTGTAGAAAGGCGCCAGGAGTATGAAAAACTTTCGTGAAATGGTCCTTTTCCAAACTCCTCGCCAACTTTTAGCGCTTTGAGCGCTTTATCTCGCTCTTGCAGTCGAATTTAGAATTTTGCTTTACACATTGAGGACAATGTGGAAGTTTAAGTGCTGGGTGAGTATTTTGCATAATAGATTTGTCAATTTTTCGTACATATTTGCATGAAAACTCCAACTTGTAGTTAGTTCGAAGTCACATAGTATATGTCGCTAAGATTACATCGAAATTCTCCAAGAGTGGACTGAATCAAAGATGCCGAGAGAACATGATCAGTTTCTTGCTTGCTTGAGGAGTTAAAGTTAGTTTAACGCATATGCCGATGGAAAATGAGGTGCGGGGAATAAAGATTCGGTAGTAAATTGTGATCCCTATGATGGAGACTACTGTTGTTACATCATGTGAGGTACTAACCTTGATTCTTTGTACGTGTCTAAATATGTGCTTTTAGAGTGTATTAATCACCGCACGTTAATTCGGGTAGAATGGTGAGCTACCCAACCTCCCACCAATAGAAGCACTACTTTGATCTCTTATGCTATTTTATCAATCATGATGGTGACATCGACCTATACATACCACTTGTAATCTTGTTCGCAGCTTAGCACCATCCACTATATCTCTACACCAACGAGTCCATAGAAACACATCATCATCAATGAGGAGCGACATCCAAAATCTACAAGGAAAGTTGGAAGATGTTTAAGGTTTGATGTTGCAAGTGCAGAAATGGCTGATTTAGATTCAAGTAAAGCGACAAGACAAGGAAGCGACTTTCTACATGTTGAAGACTTATGTACAAGAGAGTATCAAGATGAGAGTTCAAGAAGTTTATGATATCAAGACTTACAGGATTGTGAAGAATCAAGCGGTAAAAAGTACTTACACCATGGCTTTTGTACTTGCATTTTATTTTATCTTTATTTGTATTTGTTACATTCTTGTCTTAAAAAAAAAAAAAACAGGAGAAAATTTCTTTAGGTTCATTACTAGTTTTATTATTTTGTTTTCTTTTCATTTTGTATTTGATTTATTTTTCTTGTCTAATAAAAAAAAGCAAAAAAAAAAAGAAAAAAAAAATTAAAAAAAAAAAAAAAAAGAGACAAGAAAAATTAGATTTTGTATCATATTGTGGTTTGTTTTTAGTTTTGTCTCTTTCAATAAAGCCAATGGAAGAAGAAGAAATATTTATAATGAAGTTTCAAGTAAAGATTTGAAGAAAAAGAGTTACATTGTCAAGATTCTAATAAGTTCAAGAGTTATCGTCAAAGGTTGAAGACCGAAAACGAAGATGACGGTTACAAGGAATGAAGGGCAATGCTGTTTATGGATATTGTGGAGAGTGGTGCTAGCGCACGTGGGAAACGGATAACAAGGTAAGTAAGGATATTCCTACCTTCGTTAAGTGGTTGATTTCCTTTCAGAGATCGTCGAGAAAAATGGGTTTTTCAAAACAATAAAGAGGTGGGTTTTCAAACAATTTGAGTTTTCCTTCTACTATTCAACGTGTCGTGCAGGATTCTCTCTTCATTCCTATCTGGACACATGTGTGACCCATAAAAAGTTGTTTATTATTGAGAAAGAATCGCATAAAACCCCTTTCTCGTGAGGTTGAGTTGAGACTTTTGATTACTCTCGAACCGGATTCTTTCGATAAAGGTTGATTTCTCTCTCAACTTTTAAGGATGAGATTGTATTCATATATATGTCTAACTTCTTATGACTAGTATCACAGAATATCTATATCTTCTTCGCATTGGATGCTATCATTTCGGGAGAACTAGTAAATTGGAAAAGTAGGTTTTGTGGGTATATCTCTAGTAAACCCTCACGAGACTATAACTGCGTCCACTATAGACACCTAGGGGGTTTAAAGGAGCACATTGCACATGCTAAGTGAAACTGGGATCTCTGATTTTACATGGAGTTGTTGTATTTAGATAGTTTTGCTCGAGGACTGGAAAAGCCAAGTGTGGGAATTTGTTGTAGTAGTGGTGTTTTCCACACTACACCCCTCTCTATATTTTGGTTAATTAATCCATTGAAAGTTGCATAATTGAGAATGTTTATTGATTAATTTCATGAGTTTGCCTACAGGAAAAGTAGGATTACCTTAGCAAGTAAAACACCTAAACTTTCTCTTTCCTAATGACTTGCCCAACA
>JAJJWW010019300.1:0-287747 GCA_023531295.1 Papaver armeniacum | reverse complement strand
TCTATGAAGAAATAGTTACATTTCTTAGCATTGATCTCTAGATAGGTGATTGTTTAGTCTTTTCAAGAAATCCACAAAGCCGTTGGTAAGTGCACCAAGCGTTGAGAAAGCTAACGTACTATAACCATAAGCCAAACATTTATCAAAATATTTATTTTTTTAAAATATAATTTGTAGAAAAAATCAAATTAAAATTAAACAAATATTTAATGTTTGCTCTTATTTTTATTATTGATAAGTTAAAGAAAAGGTTCAACAAAATAGTATATAAAATAATTTTTAAATAATAAAACATTTGAAACAAAATTGATGATATATAAATCCAAGGGTAATTTTATCATTTTTAAGATTAAAAAAGGATAAAATAGGAAAATAAAATATCAAATTAGAATGGGACCATAACTTATGCTTTTTGAAGCTTTTAAAATCTCATCCTTCCTAACTTTTAAAGTTGTGGAATTTTGGAAGTGCTTTGCATAAAAAGCACTTTCCAAAAACTTTACCAAACACTCAGATAAAAAATTATTATTATAAATATGTTTTGAAAGTGCTTTAGAAAAAAAAAATAAAAAAATTACCAAACTCAGTCTAAATGTTTTGTGCTATACAGATTTCATCATTATTTATTGTTTGGGTTATTTTGTTTTTGGTACTCAGGTTTTGTCCAACTTTTGAGTTTGGTCTAACATTTGTCCAGCTTGGTGTTTGGTACTTGGAAAAGACGTTGACCCTGGTTGACTTTGTTAAATATTGACTTCAGTTTAGTAATTATAAAAAATATTTAATAAAATTTAATAATGAAACAAATTTACCATTGTACCCTTAACTTCATTAATATTTACATAACAATAATTTCCCTTCACTGTCTTCTTCTCTATATCCGATTAGAGAACCTAACTTCCCTTCACCATCTTATCAAGCATCCAAATTCCCTCCCCTCTTTTCAGCTTTGACGAAATGAACTCCCCATAATCTGTTCAACTAATATTTCACGAAAGAAATCTCCATAATTGAAATACTACACATGAACTCTTCAACCGTAATGAGATCGGACCACCATTAACATACATCAAATCTTTCTTCCTAAACTCATTCCACCTGTTCCTGTTTTTTTATTCAAAACTTGCTAAAACCCACACAAACTCGACCCACGTTACACGATTAACCAATAAACTCATTGAACTCATGGCTAACAATTTGATGCGGTAGTAAAGTAATGTCTGGGAAGAAATGGTCGTCCCGAGCCTTTTCTTTCCTTGACTTTTCATTTCATACTATACCCAAAATCGTATACAACTCAAACCAATAATTTCGTGTCCATCTCAAACAATTTCATGACCACAAAAACCCAAGGCTGACCTGGAAACGGCAATATCACTTCTCAAATGATTTCTCATTCAATTCTTTAACCCAAAATTCTTCACTGTAATTCAATTTTTCAATCATTCAAACATCGAAAACCCTAAAACCATAAGAGCATCTCCACTTCCTTGTTGTAAAGTCAGAATCAATTCAAAAAAACACCAAATTCATCTTTCATTGATGTAAACTCTAATTTTAATCCACTGCTAGAAAGCCCCAAAATCCAGACCATATCAACAAATTCCAATTACATCTCGATGAAGACAACTCCACAAAAACACGACCACTAACCATCCCTTCATTGTCTCACGAACTGTTAATCAGACCCAATATGAACTTCATACAAAAACTAATTTCATAAATACCAAATAAGATTCAAACTTAAATTCTGAAAACAAATCTTTTGGTTCAGACTTTCAATTGATGTATTCGAAGTTATAAAATTTACGGGTGTATAGAACAGGATCGAGAGATTTTATAGGATGGGTGGTTGTTTAAAGCTTATAGAGGGACATGAAAAGTGATGGTGTTGGTGCGGTGTTAAGGACGAAGAAAGAAGGAGATGATGAATCATGGAAGAGATCTCAAAAGTTTTTCCCAATATTAATATAGTAAGGATACAATAGTAAATTCGGTTAATAATTAATTTCTATTTTAATTTATTAGTAATTATATAAATGTGTCAAGATATAACACATCAACACGAATTCAACGTTTTTCCAAGTACCAAACGCAAAGCTGGACAAATGTTAGACCAAACTCAAAAGTTAGACAAAACTTGAGTACCAAAAACAAAATAACCCTTATTGTTTCCATGGCTTTCAATCTATAATCGCTATTATGATGTTCGTTTTGGAAAAAATTCAATTGGGCGATGATTGCCGCTTTACCATTAACTACTTCTTTAACTTCTCCTGGTTTGTGCGCCATGAGTTTTATTTTTTGACATTTATGGGTTAGGTAATCATTTTGATCTTCTTCCTTGTGTTGGGATCGATTGCTCTGCGTTAAGGTTGTTTTTTTCCCATCTAAAGCCTTCAAGTTGTTGCTTGGCTATTAAAATGGGTAAACATACACTTAGCTTATCAATAAACCCTTTTTTATCTTAATTCTTCCTCTTCTTGGTTTTACTGTTAGATTGTTCTCGTTGTTTATTATCAAACCCTTAACCCATTTGAGTTCCACTATATGCCCCTAATTTATCCACTTGAACTCGTGTTCTATGGCATTTTTAAAGCTTTATATAATCTGTCATCTCAAATCTTTGTTTCTTTACATGTTACCTTTGTCCTCCATGTGTATTGGACATTTATTCAACTTGCGTATCTCCTAGAGGCTTCCATGAATATGTCCTACGAAAGGCGGTTATTTTATCTTAATAATTCACCAGTTAAAGTTGGTGTTGCATAGAATTTTGGCAAAATATTATTTTTTAGCTTAGATTAGTTTGTGAATTCTTATCTTTTTCTTGTGTTAATTACATCGTTCTCAAGCATGACTTGTTCATTATATGAGATTTGTCAGTTTGAATATTGGATTTGAGATCTTATGATGAGGTATGATCTGTAACTTGAAGTAGTTAGAGTTTTCGACAAGAGATTAAAGTTGGTACAGATGATTCCTTTACAACTTAAGTGTGGAACCAGGGAATGTTTTATCTGATGTGGTCTTAGTGTTATGGTTATGTATATCACCATCTGAAACATGAACTTAAAACAGGTTGTGGCTTTCATTGACATTTATTTTTTGGCTGATATATTTCGTGCAACTTCTGTCACTCCAGCGATGAGAGCCACGGCAATGTCACTTCTTATTTGTAACTCTTAGGACTTTGTGGAGAAACGGTCAAGAAAATGACAGAGAATGGAGACTTAATGAGTCCAACCAAACCATAGTAATTCCTCAAACATAATACATCGCAGCAGCATCTTCTTAACATGGAACGCTCCATTTCGAATCAACCATTTAGAAAAGCTTACTTTAGTTAGTTGGGGTGGTAGACCGTTAATTAAATTTATTTTGTATTAATCTTATAAGTATATTTGTGTCATTAAGGTCTTCATAAAAATAAGTAAAAACATATTTGAAAAGACAAGGGTACCCAAATACACCACAATCTTTTCAATATCAACCTATAAGTACGGTTTCTTAAGTGATCGTCTATGGACACACTACACGAAATCATTGAATTTGTAACGTCGAAAAAACGTTACTACCTATATATTGTAACGTCAAAAAAACGTTGAAAAAGTGTCTTTATTATTAGTGTTACAATAATTTATCAACGGTTGATTTCGTTACAATAAAAATTTATTATATAACGGTTTCATTCGTTGGAATAAATACACCAACGGTTATCTAGTCAGCACAAGATTTATCTGATGTCATTTTGTTGTAACGGATAGCCGTTATTGTGCATATCGTAACGGTTGGCTTGTATGCAGATTCGGTGTAACCGAATCTTTATGTACGACTTTGTGTGTAACGGTTGACTTATTGCCACATGTCCTTCCTTATAATGAGATACAACAACAATTTTAATCGTTGTTTAGTTTATTGTAACAGATTGGGTTTAACAGTTATTGTAATGATTCCCAACCGTGATAGCTCAGTGTAACGGCTGTCGTACGATACGTGTCAATCTATTATAACGTTTAAAGTAACGGCTTCAAACGTTGATAATTGATTGTAACATTTTGGATATAACGACTTGTCATGAACGATTGATTAAGTAATGAGATGACTAACGTTTGTCGTTTGCCACGTGTCTATCGCTTGTAACATATAGACTAACGGCTTTAAGGCGTTGACAATTCATTGTAACATTAATGAATTTGCCAGGTGTCTTTGATTACTAACGAGATATTATAACGTTGATTCGTCGTTGGTAAAAAAAATAGTTTTCAAAAAAAAAAAAAACAATTTTTACTGTTATAAATAAGCTCCCATAATTGGACCCTGCAATGCAATGCAATCCATTTCTGAAGCTGCAATACAATTAGTTTATGAAGCTGCATTGCAATTCATTTCTGAACATGCAATACTGAATCTGAAACCCATAATTCAATCTCATTTCGCAGTACATACATTCTCATTCTAGCACAAGGAATTCATTCATTCAATTATTCTGGAATTCAATCTCATTCCACAATACATACATTCTCATTCTAGCGAAGATAAGGAATTCATTCAATCAATTATTCTGGAATACATACTCCTCAATCATTCACATATGTAAAGTATATACGAGTATCATCTTTACATTGGAAGAACTGCTTAAGCCTAAAAAATACATGGTTCCATATATGGTTATAATCAAATGAGAAGGGTTGTGTTTTTCAGCAGTTTCTAAATATAAGCAAGTGTTGTTCGACATTATATATACCTTGGATGAAAAAAGTTGTTATCCGCCAAAAGAAGTTGTCCATTGACATCATAGTAGCCTTAACCAGCTCTTGCCATCAATTCTAGTATCCTGACAAAACAATAAACGAAACAAAAACCAAAATTAGAAACATATCTCATAGGAGAGAAAGATTCGTTCAGTAATTTGGGCATTTCGTTTTACATGATTCTGCAAACAACAAAATTAGTGACAATCAAATTGGAAACAATGTTCGCAGGAGAGACAAAAAAATCATTCAGTTACATGTGCATTGTCATTCTGGATTTCATACATTTTCATTGTTGAATACCATTCAATCATAATAATTTGAACATTGACAACCCAAGTATCAAAAGTTTATATTTATTTGACATAATTGTAACTGGCAATTCACATACACGGTTCATATAAAAAAGTATGAAAAGTTGTAGTAAGAGTTTACTCACCATAAGAATTAGAGACGAGAATGTGTTACTTCTCAGTTGTCCTACTTCCACAGCTTCGCAGGACCAACACTGTCTCATATCTTCCAACTTGTCTACATGTCCAGGTATTCTTGCACATCAAAAGTTCTAATTATATTTCTCTATTAATGTCTGCGCAACGCAAATACAAGGGCGGGGATAAAATTAATTCAAGAATCTTGATCTTGGATACAAGTTAATCCTCGATTGTACTGACTTTGCAAGGCCAACATGGTCTCACTTATTCATCATTTGTCCAGCAATAAATCCTCAAAAAGCAAAGAGAATGGTAGTATGAATCAACCAAATTTTTTATTTAGAGGGGACCATAATAATGATAAGTAATGCACATAACTTTAGTGTGGTAAGAGTTTACTCACCAACTGGAATCAAGTAGGTTGCTTGTCAGGCTTGCTGCATCATCAATCTCCATAAGGTAAGCATTACTTGTGCCAAGAGAAACAACGCATATGCATCGAGTATTCGGAAAATTAACAAGTAATATGTCTCTACAAATACTCGATGCAGTGAGTTGTTTCTTCTGCCATAAAAATGAACATCTTGATCTTTTTTGTTGTATACCTAACCTGCAACCAAATTTTCATCAATTGAAAGAGACCATAATAATGATAAGTAATGCAAGAAACTCTAATGTGTTAAGAGTTCACTCACCATCTGGAATTAAAGAGGTCACTTGTCAGGTTTGCGGCATCGATCTCAATAAGGTGATCTTGATTTGTGCCAACATAAACAACTCACCTACATCAGGTTTACGTAAAATTAAGATATACAGTAATATTTTTTCTCTACGAAAACTCGTTGTGGTGAGTTGTTTGTTCTGGCATAAAAACGAATATCTTGTTCTTTCGTTATTATATACCTATCCTACAAGACCTGTTCAAGAGCTTGGAATAAAATCATTTGAAGCAACTTCATTTATTCCAGCTCTTGAATAGCCTTTCAGGAACAGACAACAGTCTCTTATCTTGTTCTTCACTTCAGATGGTACTGCGACACTAACATATCTCCAACTTCAAGTCTTGCGGTCAATGAGTCCTCAGAAGAAAAAAAAGAGAATGGTAGTAAGTGAGTATTTCAGTCAGGATAAAATAATGACAAGGGAAACTAATTATCATAAGTTTAGTCACCAATGAAATTAAAGAGGAAAACGTATTAGTTGTCAGGTTAGCTGCATCGATCTCCTTCATTTACAGCAAACCTAACAACTAATACGTATCCACTCTGAAAAATCTATGGTGGTAAATTGCACATGTTGGAAGGAGTCATGTAAAACATATATTTGAAGAGATCATAACAGGTAAGTAAACAAACCTGAGATAGAAAAGGAAACATGCACCTTCACATCAACACTGTCTCATATAACGGCTATGCGAGCACATCTCTAGGTACCTCCAAACTACCACATCTATTTTCTTGGTGTACACTGGTCCTGCAAGCTACGTAAGTGGTGGCAAAATTACATTACAAGATATGCACTTGTTACCTATGAATTTTTGCCACACTTGCACAAATGTCGCACCAATGAATCCACAGCAAGACAAAGGGAATGGTAGTAAGAATCAACCAATTTTCATCAAGGGAAAGAAACCATAATAATGATAAGTAATGCAAGAAACTCTAATGTGTTAAGAGTTTACTCACCAACTGGAATTAAAAAGGTTACTTGTCAGGTTTGCGGCACGATCTCAATAAGGTTAGATTGATTTGTGCCAACATAAACAACACACCTACACAGAGTTTACGGAAAATTAAGATATACAGCAATATGTTTTCTCTACGAAAACTCTCTGTGGTTTGTTGTTTGTTCTGGCATAAAAATGAATATATTGTTCTTTCGTTCTTGTATACCTATCCTACAAGACATGTTCAAGAGCTCGGAATAAAATCATTTGAAGCAACTTCATTTATTCCAGCTCTTGAATAGCCTTGTAGGAACAAACAACAGTTTCTTATATTGTTCTTCACTTCAGATGGTACTGCGAAACTAACACATCTCCAACTTCAAGTCTTGCGGTCAATGAGTCCTCAGAAAACAAAAAGAGAATGGTAGTAAGTGAGTATTTCAGTCAGTATAAAATAATGACAAGGGAAACTAATTATCATAAGAGTTTAGTCACCAATGGAATTAGAGAGGAAAACGTATTAGTTGTCAGGTTAGCTGCATCGATCTCCTTCATTTACAGCAAACCTAACGACTAATACGTATCCTCTCTGAAAAATCTATGGTGGTAAGTTGAACCTGTTGGCAGGAGTCATGTAAAACATATATTTGAAGAGATCATAATAGGTAAGTAAACAAACCTGAGATAGAAAAAGGAAACCTGCACCTTCGAAGGATACAACTCATATCGATGTAGGTGTACACTAATCCTCCAAGGCTCTCTAAGGGCAGGAATAAATTCATTTTGACAAAGTTGATTTTGTCTAATGATGAATTTATTCAAACGCTTAAACAGATTTACAGGACCAATCTCGTCCATATAGGAATCGTAACAACAAACGCATACGAAACAAAAGGGAAATAGATTACAACCAAACAACCATAAATCTAGAGCAACAATCGATGAATGAGATTACAAGTTGAATAAACCTTATTTGGGTTGTAATTTATTGAAAGAGATTACAACATCCAAGAGAAAAAAGAATGTAAAGCAGTAAACATCATCATATAAAGAATATAGATTAGAACAAACTATTGAAAAATAATGTAAACCACTAAAAATCAGTAAACCTTAAGCAGTAAAGCAGAAATCTATTAAAAGACATTACACATGGATGCTCAGCAGTAAACAGTATGGATGTTAAGCAGTAAACAACAACAACAACAACAAAAATCGAAAATATATATTTTGTTAAAATCTATTGAAATTACAACCATGAAAAACCTAATTTTAAAGGGAAAAGTACAAATCTAAAACATACCAGTGATCTTTATAAAGATCTATTAAACAAATTGAAACCCTAAAGGAGAAAAATAAACAATTTTGATAAATCTATTCGTAGCTAAAAGGCACAAAGAAAACACCTTGAGATTGAATGAGATACAGTGAAAGATGCGAGTAAAGATGTATCAGAGTTCTTCGTCTCACTCTTTAGAGTTGAATGAAGATGGGAAAAAGGTCAGAGTTCTTCGTCTCACCCTTTTAATAAAACAGGAGGAGAGTTGAAATTATTGAGTCAGAGGAGGAAATGAAATTTGAGAGAAAAATCGAGATAGGGTTTCAAATTTGTGAGGGAATGGATATCAAAGAGAGTTATTAGATTGGGAAAGTGAGAGGGAAACGAAATTTGAGAGCCAAAAGTTTGAGACAAGAGAGAAGAGTGCAATAATTAAGGAGAGATTTGCTTTTTCTCTCAAAATATCTAGGTCCAAGGCGTCCGTTCGAGATAAAGTTGGTCAAATTTGTGGTCAAGTTGGTCAAATTTATGGTCAAACACATGATCGGAAACAAAACGAGGCATACTCAGGTTGGAAGATTACCATATACGAGACCCGATGTTCTCGTCCCAGCGAGGTTTGAGGTGTCAAATATATCGGATTGGATGAAATCGCAACCTATTACGAACCCCGGGTTGCAAGCTTACCATATACTGAGACCGTGTTCTCGTCCGGGCGAGGTTTGAGGTGTCAAATATATCGAGTTGGATGAAACGCAACCTATTACTTGAACTCAGGTTGCAAGATTACCATATACATACCCGATGTTCTCATCCAAGCGAGGTTTAAGGTGTCAAATATATCAGATTGGATGAAACTACAACCTATTACTGAACTCAGGTTGCAAGATTACCATATATATACCCGATGTTCTCGTCCAGGCGAGGTTTGAGGTTTCAAATATATCAGATTGGATGAAAATTCAACCTATTACTGAACTCAGGTTGCAAGATTACAATATACAGACCCGATGTTCTCGTCCCGGCGAGGTTTGAGGTGTCAAATATATCAGATTGGATGAAACTGCAACCTATTACTGAACTCAGGTTGCAGGATTACCATATACGGACCCGATGTTCTCGTCCAGGCGAGGTTTGAGGTGTCAAATATATCAGATTGGATGAAACTGCAACCTATTAGTGAACAGAGGTTGCAAGATTACCATATACTAACCCGATGTTCTCGTCCTGCGAGGTTAGATGTGTCAAATATGTCGGGTTGGATGAAAGCGCAACCTATTCTTGAACTCGGGTTGCAAGATTACCATATACGGACCGATGTTCTCGTCCAAGCGAGGTTTGAGGTGTCAAATATATCGATTGGATGAAATCAACCTATTCGAACTCAGGTTGCAAGATTACCATATACAAACCCGATGTTCTCGTCCTGGCGAGGTTTGAGGTGTCAAATATATCATATTAGATGAAAATGCAACCTATTACTGAACTCAGGTTGCAAGATTACCATATACAGACCCGATGTTCTCGTCCCGGCGAGGTTTGAGGTGTCAAAAATATCAGATTGGATGAAACTACAACCTATTACTGAACTCAGGTTGCAAGATTACCATATACATACCTGATGTTCTCGTCCCGGCGAGGTTTGAGGTGTCAAATATATCATATTGGATGAAACTCAACCTATTACTGAACTCGGGTTGCAAGATTACCATATATAGACCCGATGTTCTCGTCCGTGAGGTTTGAGGTGTCAAATATATCGATTGGATGAAACGCAACCTATTCTTGAACTCGGGTTGCAAGATTACCATATACATACCTGATGTTCTCGTCCCAGCGAGGTTTGAGGTGTCAAATATATCAGATTGGATGAAACTGCAACCTATTACTGAACTCGGGTTGCAAGATTACCATATACAGACCCGATGTTATCGTCCCGACGAGGTTTGAGGTGTCAAATATATCAGATTAGATGAAACTCAACCTATTACTGAACTCAGGTTGCAAGATTACCATATACAGATCCGATGTTCTCGTCCAGGCGAGGTTTGAGGTATCAAATATATCAGATTGGATGAAACTGCAACCTATTATTGAACTCAGGTTGCGAGATTACCATATACGGACACGATGTTCTCGTCCAGGCGAGGTTTAAGGTGTCAAATATATCAGATTGGATGAAACTGCAACCTATTACTGAACTCAGGTTGCAAGATTACCATATACAGACCCGATGTTCTCATCCCAAATGAGGTTTGAGGTGTCAATTATATCGAGATTGAATGAAACGCAACCTATTCTGCCGAACTCATGTTGCAAGATTACCATATCTGAGACACGATGATGACAACTTTTCCTATGATGTGATTTAAATTTTTCCTAGTAAAGCAAATTTTCCGACGACGGTTAAAGCAAATTTTCCAACGACGGTGAAAGCAAATTTTTAAACAACGCAAAATTACCAAAGCGAAAGCATATTTCCGGCGACGCGAAATTGACCAAATTACCCTCGCCGACAACAAATTTCAGGCACTGTGGAAATGACCAAATTACCTTTTATAGGCGTTTTTACTCTTCATAGCAGGGGTACTGTTACAAATTGCCCATTCAAGATTTCAACCACAAAACCGTCTGAAGTTAAACCTAACTTTGAAGTTATTATTGTCAGGTGATATTACCGATTAAAGCTTTCTCTTGGGAATAGGCGTGACCCTGCAAGAATTTAGAGTTTATTTTTGTTACCAACTGTTGTGTCTTGTAGGTTAGACTAGTTTATAAGGGGGAAACCAAAGGGTCAGAGAGCAAATAATTCCAGAGAGAAAATTTGTAGAGGGAGACAATTGTTCTCTGAATTTTTTTCTAAATCAAATCAATCAAAATGGCTGGTGATGATGATCGACGCAGACGAAAGGGTAAAGCCCCCATGACTGGAGAGCAACAATTGAAAGAGTTGGAAGAGAGGCAAAGACAAGAAAGGTTATCCGCCACTATGCAGATGATTGGGCAGATGACCAAGGATGATCTCCAGAAAGTACAAAAGAGAGTAAGTGACTTGTTGAGCGATATTGAACTCGCTCCTCTCTGGAAAGATATGCATGCTGCGGAAAATGAAGTACAAGAGAAAACGGTAGAGATTTCTCCAAATAAACCGGTAGAGATTTTTCCAAAGAAGCGTCTCCGTGATCCCTTCAAAGATGAAGAAGAGAAGGAAACGTACTATGCAGTACAGGAGAAAAGGATTAGGTTGGCGGAAATGGCGGAGATCAAGGCGGAAGAGGAAAAAGAATATGGGCGGCGCGATAGTGATGCAAGTGCTACCGATGATGAATAGCCGGTTGTTGTTGTTCATAGTGTCAATAATATCTCCAATACATACTGTTACGAAGCTGCATCTGACCTAGATGAGTCACTTGCGGTTTTTCGCGAAGATGAGATTCTTGGGATTAATGATGAAATTTTGGCCCGAAAGACCGATTCCAAAGCGGAGTCAGATGAAGATGAAGAGGAAGAGGGGTCTGATGACCCAGAATATGTACAACAGGAAGAGTCTGGTGAGGAGGAAGAGTCTGATGAGGAGGAAGAGATCCGAGTGATCGGGTATAACGAGTAAGCCTTATCGAAGGGAAAATGGTTAGTCACTGAATCATGATTTCTTTTTTGGTCATGACAATGGAGTATTAAAATGCAGTAGATGATACAGGGGAAAGTTGTGTTTATTTTGCTTTTTTCATTTTGTTTTTGGTACTTGGATTTTTTTTTTTGTAACTGGATATTATGAACATGATAGTGTTGCTGTCAAATATTGCTCAACACTGAATAAACGAAAAGGTTGTAACTTTATGAAATGCAATATGATGAAGTCAGTTTATTTATATTGTCCTATGATTGTGTGTCGATAATGTTGGAGATGCAGGTTGGAGATGCAGGTTGTAATCTAGAAACTAAAACTACAATGCAAAGAACTGGAACATGTACAAGACTAAACTGTAATGAAAACAAATGTATACTTAAAAACAATTCACTTTAGTGTTTCTTAATAGTTTCCCTGCATCTTTGAAATTGCATCATGTTTGAAATTCAAAAAAAGATTCTCTATCCGGTTTAATTCACTTGATGGAGAGGCATATACACACCTAGTCTTAATCTACAATATGGTGAAGGGTCAAATTACGAACATTTATATATGTTTGATCTTTATATCTTTATATCTTATGTCAATACATGACTAACAAAAATTGTCTTGTGTTGGTTGCGTCATATTCGACTTGCACATAATTGACACAAACCCTACTTATCATATACAACCCACGCACCTAATTCTACAATCTGACAATGAATACAAATCACAAAGATTCCTGAGATGTTGATTCTCAAAACAGAATACAAGCTTTATTAACCAATGCTGACATCCTACAACCAAATATTATGTCTGAGTTTAAGATCATCTGTCAACTGACATATAAAACCACTTGGTGGAGGCATAAAGCATACAATTGAGATGTTCATAATCACCAAAAGACTCTCAAAACAGGATACAATTCACAGCAACATAAAAATAAACCTAAAATCTGAAACATAGAGATGTTCATACTTCATAATCACCATCAAAAATTGTACCATTCAAAATCAAGAGTGTGTAACCTCCAATTTGTAAAATCATTAAACCCCCAAATGAATGAATGAGAAATACCTTAGATGAAGATGACCAAGATTTGCATTTCCAAAATTATGAATCACCATCAATACTTTTATGAGATATCGATTAAACTAAAATCTAGGCTTGAATCGATGTTTCATAGAAGAATCGATTGATTCATTATTATTGATGAAGTTTTCTGCAGCTGAATCTCCAAGAAACCCCCAAATGAATGAATGAGAAATACCTTGGATTATGAATCAGTGTCAATACTTCTATGAAAGATCGATTAAACTTAAATCTAGGGTTACATCGAAGTTTCACAGAAGAATTGATCGATTCATTCATTGTTGCTGCTAAAGTTTTCTGCAGCTCAAATCAATAGAATTAGATGAACTGATAATGAGTCTGCGGATCAAATCAATGGAATTAGATGAACTGATAATGAGTTATGTCTCAGGCGATGTTCCAAATTTTTGTGTCTCATTTGAGTTGTTGGTCAGGGACCAGGGTATTGAGATATGGCATGATGCCTGAGCCAAACCATGCTGCAGTTCAAGATATGGGCCATCTATACACAAGTGTGCTGATTTTATTTTGCTTGACCTATGTTTGACCTGATTTGTTTGACATTAGTTGATTAATTAGTTGTTGGTCAGTGGTAGGCTCGGAAACCTACAATAAAATACTGCAAGTGCACAGTGTCTAACTAGTAGAACAATGGTAAGTACAGGTCGTTCCCACGTGGAGTGTGAAAATAATACTACTAACTAATATCAAAAACTAACCAATGAGATTCAATATTTTAGAAATTTATGAAACACTGACAGAAAAATAATAAAAACGTAACCAAGGATGTGAAGGTGTTAAGGTTCCGGGAATTCGTTGTAGGTAAGTTATTTGTGTTCGATCACAAAGGTCTCGAATTTAGTCATGTAAAATAACAAACCTAGCTACTAGTACACGGAAGATATTTCATTAAAAACCATTGACAAGAATTATCGAATCGGTAGTTTGCTCTCACCTTAAAGTAGAATTCCAAAGCACTAAGTATACATGGCATAAATAGTCAAGAGATATTCATAAATCGATTATTGCTAAGGTTCAACGAGTCCTTCTACTAATGTAACTATGGACTATACATGGCATAAAACATGAAAAATATAGCTAGAAGGTAAAACATTAAAAGAGAATCACAAACATTATCATTAAGTTCAATTGGTAGAAACCTTATTCAAGAACACAAAATAAAGAACCTACAAGTTCATCCTTTCACCCTAACATGGATTAGCTAGACATGGCTTTCTCAAAAACCATAAACAAATCTAAAATCAATAGTTAATCAGAAAATGAAAATTATCCAATCCTAAACGGCTGTGTAGTCGCGCCTCCTCCCTCTAACTCAATATTTGATCGTTTACATAGTCTCCAAAGGAATATAATTTCCTTACTCAATTTCTACACCACGTCATTAGCCAATCATGATATGCCACACGTCAATGATAAATAACATCACCCAATGAGGTTTTTCCATGTCCTCTCTTCACAGCATCAACTTTCTACTCCCTGACCGTCCAAGTCTCGGTCACAGGCACAACAGCTATCTAAGCACTTGCCATCGTGGATATTAGAACACAACCTCCATTTGAATTCAACCAAAACCCTGGAATCCATTACTGCCAGCTTCGGTTACAACACCAATTGATTCTTCTTTATCACGAGTCTCACTTAGCCCCTTGTTTCCAACAACACCGTTCATGCTTCTGGTCCCGAGAATTCCCATTGAGACCTATAGTACACAGCAGACATCACCACTGCTTTTCATTCTTCCTTGTTATGTTGCCATGAGCATCATCTCTATCGAACTGCAATCAGTTCCACATATGCACCACTCCTTAGCACAGCTTCATCTTCTCACCGTTCAACTTCAACTTCTTGCCAAATTCAGGCGACAATAAACTGCAGTACCACTACTCGCAAGCCCTCGATATATCTTGAGTATTTGTTTGCTACCAATTTGCTCCGTATCCAGGATACAATACCTCAACCATTTTCTGGTCCTCCACGTTCTGCTCCTTCCTTATTATTTTTCCATCTTCTCAGCGTCTTCCTCTCACTGGTTGCAGGGCTCAGCAAATTCTGTTCCTTACATGTCCGAGCTATCTCATCGACTTAGACGCCATCTCAGTTCAATCCAGTAACCCCTGTACCATCTTCTCCTTGTTGCTCTGATCAATCACCAACTGCACAGCACAAAACCCATCTAAACATCACCTGCAATTTCGAGATTGTCTTTGAACCAGCACCAAAATTTCACGACTCCATACATATGTATCTTCACAGCAACTACAGGTTGACAAACCCTGACAGCAACACTCGTCTAACGACTGCAGTTCAAGCCACTGCACCAAATTCAGGCCAAGAATGATCGATCAACACAACCACCATTGCCCGCGCTTATTTCAGCCACCATCAAGCTTCTCGCGTCTTCTCTGTCCGGCCTTGCTTGTAAACAACTCATTTAACCCCTGAATGAACTCAATTCTAGTCGACAGAGCCCCATATGAACCAGCCAACCGGAACAAAAAATCAATAACTATTCTCCGTCTCAATGGATGAAATCCATTACCACAGTCACCATTCTACTTCAGAACCTTCCACCACCTATCGGGACGAGTTCAACCAATCAAACAAAGTTCAGACCATATCAAAAACCATGCAATCATCACCTAGCTAGCTTCGATGCTGCCAACTCTCATTCAAAATACTCCCATACAAATCCAGCCAAAGATTCGAACTGCCAAGACCACCTGTAATCTTCAAATGCAACTGCCTATGATCATGGATTCTCACTGCTACCTAATCACCCAAAACTGTTGTTGTCGGTCATTTTAATTATCTCCATTCCTTTCCATCAGTTCTCTCTCGCTGAGATTAATCCATTATTCCTTCAGAGATGAACCCAAATTCAGTCGACATATGAACCCTAAAATCTGTTCTCACAATCTCCACGAACTCTTATATTTCAGCCAATTCCAAACCTTGTTGTTGTTGGGAGAGGTACGAACTCCATCGACAGAGAGAGAACCACGGCGGCGAGAAATATTTTGTTGTAGTATGAAGAACGTTTTCACTCTCTCCACCCCGGTGTTATTTTGTCATAAAGACTTCTCTGAGAGTACTCAATAAAAGAGCCACCAGCTGCTTAGATAGATAAGAAATGGAACCGATACTTTCTTACAGAATGGAATACGTTGCTACTCCACATAAAAATGTGGTGATGGGAAGGCCACGTCCACTTTCTTGTTTAATACTTGTGAGCTTCACTTGCTTGTGTAGTATCTGCTGGCTACGATGACTTCCATGCTGCTGATATATACAAATACCAGGCTAACCATATTTGGTCATTTTCATCGCAAACATCGATTAACTCTTGTTAAGCTATTTATTCTTCGGATGAACGGATTTGCTTGTATTCCCTACAAATAGCTCAAAACAATGTTATTAGCCAAAAATTCGAGTCCTACCTAATAGAAATATGGGTATAAGATGTAGCATTGACGTGATTATCAGTCAGGACTCAGTTACCAGGGTATTGAGATATGGCATGATGCCTAAGCCAAACCATGCTGCAGTTCAAGATATGGCCCATCTATACACAAGTGTGCTGATAATATTTAGGAAGATAGTAATTGTATAAATTTAATACAAGTCCAACTAATGTCAAAAACAGTAGTGGGGCACAAAGTGGTTCACTTTAGTTTAAGTAAGTTTGAGGTCGGAGGTTCAAAACCCCTAGACCTTTTTATTTTCTTTAAAATTTAGGCATTATGTGGCACAGTGCTGATTTTATTTTGCTTGACCTATTTTATTTGACCTAATTTGTTTGACATTAGTTGATTAATTAGTTGTTGGTTAGGACTCAGGGACCATGGTATTGAGATATGGCATGATGCCTGAACCAAACCATGCCGCAGTTCAAGTGAAGATATGGCCCATCTTTTAACTAAATAAAATTAAATAAATATACACAAGTGTGTTGGTTTTATTTTGCTTGACTTGTCAGGTTTGACCTAATTTGTTTGACATTTGTTGACCTATTATGTTTGACCATTTTTTGTACACCGAACAAATTATCTCATGAATGTTAAGCCATTTCAGGTGTGAACACTTCCATTATAGATGCAGTACACCAGCGCCACATAATGCCTCTCAACAGGTGTTGGCTCTTCAGTATCTACCAAAAATCAAATATGATAATTAGTGTATGGTTGAACTGTCTATCAACCCCTTGATGGCAGTTATTAGATATTGAGAATCGGAAGAGTCTACAATTAGGCTAATGGGGATGTACCAAATTAGTGGGGGGCGTACTAGCCCCAAGGCAAAACCAGTTTTCTCTTATATGATTTTGGAAACCCCCCACTAATTTGGTACACTCCCATTAGCAATATTGGAGTGAAGGAGTTAAGGAGGAGTTATGATGGGTTTAGGACTTGTTGCGCATGCCTTTGAATAGACGTGAATAGCTAAGGGACGAGACGTTCCACCGAATGCCTTAAATGACTATTTATGGCATCTTATCTACAAAAGGAAACTAAACAGAGAATTTCCAAAATATGCAAAAATCATCCTAAAAGATCAGGCAAGGAAATTAAGAAAAACATAGATTAAGGAGGAAACAATGGGTGATCAAGGAGGAAACAATGCTAACGGAGATAATCAGCCTTCTGGACCTTTTAACTTCGCCAGGAAAGTTACCAAGACTCTGTGTACTAGATAGTTAGAGAATTTGAGGGATTTTCTGCAGCAAGAGATTGACAAGAGAAATCGTCAGATTGAATACGAAAGAGTTCGTCAGGAAAATGCTCCACAATATGAACTATGGAAGAGGAAGAGAATTGCAAGAGATGTGAGGAAAGCTAGAGAAAGAGAGGAGAGAGATGAGGGAGAAGGAGAAGATTTGTTTGGAGAAAAACCCGCAGTCTGGCCGAAAGTGATTACGAAGAGAAAGGGAATGATTTTGAGAGAAGTGATGATCATGAGAGAAATTCTGAGACAGAGAAACAAAGGAGGAAGAGAGAAAAGAAGCTGGAGGATGCATGGTATGAAAGATTCTTAGCAGAAAAAGCAATCCCTAGGCTTTTTGCAATAACCATGAATGAGAGACTGAATGTTGATTTTGATGGAGAAACAATTGATGGTTTTGATGAGAATGGTGAACCAGATTGAGGTTGGAGATTTGGAGGAAGATAATGAAGATGATGAAGGAAGTGAAGATGCGGGTGATGGAGGTTATGGAAGTGCAATCAAAGCAGACGATCGATATAGCAATGAGTACAACGATGATGAGATGGGCATCGACGACGACGACGACGATAGCAGTCAGCATAGCAATGAGAACAACGGTGATGATGATGAATAATCATCCCTGGAACATCAACAAGATTTCGATGGGAAAGCTTCAATTTTGTGAAATCGGACTAAGTGCTTCTTCGTGAAAATTCAAAGAAATCTTGTAGGTGTTTGCTGATCATTTTGCTCATATTGCTGATTTTGCTCATATTGTCAAGCTACTTGTGAGAATAGGTCTTGGTTTTCTTGTGGTTATTTTGCTATCTCGATCTTTTTTTTGAACAGATGGGCTTGTTTTGATCTTGTTATGAAGATGTTAACTTTGCTAACAATTTTAAGGTGTTAAGGTGTTTTGCAGGGGGGTAACAGTTTTAGTATGTGTGTAATTAAGGTGTTTGCAGGGGGTCGAACAATCTAGTTTTTCCTGGTATGAATAGTTAATCTCTCAGATGTTTGAGGGAATTACAAACTAGGTTTTTGGGTCATGTTTTGATGTTGATCTTGTGAATGGGTTTGATTTTAATGGAACCACTTAGTAATTAGGGGTCTGATCAGTAATAGTGATGGTATTTGTAAATCTGGTTAATGAAATTGCAATTTCGGTTTCTTTTTGTGTTGATTTGAATATAGTGGGTTATATTTGGTATGATGTAGATGTCTTTGTGATTTCTAATGAAAGGAACAATGGTATGTTAAACTGTGGTATGTTGAAATGTATTATATGATTTATGAATTTACTAAAGCATTATCTGAATTCTATCAAGAACTAGAATCCTAGTACAAGGTAAGGGAACATATTACGAATCCTAATTCTCTCCGCTTTTCATCTAAAGTGCAGAAACTGCTTCTCAAAACATACTACAATCTTGATTCGCTAATGGTAACAATATCCTACACCCAAACACTATAATTGAGTCTAAGTTTATCAACAAAAGGTATAACAAGTTGTAGATCATCTGTCAAAGCCGTAATAACTTGACTCAAGATTGAGTCCTGAGAAACCTACATGAATCCACTGACCCACAAAACTACTTGGTGCTGGTGGAGGCATATACACATCTAATTCTAATCTACAATGTATTCTGACCACTGACCCAAGAAACTACTTTGGCAATGAATTCATAAAGAACTAGAATCTGACTAGGCAAAGGGAACAAATTATGAACAATAGCTTCTCTTTGGTTTTCATCTAAATTGTTGAAACTGGTTGGGATTCTCATTAGAGCTACTTCTTCAATACACAATTGATTGATTCACCCATTTACAAACAAATGGAGATATCCTATAAACAAATTGTGACATCCTGACTCAAACAAGTAAAATACTATATTCTTAAATCATACTCGGTCTAATTATCAACTAAACCTACAAAGTACATTTATCAAAAAATTTTTTGAGATATTCTTAAATCATAATACAATATCTTTGCAACATCCACAATTGCATATACAAATCTTCTTAATCACACTCAACAAACACAAAAACCATAAACCTAAAATCTACAATCACATATAAATCTAAAAGATATACATGTTCATAAACACCATCAGAAATTGCATCATTCAAATTCAAAACCAATAGTTTCTAACCTCCAATTTGTAAAATTATTAAACCCCCAAATGTTGAAAAACAATGATTATTAAAACCCCAAAATGGAAAACCCAATAAATGAAATACTTTAGATGATGATAACTTGATTTGCATTTCCAAGATTGTGAATCGGTGTCAAAACTTCTATGAGAGATCGATTCAACTTAAATTTAGGGTTACATCGATGATTCACAGAAAAAATTGACTGATTCGTGTTGTTAATGAAGTTCTCTGCAGCTGCATCTCGATGTTTCCGAAGCTCAAATCGATGGAGTAAAATGGACGGAGAGGAAAAGGGAAATGGGTGGAGAAATGTCTCGAGGCTCTCGGTTGTCGACATATTTATTCTTTTTAATTTTCGCACAATTAAAAAAAAAAAACGAAAAACTAATTTCATTGATTTTAGTTTTGTTTTCTGATTTTCAATAATTAAAATGAAGAGTTATAATGGGAAAAAAATGTTGGAGAAAAAAGGCAGAATCGTTGGGAGGCTGGGTAGCCCTTGAGTGTGAGATGAAATTGGGAGCTGATAGTAGTAATAGAGACGCTAATAGTAGTAATGAAGGGTAACAATGTAACTTGGCAATTTAAGTTGAGGATAGGAAGGTAATTACCCACAACCCTCCCGAAACTCAGAATGAGATACCAATTATTCTAACGATTATCCAACGTTACAAAGTTACCAACGTCGATCGACGTTACTTAAAAAATATCCGTTACAAAATCGGGTGTTACAAATTCCCTGATTTCGTGTGGTAACAGAGTCGAGACAATACAACTTAAGTCCTATACCTTGTGTGATTGCTTGTGAACGAGGTCGAAACAATACGACAACAAGATATTTACCTGACAATAGTTACGGTAATAACCGATTGACTATTAGGATCAAAGCCAAGAAATTCGGATTAGTAGGAAATACCAATAGGTCCTAGAAATAATATATTAGAGAGAGTCTAGTCCAGTTGACCCAGTCAACTGTCTGTTTGGTCCTTTTTGGAAATATATATTATAGTTTGGTCCTAGAAATAATGATTTGGTCCTAGGGTGACGTCATGGATGATGTAATTGTCATCTTGTAGTGGCAGAAATACCCTTTTGGGTCCATATATATACAAAAAAGGAGTAGAAAATATCTTATTTTCAGATTCACTTTCTCTCCCTTCTTTATTTTCAGATTTACTTTCTCTCTCTTCTTTATTTTCAGATTTAGTTTTTTTTCTTCTCCCCATTTTTTTTTCTCTGCTCATGATGAATAAGATGAAGATGATGATGAACGACGACGTTTTTGGGTTCTTTATTCTCTGCTAATGATGTTGTTGATGATGATGATGATGAAGACGATAAAGAAGAAGATGATGATGATGATGAAGTTTTTGCATTTCTTTTTCGTTTTTTGTTGATTGACTGCTGCTGTTGAAGATTATGAAGATGATAAATACGATGAAGATGATGCCAAAGACGATGATGATGATTTAGTTTTTGAAGATGATGTAGTTTTTGTGTTTCTTTTTTCGTCTCTATTGTTTGATGTTGTTGTTGAAGATGATGAACATGATGAATACGATGTTGTTGCTGCTTTTTTGAAGACTATGATGTTTGCTGTTGCTATTGAAGACGACGAAGATGATGCTGCTGCAGTTCATTTCTGGAATGAATTTTGGTTTATATAGGTTTTTATCATGAGTTGATTTCTGGAATGAACTCTGGTTTATATAGGTTTTTATCAGGAGTTCATTTTTGGAATGAACTCTGGTTTACATAGGTTTTTATCAGAAATTTATTTGACGAATGAACTCTGGTTTATATAGGTTTTTATCAGGAGCTCATTTGACGAATGAACTCTGGTTTATATAAGTTTTTATCAGGAGTTCATTTCTGGAATGAACTCTGGTTTATATGTTTTTATTTATATAGGTTTTTATCAGGAGTTCATTTTGACGAATGAACTCTGGTTTATATAGGTTTTTATCAGGAGTTCATTTGACGAATGAACTTTGGTTTCATATAGGTTTTTATTAGGAGTTCATTTTGACGAATGAACTCCTGATAAAAGGTAATTTCTGAAAAAATAAGTAGAAATTAACAGGAGTTCATTTTGACGAATGAACTGCTACAAAAAATAAGTAGAAATTAACAAGGAAGGGTACTTTGGTCCATTTAATGTTTTTAAATAATTATGGACCAAATGGAAAAGGTGATTTTTGAAAGGACTAAACAGACATGGGATCACCTAAAAAAGGACCAAACGATATTTTTCCCTTAGGATTAACGAACGTGTGTAATTTACTTAATTATAATAACAATTATAATGCGGAAAACAAAGTAAATGACACAGCAAGATTTTGTTAACGAGAAAACCGCAAATGCAGAAAAATCCCTGGACCTAGTCCAGTTTTGAATACTCTCAGAATTAAGCCGATATACAAAATCTAATGCCACCTTCGTATAGTTGAGACCAAGTTGACTACCCCTAGCTACTTAGTTTCCTCAGTATCCTTGCGCCTTCGACTTTTAGAGTCACGCACGTGAATAACAAGTCCTTTGGATCGTACTCCAAACAACAAAGGAAGAATCTGTTTGGTAACCACTCTAATTAATCTTTCCTAAAAGATATTGTTTGAGTTGTTGAAAAAGGCTCTTCCGTTTAAACTAATAAACTCCTTTGTCTGGTAGATCAACCTAAATTTTGATCATCGAAATAACCAAAATCTAGATTTGCAATCAATCAATATCTCAAAGAGAAACTATAAGGTGATGCCGATCTCACGTAACTAGCCAATCAAGTTTATTAAAGATAAACACGATTCTAGTTGTATCCCAGTCGATTAAGGTTTGTGCACACAATTCACAAGATACAGAAACTAATAAGAAAAACTTCGTCGTCTTCAGATATTCGTTTGTCTTCAATAATAACCTGCACATCACAACTTAAATCCTCTTGTGATCAATCACACACATAGACGGAGTCTCATTAACAATGGATTATCACAAGATGTCTTTAGATCCGAAAATGGTTCCAAAGATCCCGTCGATACTTTGATCTAGTTTGAGTGAGCCTTATATCATAAGAGAAGGTTCTCGGGAATAATCAAATTAGGTGGAATCAAAGTTTCAACAATCGTTAGTCAATCAAATCAATAATCGAAAACCGAAATAACAATGCAATTATCTAGTTTTCCACCAACGGTACTTTCGTAGAGCTTCTTGATCCCACAGAAGTCTTTAAACGAGCGGTCATAAGAGATTTCGACTAATTAGGGTACTTTCCTCTCTGGATATACGGCTCCACCAAAAACAACAAGAATGAAGTTTGACTGGCTCCTATGATAGTTTGCAAGAAATGCAAACCCAAGTATTTATAGACCAAGGTTTTTTGGACAACAAGGAAATTCCAAAACTGAAAATATTCTCAAGATATTAACATTAAAGTACCTAATTTTGGTTTTCATATTTCCAATTAATTACCAAAACATATTTAAAAACTCTCTTTGAAAACTTTTATTATTAGTCTAGCACATTAACTAATAATATTTTCCGAGAATATGCTTTAATTGCTTGGTAATTAAAACATATATTATGAAAATCATAATTAAATGCTTTTCAATTTTTCGGTATGGGATCACCTTGAGTATCAAGGAATATCTTTGAACAATTAATGATAAGAGTTATGTACATGTTCAAATATGTCGACATTTATAAGTTTCTCAGCAAACCCTAATTCCAAGCTTCACACAAAACATAAAGAGATGTGAATATTGGAAACTCGGTTTTGCTCCTTGGGATCGGTTGTAACAATCTCACAATGTAAGTTGTGATCGGTTATACCATGCTTCCCAAAATAGGTTGTGACTGGTTACACCTTGCTTCCCAGAGGTAGCTTGTGATCGGTTACACCTTACTTCCCGAGTTAGCTTGTGATCGGTTACACCTTGGTTCCCAGAGAAACTTGTGACTGATTACAACTAACTTCCCAAATTAGCTTGTGATCGGTTACACTTTGCTTCCAAAAGGTAGCTTGAAACCGATTACAACTAACTTCCCAATGTAGCTTGTGACCGGTTACACCATGCTTCATAAAGTAGATTGTGACCGATTACAACATGCTACACAATATAGGCTATGACCGGTTATACCTCAAATCTCAACAAGTTAAGAGAGGTTCTACCTTGTCATCTTATATTGGTCATTCAAAAGATATTCAATAAAGAATCCGACCAATCATGATTTCGTTTTGATTATGAAACAAGTTCATTATGTACTTCCTTTAAAAAAAAATGTTATAAAACATTGTTTCCTAGGGTGAAATCTTACATATATCTTCCACATGATCAAATAACTATATACAAAGATTATGTTGATGTCGTATTTACGAAATTACAAAAGATAAGCGTTTATACTTCGTAATTCAATAAGTTCCTTGACACTTTGATCATAATGATATGACCAAGTCTAACCACTAGAGCATTGTATATATACATCTTCGCATGTTATGTTTTCAATATAATACGACTTGAAAGATACGTTAGGAATGGAAACAAGTCAAGCTAGTATTTCTAACCTCCAGTGGAAGGATGATGTCCTCGTTGTAGTCGTTACTTCTTCTCATTCTTCGGGTCTTTGAAGTAATACTTGTACGTCTCAACATTCCTAGAATTTTTAGTCTAACCTAAACGAAGTTGACTCTAGTATTTAATCAAGCGACTCTAGATGAGTTTTGATACTAAAATATGACAACCAAGCTTGACATACCAACACTTGGTGGGTTCAACCGAGCTATGCTCTAACAATATTATTAGTAAACCTATTAGAAATTTAGAAAGTTTCCTAGTTCTTAGTCTATGTATGTCTATCTTATTGGTGTGGCTCGGTTTGGTTATTTTATTTCCTCGCAGACTGTCCAAGTCTTGTCTTAATCTATCATATTTAGTATTTTTTTTTTTATGTTTGTAGTTTGTTTTCCTTGTAATTGGGTGTAGTCTCTTTAATTAGTTTAAGTTTGTAATTGTTGTTCTTAATTATTGGTTCATTAACAAGGTGTAGTATTTAAAATGTTTCATTAGGCGCTTCTTGAATACCTTAATATTTTGTTGCTTATATTTCTTGAGAATTTTAATACTTAGTGCGGTGGAAATTAATTCGGATGCATTCCGAAAACACAAACTTGTGCAACTTCTACTTCAACAACATCCTACTAATCGCTTTTTAAGGATTAAAATCTATCGTACTAACCGATTGTGAATTATCGCTATAATTTCTAATCAAGCTTCTCGAGATTGTTACACTTAGGTTCTTTATTAACGTTATTGAAAACTTGCTTAGCGGAATATACTTCAAGTGCACTATTGCGTAAACTAAATAGTTACAAGTTATTATTACTTCAACTAAATTGATAACTAGACTTTTAGTGAAGTGGAAAATTAAGAATACACAAAAGATGAGTATTTTGGCATGGAACTGTAAAAGAATTAACCAGCCAATAACAATACAGCATCTACGAGGTTTAGTTTCATTACATCGTCGATCTTATTCTCTCTAAAACCTTAGCCAATGAAAATCATACGAGTCTCCTTGAATAATCACTAAAATTACAACATCACTTTATTGCCACAAAGACCGGAAGGCGACGGGGCTTATGCTTAATGTGGAAGAATAGCCAGAACTTTCGAATCTTGTTGCACTTCCGAAGTTATATCTGAAAAGGTGGGGGTACCAAGTACACCATCAACTTTTTCATTGAAAGGAGAATGAACCCGTGTAGTAATTTTAGAATGCGCAATTTGGGGATACTAAAACTAATTGGGGGATATAAATTACTAACCTCATCCAATAGTGTCTGCTAAGGGGTGTTTATTGGGGGCAAAAATACTAAAATACCTTTTGGGTTAATTTAAAAATATAATGAAAAGACTATAATACCCTTCCCTCAAAATAAAAACTTAAACCTTAAAATCGAAAAACCAAAATCATATCCCCCATTCTCTTTCTATTCTGGCACACTTAGGGTTTTTAAAATAAAAAATTCACCGTTCTTCATCATTCACGAATTCATCGTCGATTACCCGAATCTATAAACATGTCTCCACGAAAGAAACCCAATCTGCAATCAAAGTCAAAATCAGTAGATAAACAAAAACAAGAACAAAGGCTTGCTCGGATTGCTCTTGAGGATGAAGAAGAGGATTTGGACCATCAAACTCTCGAAGAAATGGCTTCTGTGAGAAGTTAAGTGATTACAAACGTTTTATAAGTCTTTTAATCGATTTAAAGTTGTGGGTTTAGGTTAGAATCGCGAACCCTAACTCAAACAGTTGAGTTACAGTCAATTCCAGCATTGAATTTAGTATGAATACCATGTCAGTAACGTGTTTCGGCATTGATTTTAGTATGAATACTATGCTGGCTAAGAAAACTAAAATCACCCGGCCCGAATGTTTAATTAGGCATTGATTTTAGGTTGAATACCACGCCGGCATTGGCTTACGACATTGTTTTAAATTTTACGTCTATCTTAGGCAATGTTATTTTGGTATACAGAAATAACATAGGAATATAAAGACTACCGGCATTGTCGGTATTTTTTTAGCTATGCCGGTGTCAGGTCCATGTATTGTCGAGTTGTCGATAGACAATGCCGGATTATTAGTAAAAGACTATAAAAAACTCCTTATTTTCTGTTTGTAAGCCGGCATGAATTATTTTTAAATTTCAATGTCGTTTTGTTGTCTCGGCATGGATGGTTTTTCGTTAAACAATGTCGGCACATGTGTTTCAATGTCGTTATTCAAAGACATCTATGCAAGCATCTGATATGATCGTTAGTTGTTGTTTATTTATTTCATATGTCTTTTGATAGGGATGAAGACAAGGAACTTAAGAAAGGAAAAAGTAAAGATGCTGGCGTTAAGAAAATAAAGAAGAACGCTCTTGGCACTCCCGAGTCTCTGCCTCTTCGAGGGAGAGAATTTGGTCGCATAAGCATTTGGGGGCAGGCTCTGAAAATGCGGGGTACCAAAATACACCACCAACTTTTTCTTAGGAAATCTGTATGGACAAACTCAATACAACTCCGAGAGTTAAACTCAATCAAGGAATAGTATTTAGAGTTATATCTCTCTCTCTCTTTCTCTCTTGCGATTAGAACGTTTACAGAAACAAGTCTGTGAACCAAATCACAAAGAGATTACTTGGACGGTACCAAAGACCAATGTCCAAGAATCAATCAAGTCATATCCAACAAACTAGGTCGGATGTATCTACTATGATTGGTCAACGCACAACCAGTGATATTTCAATTATAAAGATAAACAATATAATGCGGAAAAATAAATAACGCAGACACCAGAAGTTTTGTTAACGAGGAAACCGTAAATGCAGAAAAACCACGAGACCTAGTCCAGATTGAACACCAAACTGTATTAAGCCGCTACAGACACTAGCCTACTACCAATTAACTTCGGACTGGAATGTAGTTGAGCCTTAAAAAGTATCCCACCGATTAAGGTACAATTGCGCTCCTTACGCCTCTTGAATCCCAGCAGGACTCCGCGCAATGATTCCCTTAGCTGACGTCACACCAACTAAGAGTTTCTTCAACTCGATTGAAGACTTTAAACCAAATCTGTCTCCCACATATTAAGCCTATATATGATTTCCTTTTACAATCAAAAAGCTTGATCAAAGGTGATGGAAATCGATAGCAAAAGAAAAGTCTAGCTGGTTATTCCTTCAAATCCGGACTTATGTAACCCGAAGTGCATCCTAGATTATTATTCAGCTCACAAGTATAAAACTTGTGTAATCAACAAAGTTTGAGAAGAAGAGAACTTTGATGATTTATATCTATCTTTATCGAGTGAGCAGCTCAACAATCAATCAAGATCAGAATACTCGAGTTATCAAGGAAAGATAATCGGACCTCAGCTTCACGAATCCCTATGAAGTCTTTGTAGTCGCTCAACCCTAAAAGGGTTAGGAAGAGGACGACTCTAGATACAACTAGGACACACCAAAGTAGTGTCGGGATTCAAAGATCCCAGTTGCTTAAAGTTCCCCTTTTATAAACATTCAAAGCATAGGTTTCTTTAGGTTTAAGCTAAGATAGCTTTGGAACCAAGCAATCAATATCCACCTTTAGATGAATCTTTGAATCTAATTTTCATAAACAAGATATACACTCTGGTTAGGTGAAACCGTAACCGAACCATGTACAAAGACTATGTTCAAGGTGGTTAGCCGAAACTAGCCGATTTGAACTTAAAAGCTTAACATTCATTTTCATGAACACTTAAGACATTATCCTTGAGTCACAATTATGTGATCAAATAAGTCTAGTGTTTTTAGAGAATTAATCAAATGCTAATTATCTCGTAGAAATAATTTAATCGCACTTGAAGATAATTGACATGGTTAGTGAATACACAAAGTACAATACCAAAGCCGTTCGTGACTCAGGTCAGTCATAGTACGTGTACCGGTTTGTAAACTTTTAACCAAACCAAGTTCCGAAGTTAACAGAACTATTTAGGTATGCGTACATGTTTGGAAACCTTAAAATTATGATCGATTCCGGAGTTCACAGAATTATTTTGGTTTGCGTACCGGTATGGATACTAAACCGAGTTCGGAAACACATAACTATTTTGGTACATGTACCGGTTTGGATACTAACCCGGTTTTGTAACCATGGTTCCTAAACGGTTTGCATACGAGTATGCGTACCGATCTGGTTCACGAGTTGGACAGATTTTTCACATGATATACATAAGCTGGCAACGGATAGCCGAAATCCGATACCGTTTCCAAAAATCCGGCAACCCATAGGATTTAATCCGACATATCAGATATCGGATATCAGAATCAGATATTCTATCGGATAATACCTCTTAACCCTATCGGAACCGGATTGGGCTGATTCCGTTAGGTTAATATCCGACATCCGATAGCCTAGGGGTGTACTAGTAATTTCCTACCCCTAGATATTATCTATCGACTATCGGAGAACCTAATACTCTCTACTTCTCTACTGAATCTCTATTCTTTAGTCTCTCTTACTAGCATTTTTTCATTCTAAAAAACTCAACACAGAAGAGATTCGAGAAGTTTGATAAGATTGAGAGAGAGGAACTGAGTGACTGATTGATCTACATCTATTTGATCAAGAAGTTTGATGATCAGAGACTCTCAGAGAAGTAAGTCATGAATCTAATCTATTGTTTCAAATTTAGGTTTCTTTTTTCCCCCAAATCGATTGCACATTTTGATGTTTAATTTTGATATTCTTCTAACCTAATCGAAACCCTAAGTAAGTCATGAATGTTTCTATGTTTAATTTTGAGATTCCGAGAATCAATTTTTTCCAGAGAAAATTAGGGTTACTAATGCATTTGTAGCATTTCATCCTGGTTTATTATCAAGTATCTTGATCAATTCTTCATCGGGTATTTTAAAGATTATCAAGTTTCTGAAGTTTCTAAAGGATTATAGGAAATTGGTTTCTGAATTCACTAAAGCTGGTTTATATGAGATAAAGGGGTTGCGATTTCTATGATTCTTATTGTGGTTTTGTTGTTTCTAAGTGTTTATGGTATTTTAATGTCTGATAATGTCTGGGTTCATCTTGGTTGTGGTGGAATGATGGGGTTTGTATGGATTCAAAGTGGTTGGTTAGGTCATGTTTCAGGACATTATCAAATTATATCATTACCCGAGTATAATCGATTTGCTCAAGTGCTTACTGGTAATTGTTTATCTGGGATTTGTATTGCTTGGTGGAAATGGAATCACAATGCACATCATACTTCTTATAATAGGTTTGCTGAATATACCTGTCGGCATAGTTTTCTGTCCTGTCCATTGTTCTGTGACTTAACCTTAAGCAATATGCCTGTGCAAAATAGGGTTAGACTGAATATACTACTGCTTACACTTGCAGTGTTCTGTTTTACTTTTTTGATGTGTTCTGCATTTTAGAAGTTTGTATGTATGATTGTTTGGTCATCTAATACTTGGTTCATGTTGTTCTCGGAATGTCTCAAAGTCAAAGAACATCCAATAGAGTTGGAACTTCAAGCCGCAGTCAACCAAATTCCGAACAACCAGAACAAAAAGATCAAAGTGTTAAATGTTCAATAATTGCTTTAACAGTACCTTCTTCGAGTAATTGGAAGTATGACCCTCTGGTTACTAGGGATTGCCTTGCTAAAATGATTGCTAATGCTAAGCATGATTACCCTCTTAACATGGTTGAGCATTTCTACTTTAGAGAGTTTGTTAAGTCTTTGAACCCTGCTGCTAAAATGCCATCTAGTAATACAATTAGAACAGATGTGTTAAGGTGTTATGCTGAAATGAAAGATGAATCGCAATTACAATTAGAGAAGAAAGATCATCACTAGCCTGGTTGACATTGTTGTTAAGTCTGTTACAAGAAGACATGGTTTTTCTTTTTTGTTGTTGTGTACTTTAGTTTGCAGACTGTTTGGGTGTTTGTACTTTTTTTTCATGTGTGATGTGACTGAGAGACTGGGAGTAGTTTGTATGGGTTTATCTTTCAGGTTACACTGAACAGTGAACATTTTGAACAAAAACTCTTTACTCTGTTAAAATTTCAACATTTACTTCTGTGTTCCCAGCAACCGGATTTTATCGGAAAAAAATCCGATATCTGATAACTTAACCTTAACCTTATCGGATTGGAATTTTTGGTATCCGCCGGATATTATCGAGTACCGGATATCCGATAATCCTTAACCTTAACCTTATCGGTACTGCCAATATCCGTTGCCAGCCCTCAGAATCTGCATACCACAAATCTGCAAGTCGATATATAGCTACTCCGCTACGTATACGAGTACATGTAATACGGGTTAATACTTATAACAGTTTTCGCAGTTTGTATGATTGATAACACTGTCTTGTATCCAAATCTATATTAGTTCTATGTTTCTCTCTAAATCGATTCGAAACATTCTCGAATAACATCAATGACAAATATCACTGTTCCAGGCTATTTTCGAATGATAAAACTTTTGAATCATGATTTTAATTGCGAACAATAAATTGTCCTTAACCGAAATTCATCAAGTATGAACAATGTTTATTAAGCTTAGTCATTATATTTCGAGAAGTCACCTAACTTGATAATTAGTTCTCGACTCGAAATTCTCTTATATGCATAATAGTCTAATTAGTTATGCGACATCATCTCAATGATAGAAAAGTGAATATAACTTGAGAAATAGGTGGTTCAGTCTTCACTTACCTTTTGTTGATGAAGTTCTCCAAAAGCTTCGCTCAATCTTCGCCTTCAAATGGTATAAAGCAATGATGACTGTCGTGATCCACTATTTCTCAACTACATTTCTATCCTAGTCTGAGACATAACTAATTGTAGACAAGAAATCGAGATATAGTTTTGACAACAAGCTTGAGATAGCAACACTTGTGAGTTCGACCGAGCAATGCTCTAACAGGATCTACAAGCGGGAAAGATTGGGGGAGTAGGGACCGTAGAAAAATAACAATTTGTGAACGTACTGGAGAATCAGATGATGGGCACGATGAAGAGGAAGATGATGAGCTTGACCCAAGTCAACAAGTAAGCCAAAGCGAAGTTTTATAGGAAGACGGTGGGCCAAGTTAACAACTGACACAAGGTGAAGGTGAATGAGAACAACCGGTAGAAGAAGAACAAGAGAAGAAGAAAGTAGTCAAAATAAAAGGTTCGCACCTTCCTCATCCTAATGACATGTTACCCGCCCGTGAGACGGTGGTGTAACTGCTAAGTTTTTTTTTTATTGTAGATGGTGGAGAGAAAAGGAAAGAGTCGATGGTAGTGTAATGGAGAAAGAGTAGTTACATGCATTTTTAAATAAAATATCTCCCATCCATTTGAGCCAGGTGGAAAGTTTACTCGTCCATCTGAACCGGGAAAAGTGCTTTTCTGGGCAAATAGCCCATTTTGTGTACATAAATCAACTTTACAATATAAATTAGCAATTATAAGTCACGAACCAAATGGTTGATTGACTCACATTTTAATTTTATACCAAGGATACTATATATAGATAAGACCAAGAAAATGAAGGGTGGAAATGGGACACAATAACGGGTACCTGCCAATAAGTACAATATTTATTAATCTCTATAAAATTCATGAACATGGGATCATACAGTTGGAAAATAGGAGCATACAGTTACAAACTATCTCTATAATAATCACAACTAAGGCAATTTAGATAATTTTTTTAGAGATGTTAGTGTTACTTACATTGCCACCAAGCATAAACACGTCCAAGCTGGTGATGTCACTGGTCCCCATCAAATTTAATGCGTTTCAAATTCGAGATATTTGAATGTGGGACATCCGGGGTTTGCCTCTTGACCTCGCATGTATATGGGAAAGTATTGTAGGTGGTTGCAGCGAGATATTATTGTTTTCTATCATACGGGTCTAGTGTTGGATCTATTTCAGCTCCAGGTATTGAGTCTATCATAATGATACATCCTTTGACCTGTACAACATGAGTTTTCCCATTATGACCTTGCTCTTGGAGTATGAACTTTGTCAGACGTCCTTCTCTTGCCATGCTTTCTATGAACCTGATTAAGCTCTTGAAATAATTGGTGAGATGCATGTTTGTCTTGTGATAGGAACAATAAGACTTTCTTTTTCCATCAGACCCTCAGCTTTCTTGGAGCAACAAAGTATGGTTTATTTTTCATGTATTATAACATAATTTCTGGTGTGGCATTCATTTTCAAGAAATTTTTGGACTTTTATTTTCGTTTCAGCTGGGACTTTTTTATGAAGTTTTTCCTCTTGGATTGCTGGTTTGGTGACTTAGGTGAGTGAGCTTTTTCTCAAATGAAGATTGTGCAGCTGAGTAAACTTTATGGTCTATGCTAGGAAAAGCCAGGTTGTCTTTTTCTCTTCATACAAACTTTTCAGCTCTATTATAAACCTCCTTAAGAGATGCGAGAATGTGTCCAGTAAGTGAGTGTCATATTTCTCTCTGTTAAAGAGCATTTCTGAATAAAATTTATAATACTTTTCCACGTGCTTTATCAACTGGAGCAGTTGCTGCTTTGAATCGTCTTAGAATATCAGTGAAACTTTCATCACTTCCTTGACTTATTTTGCAAATATCATCAAGAACATATCCTTGCTTGATATTGCAGCAGTAATTCAAATAAATATAATTTTTAAGTCATCGAATGTATGAATTGAGGTTGGTGTGAGACATCTAAACCATTTTAGAGCATCCTCTTGCAGACTACTTGGAAAGAATCTGGTGATTATCCAAGTATTATCCTGGTACGCCGTCATTTGCTCAAAAAGAAATATATGTTCATTTGGGTATGAATCACCTTTGAAGCCTTTGAAGGTCGGTAGCTGAAACTTTTCAGGCAGCCGACAGTCACGTATTTCCTTGGATAATGGATTTTCTTTAAACATATATGTTCGGTCAGATCTTGACCTGCTGACCATCAACTTGATTCTATCTTCTTGATGAGCTTTCAACATCCTTTCAATCTTTGAATATACTGATTCTCTTACCAAGTGAACTATGACAGTTGGTACCTATTCATAAATTATATGCGACGGGGTTTGTATGTACTGTTTAGCGAGCAAGTTGTAATTCATAAACTCATGTCTCATATCTCTTTGTTGTTGAATTGGTAGCTGATTTAACATTGATGACTGAGCTAGAAGATGTGGTATATTGAGATGAAGGTTTGGTTGTTCTGGATCTATATTGTGAGGTAATTGAAACACAGGCTGTTGTACAATTGGTGTGGTACTAGATTGAGGTTAATTAAAGTGGTGTTAGCTGAATGACCTTCTCAGCTAAATGATAGATCGTAGCAAATCCTGAAATATATCACCTGATATTTGTACCACATGTGTTGTGTTTGGAGATGGGGATCTTGGTAACCTTTTGCTTTGCTAAGTTATAATAGATGGCCCAACTAGAACAACTTGTGGTTGTCCACCTGCCATCACCATTAGGATGTGATTATTCGCGGTACAACTATTAATTTGGGCTCAGATGTTGTTGTATATCCAACTGGTATTGGCGAACTTGATGTTGGTGCACTAGTTATGGATAAATCTAGTGTGATCACACCTTGGCATTCCACAATAGGCATTATTGGTGTTTGTCGCAACGGTGAGGTTACACCTGGTCTTAGGTGGTAACCGTTTTTGTTTGCGTTCCATTTTATAACTTCACAAATACATAATTTGTTATAAGTAACCATGATTAAAAATATAGTCAAGATGAAAATCATTGACTAGGTCTGACTTTAAAAGAACACCATCTTATAATTTTGACAGCAAAATTTTTAGGTCGGTTGATTAGACGACTTGATTATCATTAATTATTATGCATCAGACGTATTAACATAAATCTAAACAATAATTAAAAATATTTTGGTTATGGATTTATTTTTCATATTAAAATCTTGAGATATAAATGAACCTAGCATTTATTTTATCTGTTATGGGCACTAATCATGCATTTCATACAACTTATGTTCATGAAAACATCAAATTAAAGATTTATTGGTGAAAACCAAACAAGATTTCAGATCAACATCATAAATAGCTTTAAACATTTGATTTTTAACTGGAAATTTAGATCTGAACAATTGATTCGTAGCATCAACACATTAAAGACAAATTTGTGCAGAAATCAAAATAAATTCACATGTTATACAACGAATAATTAAACTAAAAAATATGTCTTAGCAAGTACGAACCTATGATTATCATTAAAAAAAATTAATATGCTTTCTAAGATTTCATCAAGAGAACAACAATCAAGAATATTATAGATCTAGAATTGGAAATTTCATTTTTGTTATTTATTTTTCATGCATCAACGATCTTTAAATATGATTATGACTAATATATATTTAGGATTAAAAACCACTATAATCATTTAAGGTTTGATATCATTCTAAATCATCAAATCATGCTTAAAATAAACATTCTGATCATCAAGATTTACACATGTCATGTTTTTTCATGTAATTAAATTGAATTGTGCATGGAAATTAGATTTGTGATCTATTTAATGACCAAAATCATGAAGTATTAAAAGCCTAGTCGGCGTCAATGAAGATGCGTCAACTCTACTGAGAAGCATACCATCACAATTTGGTGATTGTAGTCATTGATTTGAGAATTCAACCTTGGTTATCACTATAATCTTTGATCTCTGTAAGTCGGTTAAAGAACTAAGTCGTTAGAAAAGAATCAGAGAAGAGAGAGAAATGTTCGAAGTATGGATGAAATGTTCCCTTTTTACATTATCAATCTTTCAGGTTATTTATACATTGTATGAGCATGAGATTATATGTAAATGACTTTCATTTTAAGTAAGCGCGTAACAGTTGGAACCCAATTGGTTTGCCTGCCTTACACTTGTTCGGACCTCAGACAACTCTTCGTCATAACTATCTCGCTTTCCAAGCTTTGACTCAGCTGACATATCGAGGTTCTTCCCAGCTTCCGATATTCAACTCAGGACTTCAACATCTATCTTCATGTCTATGTTCTATTTGAAGACCCGTGGTTTGGGTTTTCGACATTTGGTTAGGTCTTCGACATATGACCTTAAGTTTTACTTTAATTACATCTAAGTTGTATTACTCTTTAGCTGTCAATTCTTGGGTAGATGTTATATTTTGTCATCTACATCATCTATGGAAAGTTTTAGGTTCTAATAAAGCGCTCAGAGAGAATTTAGATAAGCATATATAAATATTTATTTAAAAATGATTTAGGATATTATAAATCAATCATTGTTATAAAAAGGTATGAGGTTTGTCTCCATGATAGCTAAGGCTATCAGACGGACGTCGTTTGAAGGGGACCCCGATCTGGCGGTCGCGATGCTCCGGATGGAGTTTTTCAATGGACCGCTGGGAAATGTCGGGTAAGGTTAAGGGTGGGATGTGGATCAAAAAAACAGGGGGTGGGTAGGAATTCATTAGGTAAACCTTATTTTCTGAAGATTTCTTAAGCATCCTCTTTTCTCGATCGCTCTTTTCTCTCTTTTGCCTCTCTAAACCTACTTCGAGCAGGGTACTAGCTTTTTGTCTGTTTAATCCACCGGTGTTAACATCGTTAAAGGGAAGGTGATGTAGTCTTTTTTTTTTATCTGAATCTCGAAATAATTAGAGCAACAAATCCTCCTCAGAAGATAATTTATCAATACCTAACATTTTCAATTTCTTATTTGATATCTAGGGTTTTTGATTCATTGTTATTTTGGATTATTGAAGTTCCTCCTGTTGGGTCCTCATAAGATTCGTAATATTGTTGCAATTTGGGTATTAGGTTTTGGCTGTTTTTTTGTTTCAAATTGGGGGTTTCCGTCTCAGCCATCAAATGTTGCCGGAGGATGTTACTCCAAATCCTCCACCCCCTGCATCTGCTGTATGTATGTCCTTATGGGTTATAAATCACCTGCAAGTTCTTCCCTTTTCTTTACAGGCACACAAGTGTATTCTTCTCTTAATGTTAAACCCAAGTTTAACGTTTAAATGAGGCTAGGTAGTAGTAAAAGTCGTATGTATATCGACTTTTTTGAGTACTACATGCTACATAGTCCCTAATGTAATTGTGTTGACTCAACTGGCACATAATATTTTTTAGATTGCTATGCACTTCTCAAGGTCTACTAAGGCACATGAACATCATGCCTTATTGCTGAATCAGGAGAACAGGGAATGCAATGATTTATCAATTGACACTACCGTCATTGCCTGGAATCAGAGTGCTAAAATCAATTGTATCTTCCCTGCTTTGTGGGACCTTCGTTGGTGCAATACTACATGCCAATTGTTTCATTAAAAATCTTAAAGAAGGTATTTACCCTCTGTGGACTTATACTGCTATTTGTAATAAGTGATTTACGGATTGTATTACCTTTTTTTTTAGCTTACTAGGGTTTATAGTTCCTTCATTTTTTCCTTACACATGTTAGTACACCCTAAACTCTTTCTACCTCACTTAGATTTGCAGGTCTCTAGGGTACATATACATTAATATAGTTTGGTTTCTAAGTTCATGTTAACAGTCTTCTATACATTTTGGACGAAACTCTCTTGGTGGGGTACATTAGTCAAAAGACTCAAAACTGCTATAATAAAGGGGACTGCTTACACAAGCACCAATGCAACCTAAAGGCATGTGTCCATTTCAGGAATTGCACCCTATGGTGATGCTTTGGTTGTCCTAACTTATAATGCTGAGAAAGAGGATGGAGAAAAAGAATTTAATAGCACTGCTTCTTCAAACCATGTAATTTGTTTTCATATTCATGTACTGAAAGTGCTAAAATATTTTGCACAAGCACTCGAATACAACATTTATATGATGTTCTTCACATGCTTAATAGAGGAATGCACAAAGAGCAGAAGTATGTATCTCACATGGAAAATTGATGAGTTTGCTAGATGATCATTGTAGGTAGATGTTGTTATTGTATTAATATACATCCCTCTGAAATATTTTGACCATAGAGTAAAAACTTGATTTGTTTGAATGTTATTCTAGGGTATTGATTCGATCTAATTTGGGTTTGTTTCATTGTGTGGATTGTAGCAAGGTATTAAGGTTGTCAATTGCACATTGTGATTTCTCAAAAAACAGAAATCTGCTCTAAGGGATTCTTACAACGGTGAGATTTCTTGCTTGATCAGTTAAGTTTTACTTGCAGTTTGGACATAAAGTGGCTTCATTAGTTGTTGCAAAAATTAAGGGTTTAATTTCAGACGTAGCATGAATCGGGAAATCCATTTAGTTTATTTTATTTCACAAACATCAAGCTCCCTACACATATTGGTGTTGTAGTTCTGGAAGTTTGCCCTTAGGGTTCTTTTATCATGCCATTGATTCTGATGATTTTGTTGTTTTTGGGTTATTATAGCAGGTCCGGCAATCCCAGGTTATGTAAGTCATGAAGGTGGAGAGAAATTGCAAGTTCTAATGTTCGTGAACAAGATATCAGGTATCCCTCCAAAAACCTATCAAAGATTGAGCGGCAATATTATGGGTCTTTTTGTAATCTTACTCATCTTTTTCAGCATTATTGCCACTTAATTCGCTTGGTCATTATATGCATCAAATCAGTAGGTCAATAACCAATACAATTGTAGTGTGAAAGAGTTGTAGGCTTTTTTTTTTGTGGTATTTGATGCTTTCTGTTGTATAATTTATGACTGGTGTGTACCATTAGATTCCATCTCTTTTATTAGTCAATTGAAATTCCTTACACTAAGCACTTAAATTGAATTAAAATTATTAAAAGGCCTTACTTCATAATGTTTCATTCTGGATGTGACTGTAAAATTCACGTTTCTGCTTGCTCTTTGGATGTATAATTAGCTGTAATATCAGGTTTTTGGGTATATTCATTTGTCCATCCTTCTTTAGTTATTACTGGCATGTTTTACTTATATCCACAGTCTCTTCTCAAATTCCATTTCTTCTACAATGAGTATTTTACAGGTCTTTACTTTGCCAACACTTGGGTGTGTTAGATTTTTCCTCAGTGACTTCTTTGCTCCTAAAGTGGCCATGATATCCTGATTCGTTTGTATGCAAGTGAAATCATTGTTGATACAACGCAACAAGTAAAGATACTTGCTTCTGTATTTATATCGATAAATAAAAACTCTATCTATATGAGTTAGAAGTTATTCTCTATGAAATTCAGTTCTAAATTTAAAATTTGAGTTAGAACAATATCCATAGTAGTTATGTACTGTTACATTGTATGTGCTTCTTGAATTTTGATTTCTTTAAGTTCATTTGGATCCTTATATGTCTCAATTTTGGTTGTTTTTGGAGATGCATGATATTTGATTTTTTGTTTATAACTAAGGATTCAAATCTTTATTTGGTGTCTAATTTGGAGTCTTATTAGATGTTGGTGCAGGCAAGAGAACTAGGCAAGTTCATCCTGACAAATATTCATGTTATCCTCAAGCTGCCGAAAGATTCCAGGTGACTGCATACAATTTATTGTTCTTCTTTTTGATCTTCTGGATTAATGAGTGACAACATTGTGTTCACCATGTATTAGGAAAATATTTTTTAATTACTTTTTGTTGCTAAATTAATTAGACGTGAATAAAGAGAAACTAGATTTATATTGGCGAGGGTGATAATATCTCACAGTTTAGGTGTGTTTACAAGTTTATGAAACACAATTACTGGATTTCTTATTGAGTGTTAGCTTTCCGGCAGGTACTAGGAGAAGCTTATCGGGTTTTGAGCAATCCAGCGCAAAGAGAGGCTTATGATCGGAATGGGAAGTATCTATATATAGGTATGCCTTTTTGGATAAATTCTTGATTATGGTTTTTGGTTATTTTTTTGGGTTTGACTAGGGTTTTTATTGATTGATGTTGAGGAAGTGAGTTGTTGAGGAAAGGGATTTTTTTTTATTAGAACTGTAAGTATTATGTTGGAGAACCCTGAGCAAAGAGAAGACATATAGAGAGTGAGACAATGACTGATATAACCCATTTCATGAGAACGACGTTATTAATGGATGGGTTTCTCATCGTATAAATTTTTATCTTGATTATGTTTGTATACCCGAATCTGCCATCAAAACAGAGCGATATGGCTGTTTCTTAGCTACAGTTGATCTTTACAGCAGATGTCCGGTGTTTATAAAGTTCAAATTATTAAAATCATTAAAATTTATTTTAATTATGATTTATTTGATGTGAATGTTATAGCTGAATCAATGGGTGAGATGGGATTTAGTAGATGGTCGTAATGGGTTTATGGGGAAGAAGCTAAAGGGAGACAGGATAGATCAGAGAGCTGTTTTTTCCTCCATTTCCATGCTACATCTCTCCTGATCTCATTGCGGTTTCTTCGTTGACATCTAGGTATTGCCATCTAATTTACTGTCTAGACATCTGAGTTTCATGTGGCTTGGGGATAATGATTGAGTGGGTATGTGTCGATATCAGACTCTAAAATGTTATCAAACTGGGCACCATTACATGTTCATCATGCATGGTTATCATGGATATCTGCATACATACTACTTAAGTAAGTTGGCGTAAACAATATCCTATATCAGAGAAATTGAGTATTGGAATCTGATTCTGCTGCAAATATATGAATGCAGATGTGCAGGTTTCAAGTTAAGGCTGATTTTTGCTTTGTAAGATTTAAAAGAACACCTCAACAAAGGAAGTCGATTTGAAGTTCAAGGAATAATAGCTGCACATGTATTTTGAATTAATTGATTTAAGAGCTATATGTTGATTTTAGTAGCTAGATTTTGCTTACTATAATTCTGAATCTTTGCAGGCTGATATGGAAATTAAATTTTGTTTAGGGAGCTTACTGGAAATCCATCTAACCTTGAACACGGAAGGATATGGAGGTACCATTCTAGGTTAAATCACTTTATCTCCTCTGTATTTTCTGATGTGCAGTATTTCTGATGATCATCCTAATGAAAAACCCTGTTAATACTTTTTTCTTGCTCTCTATAACAACACTGTTGAAACATGATAATTGGGGTAGAGGAGAGTACAAGCTATGTTTATCAAAAAGTTGGTTTGCATGTAGATGATAATTCATTGCTAAAGACATAGCCGGGAAAATCTAAACATGATTCGTGTGTCTAACAAGAGTCAAGATGTTGAATGTTTTCACTGCAAATAATTAATTATTCCAAATTGTAATAAAGATCATTTTCTTCGCCGTGCAGTATCTTTGTAATCTTTGTAATCATCCCAATGAACAACACTCCATGTGTTTTTATTCTTTTTGAAACCTTATTGGTATGTTCATAAACTCTCTTTAGCTTAATGACTTAGTTCCATGTATGAGTTGATACTCTTAAGTAGTATCGCAATGGTCAATCAACATGTATCTATGTCACCTAATTAACAAGAATATAGGGTAGTCAAGGTCGATCCCATCGAAATCTAAAGTTGAAAGCAATAAGAGAGACAAGATCAAGGAATCCTTCTTTTTGATTAAAGTTATGTTCTTTTCTACTTGTTATTAGTCACTCCATGTGTTTTCTATTCATTCTTTAAGATCTATGAATTTAGGTTTAGTACTAGTAGTTAAACGATGACTTTCTAGCTCCCTCCGCAAGGTCTTGTGTTTTCTACTTGTGTAAAGTGTCGAGAACGATTACTTATTCCCTAACTTATACTAGATTTAGATTAAACTAACAAATCAATTTAGCATGCATTCTAAACAATCTATCAATCAATCATGAATGTCATTAAGATCATTCCTATTAGTAAAAACAAACGATAATCATGTGAAAAACTTCAAGATAGAATTGAAAACAAAAACTTAAATCATATTAAGAACTAGGAATTCATCCTCAATCAATAAATTAACTACTCATGTTAAAGAGTTCACACAAAGAATAAGAAAAGAAAAGTGTTGTGTGTGTAGAGATGTGTAGAGAAAGATGTAGAGAGAGGTGTGTAGAAGTTGTAGAAAACTTCTCTATTTATAGGCTTCAACATTCTCCAAATCTTCTAAGGAATCCTTTTCCTTTTGCAATTCATTCCACTTCATCAAGTTCATTCGATTCGATGATTTTCTAACATTTTCAACCATTGTGTGTAATAGAGCTCATTTGCGGTTTCATTTCATAACCCATCAATACCACTCTCCAGTCCTCATTGTAATTCCCTGCATTTAGACATTCAATGCCACAACCCAACAAAGGGATTCCATAAACCAACAAATTCATTCACGAAACTCATTCAATTCCATCTTCACTTCTTTCACAAAGAGAACCCAAGTTCTATTTCCTCACCAACAGGTTTCCATTTTCTCGCTATCTCAACATCGATTTCTTCTCTCCGTTGATCTTCGATTCTCTCACTCCATTTGGAATAGCAACAACTACTCAATCCATCCTTCCAAATTGATCTCGATTCACAAAATCAAACCCTACTTTCTTCTCGGTTTATGGTTGCCATGAATATCTTCTCGAGTTAACTCAAGATGGCCATATCTTTATCTTCTCGAACAAACCCTTCATCTATTTCCCAAATTATCTCGGAGAATCACCCAAATCATCATTTAACTCACGCTTTCTTCTCTCGATTTTCTCTCTCGATAAAACACCATCTCCTTCTCATTTCGAAATTCACCATCAATAATATTTGGATAAGGGACACCTTTGAAATGACACTCATCTTAGTTTTCCTTCTTTTCCTCCGTGTGAATCAAAATGAAAAATAGCAAAGAAAGCATAAACTACTAGATAGTAAATACATGAAAAACACCAATAACAAAATAATATTTGGTTTTGAAATACTCATCTTAGTTTATCATATGCCTAACAAAACAGAGTTTATCATATGCCAGTGTATTTATAATGACAAGATCATCAATTATTTGCTTAATTCTGTTTCTAGCCTATACTTATATTGTTTATATCTTTGTAAGGTTCCTCCTGTAACAACGGTGAATGAAAACGAGTGATGAGTTATCTTTGTTTCTTTTTCTTTTTCTGTAAATAGTAATTACAAATCGTGCTTTCCATTTGATTTTGCTAGAATTGATGGCGTATTATGTATGAAGAGTTCTTAGCCTTTGGGCCTTGAGAAGGTATGTAAGTGTTGTGGCAGTGGTTGAGCATATGACGAGTGATCCACCATAGAGGTCGTCGTTTGAAGTTGAACTTTAGAGGTACATTGTGTTGTATAAAGGGTGATTAACTTCTTTGCTATTCAGAGGGTTATTGCATGTTGATTGTTAGCAGTTGCAGCTCAGTAGATCAATTTTATCAATTCTGTATTTACAGAGTTGTACGCATGTTTGCATAATTTTACTATCTGAGTTCTATAGTTCATATGTTTTATGTGTAACCAGAAACCATATAAACATCTGAGTTATGTGGATCACATGGCTGGACCTTCTGGTATTCCCTTACTAACCCATGATTTATGTGCATGATTATGAATCTGTGGCGCAATAGTAGCACGTCTGACTCCGTGTTAGAAGGTTGCGTGTTCGAATCATGTCAGGTTCACTGTTCTACTTTAGTTATCTTGGAACACATTGAATAAAATGGCAAAATTGCAAGAACGCAAAACTCTTTAAATGGGGTTGGGTTTATATTGTTTCCTAGGAATGAACTGTTTCCTACAGGGTCAACTTACTCAGTCGTGTTTGAATTATTGTCAAAAATTATTTTTGTTTTTTTCCTTTGTTATTAATTTTCTCAAGGATGCAACTGTAACTTCAGTATCACAAAGACATATGTCAATAAATAAACTTCAGTAGGAACCAACTGTTATAATGCTTTAGAAGTGACTTTGGTTTTCTATTTGCAACGAGTTTGGATTTGCTTGAATCATATTATCTACACATGATTAAGGGTATAACAAGACTGTGAGATTCAAGGCATATCGCATACCTAGAAATAAATTTATTATATATTAATCTAATGTAGTAAATTGGTCTGTGGCGATTGGATTTTATGAACTTAGTTAGGAATGTTGGCGCAGTCGACTCATTGCAAAGAGAGTGGTTCCATCTTTGGTGACTAAAGGAACATAATTGTGAGTAGCTTTGATCGATATGGTGAAATAACTTAGGGACTTTGCAGAGTAGCTATGAAAGTATTTCGTCAAAGTTTACTGTGTTGTGTTGTTTGATTCACTTTTACAGTCTGATCGCCAAACGTACAGTAACTGAATTAGTAATGATATTTGTACGTGCTGGATTTTGATAGTGTCTATTTTTGCAAATTTCATCCACTGGGATCAAGAGTTCATAACCTTCAACCTTAAGAAAGTACATAGTAGGTGTTCGAGCAGCGGTTGATCATATGACAAGTGATCCACTGCATGGAGGTTGTTGTTCGACGTTGAGCTTCAGAGGTACATTGTGTTGTGTAGAGAGTATCAGTTCCTTAGTTATTCATGTCTTAAACATTTTGATCTCTACACAGCAAAATCTAGATAAGCGAACATGTATGGTATGTAGTAGTTGTTGATGGAATAAAAGTATCAAGTGAACCTTTTTGTTTTTAATTTCCTGGATCATCAAATGTATTAGTCTGAATAAGACACAGTGTTTTGAAGGTTAATTTGGGTGCACTGCACATATTTTACCAAAGATAATGTTGTTTCAAGTGATGGACGTTCAATCAAACTAATAATATAAGGACTATGCTTCCTTTAATTTTAGCAGCCACTAAAACTTCTTATTTCGTTGACCATTTTTATTGGTTCCCAACAACTTCTTAGAGAAACAAGGTGAATCTGTAGTTAATGAAGTAACTTTTGTCAAGCAGTCAAGTACTGATATTTATGCTAAAGAGACTTGACATGCTGAGGAGGTATAAAGAGTAAATGTATAGCGGGTTGTTAACGCTCTAGATATGCTTTGTGTATCGAATCAAATTTAGAGAGTTGTTGCATGTTGACTACCCACTGCAATCATAGTTTGAGGCTTATCCATTTATGGTTTTGGAAAACAATTCCTCCAATATACTTATCTTTGTTTATAGGCATATCACAAATTCAGACTCCATAGTGCAATAAAATTTTTGATCACCCAATTGTACAATGGATGGGGTAACTAAATAACCGAAGCAATCGGCCTAAGTTTTCAAGGTAGTCTCTTACTATCCATCCCAATGTTTAATGATTTATAGGTAACCAAGATTGGGATATTTATAAGGAGGAAATAGGAACACTATAAATATAAGATTGGGATATTTACAACGAGACTAATTTTTTTTACATGTTTCCGTGTGGGGAATCTGGGATCGCCCAACAAAAATTTCCAACGAATCTTTTCAAAAATGAGATTGTACATATCTAACCAATTTGATTTCCTAATCGGCTGAACTTTCTAGCCAAGTTGAAACACAAGCCAGATTTTTTGAGATTCTACTTCAGTTGGACCTTTGAAGGATACTTCAGTTGGACCTTTGAAGGAATTTCAAATAAAATTGGGCAAGAAAAATAGGTGTATTTGCTCCAATATATACATTAGATTTTCAGATTATGGTTCAATTACATTCTTTTAGATATATTTTTTTAAAGTTAAAAGGATTCTATATCGATATTATTTCCTGGAAACCTGAAGTGCATTATTTATAATAACGATGCTATCGGAATATCAAGTAATTCTTTTTTGCGTTTTCGGGTGTGGTGATTATTACAGATGTTGGGCCAATCAGTTCCTTGGCAATTTAGCATAAGATAATATTATGCCATTTACCATACTGTCCAGAGCTTGATGGCATCTTAGTTCGCACCGTGGTAGAGTTTTTTGCTTAACAACTATGTTATATATATAGAGGTTCAGGTGCGATCCCAACAAGTTAGACCACCAGTCGCAGTTCAGTCCAGCTCCCATTGCTCGCTGCAACCAGCAATTTGTTTGGATACTCCATCTTATATCACATTTAATATAAAGTAGGGTAGTCAAGTTAATATCTCAAAGTTTTAGTGAACTTGGGATATAGCAAGGTATTAATCTTCGTGTAACAGTTTATTCTATTGTTTTTAAAAAAATTTCAATCGCCATGAGTAAGATCAAGTTACAAGGGTCAGTACTTCGTATAGGGTCAGAATTTGCAACAACAAATATGACTTATTGAGGTAGAAAAGGAATGTTCACGTAACCGGGTATAGTTTCTCAAGATGCTTGGATATTTAGCAATGCAATAGAAGATAGGTGGTTGCATTAACCTAAATTCAAGCATGAACATGTGGAGAATACATAATATATGGTTGGAGTGCCAATACTTATCACATATCTGTAATAAGTTTTTTTAGAAGTACCGACACTTCTGAGGCACAAGAATTACAGACTAAAGGTAAAGAGTTAATTCATAGCCAACACAACTAGATAAATATATAACTTTTTTGTACCACAAGAAAAACACAATGTTTGGGTTTCGATGAATAACTGTTTTAGTAATTTATCGAGTAAGTATTTACGTGTGACTTTGCAAAATATGTTAAATTTCTATGATCAAAATCAAATTACATGTTTAGTACTTCCAGTGGCAAAAGTGGCTTACTGAGGTGAAAAAGCAACGTCCACAATAATACACGTACATAACACAAATATATTTACAGGTCAATTTGTTGAGCTGGTTGCTAAAATGTTAACGTTTAATACAACCGAACGCACTAAACCCGAAAAAAAATAATCCAAAAACGTATCAAGTAATCTACATAGTTTCCTAAAACTAGACGATGTCCGAAATCAGTTAGAATTCCATACCCATAAATAACAGAGAAGTTTGAGAACAATAAAAAGTATGGTTTTGGTGAACAACTTTACAACAAGATAGTTCAAACTTCAGATCAAAATAGTTCAATAGATGAAGAATAGAGCATCATCAATCAACCAATGTTAGGTACGACACAACAACAACAACAAAAAATTACACACGACACCCTTTTCTTAATTGAAAACCAATGGATGATGACAAATATGATTTTGAACGGTATATACAGGGAGAAAAATATCAATACGAGATCTTCGTAGTATTATCCGATTTGAGTTTTATGAGTCTAAAACAAAATGGATTGAAGATTATTACAATTGGATCATATATATATACAACGAAAAGAGAAGACAAAAACGAGATGACACATTCGGATAATATCATAAATTAAACAAAGACTGGAATGACATCACGTTTAGCCAATTTTTAAAATTGGATGACACTGAAGAAATCAACAACGCATGAAAAATTCTACAACTCATCTATTATCACGTGACAATAAAATGCTTGAAGCCTATTCATTGGGGAAAATTCTCAGGAAAGATTCGGAGTCTAATGAGGGGCCAGATGAAAAAGAACTACATAGGCATCTTTGCAACGTTAACAAAATAGACAATTTCTATTTTGAAGAAGAAAATACTAAAAAAATAGACGGAGAAGTGGTTTCATTCCTAGGAAAACACGTAAAAGAACAAATACATAAAGAGCATGATAATATGAGTCTTTTGCCAAACCATGGATCTGAAAAACAAATAGAAGAATTTGAAAAATATTATTACAAAGATTAACCAAAAGTAAAAATAAAGTAGAATGTCAACGTTCAAAAAATATCTATAACAAAAATATAGTGTAAACATGGATATAATTTAAGATCGAGAAATAATGAAAATGGAAAAGAAAGTCTTATTGTATATATCAGGGATAAATATTAATGAAATTAAATAAAGTGATTGACATTTATTTTCAAGATATATTTTTGGTGGAACTGTATGCCTTAATATAAACTGATTGTATTAGTATTGATATTGTTAGGTCTTATTGTACTGTTTCCTTTTTAATGTACCGTGAAAAGAAATACACTTAAGACTATAAGGAGAGGTTGAGCCGGAGCCGTAAGGCCCCGGTGATACCTAGTATTCTAAATATTTTTATTAAAAATTTTACTATCAACTTTCGAAATTCAAATTTTAATAAAAATTGACGGACCTACCCGCATCTTATCCATCCACCCATCTACCCACGGTATCAACTGAAATAGACCGGATATGGGTGGCATAAAATCCACGGATTCCACCCGTTGTTCACCCCAGGGCTAACCTGTAGAGTTTAAAATGGGCTTGGAGCTACTTTTAGTTCGGCTTCAATTCTGGACTTTGTTGCTGCTATCCAAGAGGGAGATATTTATTATGCGTCTCGATTTCGTTTCCTTTTTATTCTCTCTTCTTCGCTGACCTTTATTACCCCATTTTACGCGTCTCTACCTTTCCCCTCTCTCTCAACCCCGAAGAACCTTTGGAAGAAGATCTCAAAACAAACAGATCTGGTAAATTTTCCTCTAAATTTGATTGAAAATTTATTAAATCAGCAGTTTCTTTATAAGATTTCGGTGATGCCTTGGGTATTCATTTTGATCAGTAGATTTTGTATTTGTGGTTCGTTTTGTGTTTAAGTTACCGGATCCATTAGATGTGTAACATGTTTATGGATTTGTATGAGATCTATTCGAGGTTTATTGAATTTTATTAAGAATTCTTTGGTTTTGATTGTTGATCGTATGCAATTCATGGAATCAATTTTTTGTGATACAGATTTGAAGGAGTTATTGTAAGACAAGAATCATGGGGTTATCATTCACTAAGCTTTTTAGTCGGCTATTTGCCAAGAGAGAGATGCGTATTTTGATGGTTGGTCTCGATGCTGCTGGTAAGACTACCATTTTGTACAAGCTCAAGCTTGGAGAGATTGTAACCACAATTCCTACCATTGGTAAGTCATATTTTTGTGTTATTATATGATGGTCGCTAAGCATTATTTTTGGTTTCAATATTTGGTTTGGATGATAGTATTATGTGGTTAATGTTGCTTTGAATTAGATCGGCGTGTGTAAGTTTATTCCATTCTTTATTGGAGATCCTCTGAGGTTGGGGAGTTAATTGGTAGTATTTGAGGAGAGTTAATAGGGATTCATTCGCAATTCACCATCTTGTCTAGATCTGTATAAGAAGTTGTTACAAAATGAATAGTTGCACATCACAAGCAAACATTTCGCTTTGACCAATTGAGTCATGAAACTGGGTTATAACAGAATGCCCTCCATCCCAGTCTTAGTACATAGGTCATCTAGCTACAACTGTGGTTAAGAAACTTTAGATAATTGACGTCTCAATCAAGTGTTTGGATGTTGGGAGATTATAGTGTTTGGTTGGTGTAGTTGGAGTAACTGGTACAATTGGTGTATCGTGGTTGTGAAATTTTGCACATTACCAGTGCTTTTCATATTGCAGGGTTTAATGTCGAGACTGTTGAATACAAGAACATCAGCTTCACTGTCTGGGATGTTGGGGGTCAAGACAAGGTTTGAATTTTGTTACGTGTTTTATTTCTTTGTTCTCTTTACGTTTTATGTTGATACGAAGATCATTTAGTTATATGATATATTTTACAGATCCGTCCACTGTGGAGGCACTACTTCCAAAACACTCAAGGTCTTATCTTTGTTGTTGATAGCAATGACAGAGATCGTGTTGTTGAGGCAAGGGATGAATTGCATAGGATGTTAAATGAGGTATGCTAGAATATCAAACTCAGTGCTATCACCATTATAGTTTACTGCACGTGTATTTTGAGCATGCGTGTGGTCTGTGTACAAAATCGTGTTAGTTTCCTTATTGAGTATAGTGAAATTTTAATTGATGACCCTGAATTTAGAAATTGCAAAGATCAAATGCGGATCTCCTCTCAGTTTTCAGTTTCTCTACTTGCCTTGCTACCATTCTCTCTTTGCTTCAGAATTCTTGTAGAGCCTTAAGTCTTAATGAAGAGAAATGTTTTAAGTTAACTGAAATCTCATAAACGTGGGTTCAGGATGAGTTACGCGATGCTGTGTTGCTTGTTTTTGCTAATAAGCAAGATCTTCCCAATGCAATGAATGCTGCTGAAATCACTGATAAGCTTGGCCTCCACTCTCTTCGCCAACGCCATTGGTAAAATTTATTTTCTCTTAACTGTCCTACAAGGGTTTGCCTTAATACCCATTTTATTGATCATGCTTTTCTCTGTGGTCCTTTCAGGTACATCCAGAGTACATGCGCAACTTCTGGGGAGGGTCTTTACGAGGGTTTAGATTGGCTATCCAACAACATTGCCAACAAGGTAAACACTAGTACATCTCTGCGCGAAGAATCATAAAATATGGTTAATCTTTTAAAATGACCTTTAGCCATGAATAGTTATGCATTCTCTGGTATATGTAGCTCAGTCTATTTCAGTAAAAAAAATCCCGTGCCAAAATTACAGCTGCTGGTGCTTTTTCTCGTTTCTCATTAATTTAGTTCATAACAGATAAGATAAAGTTTCGTTGGCCTACATTGTTGAACTGAGTTTTCTGAAATTTTGTGTCCGCAGGCTTAAAGCGGTTGAAGGTAGTGATTTTCTTGGATTGTGGCCGGCTTTAGTTTTTTCTGGATGCAGGGGTATGATATTCAAGCTTCTCGTGAGATAGATGTGGCTTTCAGAACAGCCAGTTTATAGGACTTAAAAAGGATCTCTGTTAACAAATACGCTCTCTTTTATATGCTTTGCCCTTTTTTCTTTCTCTTCTATTTGTTGTGCTCAAGTTCTTACTGGCTTTTTTAGCTAATCCTTTTAGCTGTTACAAACAAATACATTCTGTGGTGTTTTAAAATTACTTATTGGGTTATGCTTGCCATCTGTTCATTCTTTCTTGTTCCTGTGCAATAAATCTGGACGAGCAGTGCACTGGTTCAGCTCTTGCAAAAGAGATGTGCTTAGCTCTAGCTCAGTTCTCCTTCTTTTGGTGCAAGTGTTGTTTTTCTTTCACTTTTTTTTTTTTTTTCTTTCTTCGTATCTAAGTTAGCCTGGTGCAGAAGGCCAGAAAAGTCCCACCTTTTCCAATGCAGTAAACCAGAGATTCTATATCGAGATGACATGCCTTCAGGCTCAAAAGGGAATTATTTGAAAGATCAATGTATTCTATATTGTAGATGATGATCCATTGCGTAACTGATATTGTTACGTAAAAAGGCGAGAAATGTGTCCTCTTGTCGTTCCCGGGTTCGCTTGACAGCAAAAATGAACCTGCAGCTTACGTATGTTGGATGTTGTAATCCTCCTTAGAGCATCTCCAATGGGATATCCTCAATTTCCCAATAATTAGGCCACATAGAATTTTTTTTACTTTTGAACAAAAATCCTTTTCCAATGGGAATGTGAGGATTAATAGTGAGGTGAGGTGTAAGGTAGTTACACCAGAGGATTAAACTCATCCTCTGGTGTTAGAAGTTATTCCAGAGGATGTAGACATCCTAGTCAATAGTATGTAGTATGTGTTAGGATACCAACACCAATTAGAAGTACAAGTGCTTTTAGTAATTAGTTTAAGGTTACTTCCTTGCTTTTCCAAGTCATGTTTTATATAAGTATATTAGTTTGTTCTAGGGTTTGAATCATCCAAAAAAATTAATGAAAACAATTTAAGTAAGCTCTGTTTATTAAGGTAGCTGATCTCCAATCAACAGATCAATTGGTTACTATGGTGTGTTTTAGTATTAGGGTCTTGTGTAATTAGTATCGGGATCTTATCAATATGGTAATTAACAATTGGATTAAATATTTAATTTTAAGATCAAGGGCTTAAAAAGCTCCCAACCAGTGTAAAGAAATTTATGGTTGGAGATTATCTTTCTGAAATTCCTAAAATTATGGAAATATTAGACTTCAAGTTTTCAAATGATGTTTTCCTATATCAACCACGTAAGAAGCACATCACAACCCGTTGGAGATGCTCTTAGATCAATATATAATGAGGACGCATCCGTTGACGGGGGACATTTAATAAAAGATTTTGACCGTTAATTTTTGTCAATTACACCTGGGTCTTTTGGAACAACCAATGAATAACCCGGTAAAATTTTCGGCTTCTTATCATTAACAAATTTTAGATCTAATTTAATGTAAATCGGACACGGAGTACATACGACAAGAATGCAAGATAAATCGCAAAACTCTTAAAGAAGGTCTACCTTTTATTAGGATTCAAGGAAAAGTGGAAGCAACTGAAGTTTGTCAAAGTAAGGATCACAAGGTTTTCACAATCTCAACCTTGCATCACACAACATTTCAGTTCTTCCAATTTTACTTCATCAGTTGGATCACATAGAAAATCTAAGCAAGTTGAGTTATTAAAGCGATACAAACAAATTAATGAAACAAAAAGTTTGATTCATATCAATGGAGAAGTGGAAAGTGTTGGGATAACAACACCAATTAGGATTTAGTTTATGTTTAAGACTAGGATTCTTATTCTTTTAGGACTCTACCTTTATGTTTTACTCTTCGTGACATCTTCCGTAAGGATGCACTTTCTGATGCTTGGATGTTATATTATAGATCCGTACGCAATTTTGGACTAAATTTTGAATATAAAAATATTTTTATTATCTTTTTTATTTTTTGAATCCTTGTATTTAGTTTTCCCTTTATTCCCTAAAACAAATTAACGAATAAATCTTGAACCCGCGAGAAAGAAATCTTCTTGTTTTGCCATTTTCCTAAATTTCTAAACCTGACTAAGATTTTTGTCAATATTTGAATATGGAAGAAGATTTCATTAATGTTGATGATAATGGGTTTGAAAGTATTAATTATGAGGGGAAATCGTCAGATATTGGTATGTAGCCTTTCTTCACATTCAATTAAACAATGGTGTTTATAGTCCTTTTGTGTTTTTGTCACAAGTAACTCTGTAATTAATAACAAAGACTTCTTGACTATGTAGTTGTACATTAGGTTTATGGTATTCCATTATGATTAAATTTAGTTGTATTTTATCTTTAGATATTGTGGAGGAAGAATCTTATGTTGGTAACAGTGGAAAGAAACATGTTCATGTGGAAGAATATGAGCTATACGATGAAAAGATAAAGGAAGTCAATTGCAAAATCTTCCTTGAGATAGATGAGATTAATGCATTTCGTCCATATAGAGACATGGAGTTTGAATCGCAAGACGATGTGTATGCTTTTTACAATCGTTATGCTGGAAAAATTGGGTTCAGTCAACTAGTCTATCACGGAAAGACAAAAAAGAAGTAATGGGACGTATCTACACTGTTGCTCGCTTGAAGGTAAATGCGATCCTATAGATAACCATGAAGAACATAACCATAAACTAGTATCTCCAAAGAAAAGACATAAATTTAAATCACAGAGACATATTAGTGAAGATCATGAAAAAATTATTGATAACATATGACTAGCAGGAATAAAGACAAGTCTTGTAATAAATATTTTCAGTCTCGAATATGGAGGAGTTCAAAATATTAGGTTTACAACAAAAGATGTCCACAATTATTTAAGTGTAAAGAAAACACTAAAGCTTAAAAACGGAGATGCACAACCTATACTCGATTACTTTGAGCGCCAACAAGCACAAAACCCATCGTTTTTCTATTCTCTTCAAGTTGACTCGGAAGGGCAGATGACAATTTTTTTTTGGGGTGATGCTAAATCGCAAGTGGATTATTTTCACTTCGGATATGTCATATGTTTTGATCCTACTTATTGTACTAACCGATACATTATGCCATTTGTTCCCATTGTAGGAATCAATCATCATTACCAAGCTACTCTATTTGACGATGCTTTGCTTCATTTGGAAACTGAAGAATCGTTTAATTGGGTTATGCAAACGCAGATGAAATTGATGCACGGTAAGCAACCAAAATTTATATTAACAAATCAGGAATTGGCTATAACATGCGCTATTTGTAACTTTTGGCCAAGTATACGTCATCGTTATTGTATGTGGCACATATGTAGACTCGCGGAAAATCATTTATCTCATATAATTAATCACTTATGAGTTTAATAATTATTTATATGATAATGATATAATTGAAGAGTTTGAATATGTTTTGATCGGTGAGTTTATTTGCTTGTTTTAAGGTGGTCAGTATCCATTCGTTGATTAAGTATTATCAAGCCATCGACAACATATTAGACCAACGTGTTTGAAGCCGTAGTTATCCATATTTTTTTACCGTCACGGGTCCTTAAATCCCTTCATACCACCACCACCACCAACGCACAAACAACTGCCCTATTGGAAAAGTTGGCAGCAAAGAGATCAATAACAATGGTTGTGCAACTTGAGCTTCAAAGTCGCAATCTTATTCCAGCGCGTGAGTGAACTTTAAAGGTGCATGGTTTGAAAGGTGCATGTCTTCTAGACCCTGTCAACCTTGTTCCTTCGTATGAGTCAAGCCTATCAAAATTATGGAAGCCGACAGGCTAGCAGTTGCAAGAGCATGATGAGTGCGAAGATTATTTGGAAGATTTTAGGGCTATATTTTGCTTTAGAATTTAAATTTTAAAAATAATATTTTTGGAAACTTGAGTGTTTTTTTAAGAGTTTTTCCAACTCAAGAGTCTAATTGTTTCAAGGGGCTAGGGATGTTGGGATACCAACACCAATTAGGATTTAGTTTATGTTTAGGACTAGGTTTTTTATTCTTTTAGGACTCTATAATGACGAGGGTACCAAGCACACCACAATATTTTCGATATCAACTTATACAAGACACACCTTGTGTAATCTAATTCGGACAAGCACCGTCAATAATATTATGACAACATGATGTAACCTTGGTATATGTAGTAAGTGTCATATCCCTAGCCTAAAGGGAGGGTGCCCATATCCAGTCTCGGCCTGTCATTAGCCTTTTGTGTTAAGTGTCTGTTAGTAGTAATTAATTATAGATTAGTTAGTTAATTAGTGGTTAATGATTATTGAAGGGTGTGTCGTATGTGACCACCTGGGCTCTTCGTAGCGGTTAGATCATAGGTTAGAAGGTGTGAAGCTTTATAAGTTATGGAGTCTGTAAGATGAAAGTTCATGAAATGATAATCTAAAGAGTCGGTTTAATCGATTAGGCTTTGATTCAGTGGAATCAAGGAGGTTACTATGTTCTCATCAAATTCTCGATCCAATCTTGTTGTGGAAACACAACAATTGGTATCAGAGCAGCCACGATCCATGGGGGATTTAAGGGTACGGTTCGATTTTACTAATCAAATGATTATGGAGTTGAATGCTCAATGGGATCATGCAGCTGATCAAGATGAGCGGTGTGAGTTGTTGAAACGAATTACCTCTCTATCTCGGCAATCAAACTGGATATTCGCCCAAATGTATGGTATTGATCTAGTTGAAAAAGCCGATCCATAAGAAGATAATAAAAGAGTTGAGGAAATAGCTTCTTCAATACCTACTCAACCACCACCTGAGGAACAGTTTGTTGAAGAAGATGTTACTGAAATTCAGGAAGTCAAATCAATCCCTCCTGTTGTTGAAGAGCAGAAATTCGATTTGTCTAATGTTGTGAGTTCTCCATTAAAAGAAGTTGAAATAATTCCTGCTGGAGTTGAAGTCAAGAATGGTTCGACTAAGGGTGAGAGTTTACAACTTGAAGAAGTGGCTGAAGCTAAAGTGAATAACTTCACCAGGATAAGTCAGGTCAAAAAGGATATAGTTAATGGTGAGGAACTGATGAGCTTACAGGTAACATCAACTACTACCCACAACCTACTAATCAGTGAAGATTTTTACATTATTATCAATTCTTCTCGCGTTTTGTTTGATCGTGGTAAATAGTTGGAAATTATGAAGGGGTTTTCTGATTTTGTTAGGAATTATGTGTTCCGTTCTGTTACAAGTGAATATTCGTGTTCTTTGGTTACCAATGTGTGTTTGATTCCACTGGATAAATTTGAGAAGAAATTTGTTTATGAGACTGTTTTAAAACTTGGGTATCGACTCAATTTGTTTTGTATGGAATCAATTGCACCTGTTTTGGTTAAGAAGGGTGATACTGGTGATGGGGGTAATCTATTTGGTAAAATGCTTCAGTTGAGTATTGTATGTCTCAAGAGCAAAGATGCTATCAATTACCAAATGGCTAGTTAGGAATCTTCTTACCCTTGTGTCAACTTTACTGGTGGGGTAATTGATCGTGTGAGAGATATTGAACTGATGGGAATGACTTTTGATCGAGGGAAGGAGGTAGACCTTATCATCTGGAATTCTTGTTTTGCTAAATGTGTTTCGAAATTTGAGTATGATTTTTATGGGTGTATGAGATGGGGGTACAGTCAGGTACTTTTTGAACAACTAGCTCTTATATATTGGAACCAACTCAAACTTCTCAAATCGTCGTTTATGAATTCATATGAGTGGGTGCTTGTTATAGCTCTGGAATATAGTGATCATGGTAAGATGTTTATGAAATTGTCACTAAGAGGTAATACTAAATTGTTTGATCAAGGGACTGGTACATTAAGAGAAGACTCTTCTGGGGTGCAGCTTGAGTTGCTCAATATTGTCGTACTTAATCTCAACTCATTCAGCATCCTATGGGTTCTGTCAGCAAGTTTTGAAGCGGCCCACGAGTTTATTTCATTTGCTTCTTTAACTATAGTTCTTCAAGGGGTCTTTGAGCTACAACGGTGGGATCTCTTTCATCGTTTGTCGTTGTTTTATGTAAACCATGGTCTTTGGTTTCGCTGAGTTGTTAGAGCCTGTTACATACCAGCTTGGGAAATATCTTTACAAATGACTAAAGTTTTAAGTTCAGAAATTTTTAATGTCTTTGTAAGGATAACGGGAACTCAGGTCTTGCTCCTAGTGATTCAAATTCTGATGTTCTAATGTTGGTGGATTACTTAAGGTGGAAATTTAAATCACCTGCATCTGGGAATTTTGAGAATCTGGCCACTCGTCAAGAGGAAAAGAAAGTTTGCTGCGTGGAACTATTAATGGGTATAGTGGAAAGACGAGAAGGTGTTGATACGTTGCACATTCGGTTGGAGGAGTTTACACTTCTTGTCGTGTTAATATTCTCGAGAATCGTGTTTTTCTTATACTTGTATTTTTCCAGATATGAGGCCTGCGAGAGTTTCTCAATAGCAGTATGGTGTCCCAACATGATTGGTGTATATGAATGTGATGCTGGTCAGAATTCTCGTCTTCGTTACCAGTATATGAGGAAACTGGCTTATGAAATAAGGAAGGATTCTTGCTCTGTTGAATATGTGCGTGCAGGGAAGGTGAGAAGTGTTGATATGACAGTTCCATACTTAGCTTTGAGCTGTGACGAGAGAGGGACTTATAGGAGCAATGTGTTTTGCAAGGATGTGGTCCATAATCAGCTGGCAGCCACTTTTATGAGATTACCCAGTTGGCACCTTGCTGCTACAAGTGGACTTTCCAGTATGGGAAAGGGTACTGGTATTTTGGGTGGTAGCCAATTATCGTTTGATAGAGAAAAACAATTTCACTCCATATCATGGCCATCTCATTCTAAAAGCTGGAACTGTCCAAGTACTTCACAGGTGGTCTATACACCACTCAAGTTTTCACTAATCTTCCATCAGTATTCAAGTTGTGGGTACATCAGAAGTGGGAATTGGTTCCAAACAGGTATGTGATGCCTAATGGGTCTGGACCTGGTTCTCTTGCCGTGGAATACGTTGTTTTCTTCACTCTTACAGTATGCTCTCTGGTGAGACTGCTCTATGCTGAAATTTGTGGGAAGTTACAAGCTACCTTATGGGTTACAGCCGAGTGTTTTGTTCTCAACAAACTTTATGAAGTTCAAAGAGTGGATAATCTACATTTTGCGACTGATTCCAGAGGTACTTCTAGTAGTACTAGATTGGCAGTCGAATGACTTAACGATCTCACAAGGGAATTGTATAGCTTTGAGGCTAAGTGTTTACTCGTTGTGATTCAAATTCCTAAGGTGCTGGCGTGGCTGGATCACTTGAAATGGAAATTCAAGTTGTTTCCATCTGAGTTGTGTTGTAGGAGAAAGGTTAGCTGGAGATATATGGGAAAATTGTTCTCAACAAGCTTATGGAGCCTGGCGAGATTGGGGTATACCCAGATTAATTGGGGTATACCTGTAGTTGCAGCAAATCCTACACTACACCCCTCACAAGAATCCACACAATCAAGCCATTTTAAGATGTACAATTATAATTTTTATTGATTAACTTCTTGAATGTTTACAAGATAAAAAGGAAAAGAGCTAAAGAAATTATAATCACTATAAACTTTCTCTCTCTTAATGACTTGCCCAACACTCGAAAAAGATCTCCCTTCCAATAGGCCTGTTCGGCTCTTTATATAGGGTATTACATAATGGATGACAGCTAAGCTGTCCTTTATTTTCGGGAATGATTTGCGAAGTGTCGCAAGTGTACAAATGCATAATCTCGCGACACTCCTAGATCTCGCTAGGTCTTCACACCTTTCTCGTGTTCTGGCTGTCGTCATCCATTGCGTCACTTATTTTAATCGTCTGCGACGCCTTCGCTATGTAACATTTATGGATTTCGTAGAGGTGTTGGTGTTGCGATATTCTGATCCTACATCTTGCCTCTTCTCATGTCTTCTCTGCGAAGGAGAGAATGTCATGAGAATTATTATTTTCAAACTGCCGCAACTGTTCATCCTTATCTGTTTGGCGATTTGACTTCATACTTTTACACAAAATCTATAATTCGTGTCTCTTCTTCCACCCATTTTTTGACACGTCCCTTTCAACCGTTACTTCTCAACCATTCACGTCTCTTCTCGCATTAAATGCGTTTATCTTCTCAAGAATTCTTCTCTATATATAGTTTTCTCATCCTCCTCTTCTTCTTTTTTACTTTCTCTCTGCAATTTTTCTTCAATTCTCCTCCGTAACTTCCGCTTCTGCTATCAGTAAATTTTCTTTTTTCCTTTGATCTTCAACTCCTTAATCATTCCCATACTCTGAAAATGGCTCCACCTGGTCGTAGATATGAAGTTCTCTTGGGAGAAGCTCAAAAGGATTTACAAGAGAAAGGTTTCACATTATCCACTATTCCCCATCAAGAATCTTCATCTATTCTCTCCGCCAAATTATTTACTGATCATTGTTGTGATAATCAAAAGATCATAATCTCGCTAGGTCAGATTCTCGCCGGCCTTCCCATTCCTCTCTACAACCCTGAACTTCCTTTGTGTTATGAAATTCTTGCTCATGAGAAATTCTCGCGAGCTGTTTACCAATTAAGTGGAGATTGTATCCGCTTAATGCTTGAGTTCGCCAACCGTGGCGCTGGTAAGGGGTCTCTCTATTCTAATGCAGTCAGAGATCCTAAATTTGTAGATTTAGAGATATTCGCTGAGAAGTATTCAGTAGAGAGTTTCTTTGAGAATTATGAAGTAATAAACATGAAGAACGATAGAACTCGTTGGGGTGCGCGTTTGAAAAGAAGAGAAAATATCCCCAGCGACAAAGTACTTATGCAGGACATCGATTGGCATTCTGGCAAGAACAATGTTCCTCGCCATTCTAAAGACGAAAAATGGTGTGTCTTTCCGCTATTTTTGAATGGACCTTATATTTCAGGTTCGAATGTACTCCCTGCGAATCTCGCCAACTATCAACCTTGGGTATTTAACTGGCCCGAGAAAGCTAAAGAGGTGTGCTTCCCGAATTTCACTCAGTTTGTAATTATTACTTCTTTTTACATCTACTAATCGAAATTTTCAGATTGTTAAATTGAGAAAAAGTTACGAGAGAAATCCTAAGGCGAGTACTCTGGCAATTCTCCAGTCGATCACGGATGAAGTAAGAAATACTTTTCTTCATTATTTTTAACAATATTGTTGCCTCTGTTTCTTATATTCATTTGTGTGCGAAGGTTGGCGTTGAAGTTGTTGAAGAAGAGGATATTTCTGAAGCTGCGAAAGCTAAAGGAAAGGGTAAAATTCCTCTTCGCAAGAAGAAATCTGCTGCTCCACCTTCTAAAAAACGGAAGATCCATTCATCTTCTCGCTCCAGTCCTCAATCCAAATGAGAGCTCGATGAAGATAATGATGATGTTGACACCTCTCCCCGCGAAGGAGAATCATCCAATTGAATCTTCTATGGCGCAACTATCTAGTATTTTCTCTAACTCTATGCAAGGAATGGGAGATGATCATTTTTCTGCCACATGCGAAGCTCTCGCAAATATCTGCGATGCTCCCTTATTAGAGGATGATGATTCTTTTCGTGGAGTTTCCCGGAGCGGTGACTCCCGTTTCCTAAACGCACTTAGTGCCTTGGTATGTCTATATTTCCTTATTTATGCATGATTTCAATTATAAACCTCATCTTGACGATTTCTTTATTTTCCTTTATAGTCTGGGAGAGCTTCCTTTGTTGTTGCCTCAGATCTCGAGAAAAGGCGCAACATTCTCGAAAAGAAAAACCTTCAACTTCACAAGAAGAATAAAGAATTGGAAGTCAAGTCGTTGTTCTTCGCAAGAGAGATAAAGAACTTGAAAATGAAACTACTACTCTTCGCGAAAAGACCAAACAACTGGAAGTTGAATCCTCCTCTCAGAAGGACAAGATATCTAGCCTTCAAAATGCTAATCAACAACTTTATGGTATAAAATTCTTCTCTTTTACTTGCTTTTGCTCTGTCATTTATTTTTCTTTATCTGACTTATCATTTTCGCAGACGTTTATAACCTTTCTGATGAAGCCATTCTTCTTCACTCATTTCCTGAGCCTATGGATAACGATGCCCTTCTCGCCCATCTCAATGATTCGTTAAATAGATTTTCCAATAACAAAATCAAAATTCTTTCTCTAAATGAACTTCAATCCAAATTCCGCCTTTTAGAAGCTAATCATAGATCTAGTTTGAGTTTAGCCAACCAACTTAAACACCTATATCTTAGTTCCCAAGAGAAAATTAGTACTTTAAGGAAGAAGGTTAGTGATCTTATAGATGACAAAGATCGCATTGCTAATCAAGGTGCCCAAGCATTAGCAAAATTTCAAAAAACTCTTCTTGAAGTTCAAGTTGAGCGGGATGAATCCATTCGCCAAAATACTATTCTTAGCGAAAGAGAGAATCAAATTCGTTCCCTTCTTCTCATAAACAGTGACGATGAGTTCGCTTGGGCTGCGAAAGTTCTAGATGACGCCGAGAAATAATTTAGGTGTTAATGTTAGTCTTCAAGTTGAGCACACAGACCTTGATTAGGGATATGATTTACGATAGAGAAGGTTGTTGATCATTCTTCTTTACTTAATTGTTTACTATATATGAAGTCATCACTAAGTTGCCGATTCATTGTTCTACATTCGCAGAGGCCGAGAAGAGATTTGAAAAAGAATTGAAGAACTTGAATCCGAAAAAGAACAACTTGCAAAGGACTTTTCTCTTCGCAATGACAAGTATTCCAAGTTGAAGAAGCAACTACAAATTAATTGTGGCGAATTTCAAAAATGATCTTTGTTCTCTTTCGCAATCGACTATTAAGACAAATGCAGATGACAACAAGATTCCTCATTCTTCATACCCTTGTCTTCTTGACGAAATCCACGAGAACATGCCTTCTTTGGATATCTTTGATAGCGATGCTAGCGAAGAAGAATCTGATGAAGATAATGAAGTAGGAGGATCTGATGAAGAAGAAGAATCAAACAAGAAATAGTTCCATTTTCTTTTTTCTCTTTTTGTAACATCTGTATATTTATCCTTTTAATCTTCCATTTTTATAATCTCTTATTGTAAATTTCTTGGATCTTCAAATACAAATTCTACTTTTGTTGTCCCTTTACGCACATGTTAAAAAAGCAATTCTTTTTGCAATATGGTTAATCAATATTATGAGTGCGTAAATCTATCATATGAAAATAAATAACATGTTCTCAATCTATTCATTCCCATACTTGCCTCTGTTATTTGTTTTCAAATGATTGATTAAGCAAATAACCTTTAGATGGTAATATGCCTCAGTCTCGCAACTGTTGCTGCTGAATTCTCGCGAGAGAATGTTTCTTGATTGTTTTCAAGATCTCATTTTTTCTTTTTCTTTTGTGTGGTTTTATTTTGCCTTCCTAGTTAAAGGTCTTATTGCGCCACCTCTTGTCATTGCGACAAAATCGCAGGACGTTTTTACACTTTCATGTAAAGACCCATTGATTTTGCCTTATCATTTCTTAGTATTGTTGCCTCTGCAGGATAATTTTATTGCGACAATATGACAGGCCTAGATTTTCTTGCGAAAATAAAGCCCCATGACATTGCCGTCTTGCGACGAAATCGCAGGGCGTCCTTACACTTTCATGTATTGACCCATTGATCTCGTCTTATCTTTGTCTTTTGTATTATTGCCTCTTCAGGATCATCGCACAAATATGACAAGCCTAAATTTTCTTGCGAAAATAAAGCCTCATGACATTTGCGTCTTAAGACACTTATCAGCTCCCTAATGGAGGGTGCCGCCCTTATCATCTCCCTGGTTGCCCCTTCAAGGAGGCGTACATCGGCCATACAAGACTAGCTCCTCCCATCCGGTCTTAACAACAACCGGTTGTTTTCGCAGCCTCTTATCCCTTTTACCTATAGGGCTTATGGTTACGAGACTGCACCCTAAGTGGAGTTTTCTTCGGGCCGAGTGCAACATATGCCAAGACTTGCCAAGAATGGCCGAGACACTTCAAATGCCCCAGGCACTCTTGGCTCAACCGTGTACCTCGGCGCCTTGATCATACACTGACTCCTTATAAGAGACCCTCGGTCGTCCAACCAGTATAACCTTATATATATAGTTGGAAATCCAAGGTATCTCTCCTGGATGGGCTTTATTGACCCCAAATCTCCATGACTCAGGTTCCAGGGGCGGTGTAACCTTTTCCCTGAGCCATGTAAAGAGATACCCCCTTATATGACGCACTTTAGGTCTTACATTTGCTTCTTGCGAAATTTTATTCGCGAACTAGGGTGTACGCCATAAAGGTTCGTCCCATTTTGATATGTCATTGACTTTAGATTATTTCTTGTCATCATTTCTGCGAGAATTTCATGTATTTTTTTTTTCCGATTATCATAGTCTTTGCATCTTCAACCTATCTTTATCACTCAAAAGTTAGATTTTTTTTTTTTTTTACAACCTTCGCAAGTCTAGAATCAATCATTCACTCCTTTCGCCTCTTACTTATGTTGCTCTCTGCTTCTTCATTATTCAAATTTCCTAATACTGCCTTCCCTTTTGTGAAATCATCGCAATTTCCAACTTTCTTCAGGCATTGGTTTCGCAACGTACTTTCTTCTCTCACCTCTATTGCGTACACCATTAGTCTTTCCCTTCTTTGTTCATTTTTGATGTTTTGCTTCCAGTTCTTATTCTGAGTAGCTCTTTCCTCGCAAGATTCCACATCAACTTCATAGCACTTCTGTCCCTCAACCCAATCTCCTTTTATGACTCCGACACCACTGGGATGAGGAAATTTGATACACTGGTGATAAGTCGATGCTACACCAAAAATCTCATGTAACCAAGGTCGCCCAATCAATGCGTTATAGGGATATTCCACATCGACTATGCGAACAAAATTTCAGTTGATAATCCTTTCAGTGGTATTCGCATATGAGCTTCTCCTTTAGGCTTGTTGGCGATCACGTTGAAACCATAGATCTTATAAGTTGAAGGTATTAGATCTTCGTCCTTCCCTCCCATAGTCTTGTAAGTATGGTAAAAAAAGATATTTACAGAGCTTCCAGTATCGATTAAGATTCTATTGATTGCCCATGAATTTTCTGCCTCATCATCTTTATCATCAACAAGTTTTGGGTTAATCTCCAATCTTACCACTAACGGGTTATCATGCATCTCTCCACCCTCAGGTACTTCTTCTGCGGTAAAAGAAATAATATGCTTTTGCCATTCCTTTAGTGGCGATGTCTTCGCGATGTTCATTATTTCTCTATTATCAGCATCTCTTGCGAAAACCCTACTGAGAACACTATCATGAAAATCTTCAAGCTGTCTCTGCGTACGAATGTACAATAGAGTTGCAAGACAAATTCTTGGCTTTCGCTCCAACTTCTATCACAAATGTTTCTCCTCCTTTTGTTGTGTTTGCTCTGTGAATTTAAGCGGTGGTGGTAATGGTTGAGATTGAGGTTGATTTTTTAGAAATTGATTTAGTTTCCCTTGGTCTATCATTCTGAGGATGATTCTTTTTATATTTCTACAATCGTTTGTGGAGTGTCCATGAAAATGGTGATAAGAACAAAATTCATGACTTCATCACTCGGAGGTGGTTCACTTCCCATGTTCCATGGCGCAGGTATATTTTCCATTAAGATTATAGCTTCCCATATTTTCTCCACACTAGCATTCAGTGGTGGCATCTTGATTTCTTCCCGGACTACCCTGTGACTTCGCTGTCCTCTATGATAACTCTGCCTATGACTTCCATAAGTTTCTTGTGGATGATCAAGTCTTTGAATTTTGTTATTTCCTCCACGGTTATAGAAGTTTCTCTCTCTCTCAAATTCCTCCTGATCACGACTCCCCATGGCTACTAACTTTCGCTGACCATCATCCGTTATCATTTCTTGTTGACCCTGCGAGGTGCTCGCCACTGTGTTTATTAATTTAGGTAACAAGCTTGCATTCGCAACTTTTGAACTTGTGTTCGCAACGGGGTATGATTCCATCTCATTTTGTTTTTCCTCTAGAGCAATGTACTCCTCTTGAAGTTCTCGCAACTCAGTCATTGTGATTGTATTCTTGATTCTAAAAATTTGAATATATAGCAGATTGGTTGCGAACATAGCGTTAATGAATGATAGAATGAGATATCTCTCATCCACACGACCAGCCATATCACTGCACATTGTCTTCCATCTCACGGTTAGATGCTTCAAACTTTCACCAACCCTTTGTTTTAACCCAAATACATCTTCAATACCAGGTCGCGAGGAGTTATTACTTATGTATGCCCCTAAAAATATAGCCTGCAAATGATTGAAAGATGTTATTGTATTCCTCGGTAATCCTTCAAACCATTTCAAAGCTTCTCCTGTCAAACTTGATGCAAAATATTTGCACAATATAGCATCATGGTTCTCCCACCGTAACATACATCTCACATAAGCTTTGATATGTTGTATCGCACAAGTTGTTCCATCGAAAATGCTGGTTAACGTAGGTAAGTTGCACTTTGGGGGTATTCCTCCTAATTGTACTTCTTGTGTGAATGGAGTCTTCGCAACTTCTTCTATGGCTTCATCCAATTGTCTCTTACCTCCTCCCCTTTTATTATTTAACATTCCTCTCATTTCCGCCAATTCTCTCAGAATTTGTTCATTTACACCAGAGTTTGGCTCCATTGGTCTTTTTAATTCCGCCTCTCTTCTTCTGCGTTCATGTCTGTTTTGACTTTCTTGTTCATCATTCTCTTCTCGTCTTTCTATGCGATCTTCTCTTTCATTCCTCTCATGAATTCGCACACCGTTATATCTATCATTTTCTCTTCTTTGCTGCCTTTCGATTCTCCTTTGTACTCTTTCATACTCGTCATTGATATTACCATTGTTGCGATTTTGTTCTCTCCTTCTTTCTCTATTATCATGATTATTCTGGCGAATTGCCTCTTGTAACTCTTGTTCTTCCATTTCTGTTCTCAATCTTTCTCTTTCACAAGCTAGACGTGCTTGCTCAACATAGTGTCTTTCAATTTCATCTTCAATTTCTTTTTGCTTCCTCTGTGTTTCTCTCCCATGCAATATTCTTCTTCCCTCTTCCTGATTTTCTTCATCACCTGGATTATTCCGCCCCCTGACGTTGCCTATTTCCTTGATTTCCATCCTTTCGCCCATTTTGAAGAGTCTCGGGACGTGGGATATAACGATCTTCCATTATTTCTCTTCTTTCGCAACGTTCTTCGCCTGGATTTTGCACTTCCTCTCGATTTTCTTCATTAGAATTTTCTATAGGTAAAGTTCTCCTTCTTTCCTCTCTAACTGATCTTGAGCTTGACCTTGTAGTGCTTCTCGACCTTCTATTTTGTAATCTCATATTTTCCATCCTCAACTCATGATTTTACCTTGTCAAATTTGCACGTTCCTCTGCTTCTAATCGCCTTTCTTCATGTATTGTTTGTCTCAATGTCTCTAATGTTGTGACCTCTTCATTTCCATGAATTATTTCTCCAATCACTTCTCGGTCTCTCTCCTCTTGTCCATTGTTTATCAATTGCTGTTCTTCTCCCCTTTCATCCACAGAGTCTGATCTCCAAGTATGCACGCTTACTCTATCATAATCCACAGTTCTATTCGGTACTGGTTGAATTGGTGATTGAATTTGATTTTCTTCATTATTTCTTGTGTTCATTCTTGAGGATTCCCCCATTTCATTTCTCCATTCTCCAGCAAGTCTCCTACTCCTTCTAACAGTTGTCGGTTGTTTTGATGCATGTCTTCTTCTAACCATTTCTCAATTTCAGTAAATTGTTGAAAATTATATAAAATTCCTTCCCTATTACTCCAAATTCTTTCAAATCACGATGTCAATCTTTTCTCTCTCCCTGTTTCTAGCGCCAATATGTAGTTGCAGGAAATCCTACACTACACCCCTCACAAGAATCCACACAATCAAGCCATTTTAAGATGTACAATTATAATTTTTATTGATTAACTTCTTGAATGTTTACAAGATAAAATGGAAAAGTGCTAAAGAAATTATAATCACTATATACTTTCTCTCTCTTAATGACTTGCCCAACACTCGAAAAATATCTCCCTTCCAATAGGCCTGTTCGGCTCTTTATATAGGGTATTACATAATGGATGACAGTTAAGCTGTCCTTTATTTTCGGGAATGATTTGCGAAGTGTCGCAAGTGTACAAATGCATAATCTCGCGACACTCCTAGATCTCGCTAGGTCTTCACACCTTTCTCGTGTTCTGGCTGTCGTCATCCATTGCGTCACTTATTTTACTCGTCTGCGACGCCTTCGCTATGTAATATTTATGGATTTCGCAGAGGTGTTGGTGTTGCGATATTCTGATCCTACAATACCCAATTTTAAATGGACTCTTTTTATGGGTTTTAGGGGGAGTCCTAATGGGTAAGTTACAAAACTACTGATAGGTGTAGAAAACACCTAATTTAATATCTAGTATTTATGCTTTCTTTGCGAATTTTCATGTGAATTATGTATCTTATGTTTACTTTTGAGCTAATAGGTGTTTTGGAGTCATTGGAGCAAAAAGAAGTGGAACTCGCTCAAGTCCAGGATTTCTTATCGTCAACTTGCGGAGAGCGAAAAGGCGGAGCTATCGGCGAAAGAACGAGGCCATTCCTTCCCGTATGAGAGGGTTACGAGCAAAGTCAACATTTAAGCTTGTCGGTTCTCAAGGACCGACAATACAAAAGGAGTACTTGGTGGCCGTATCATATATTGGGCGCCTATAGTAATACCAAATATTACCTAGCCCGGAATTAGTGAGAAGTTATTTCTTCTCATTAGTGTCGACACTCAAACTCGAGAGAGAGAGAGAGAGGCTGCACAGCAGCCATGAATTGAGTTCCCAGAGAGAGGCAGTGATGATGATTGACGAGATCGAGAGTCAGAAATCGAGTGAGAAGAAGATGCTGCTACTTCTGAGATCGAGAAATAATGAAGAACTTGGGGTCTCAACTGGTATGCCGTGAATTAAATATGTGAAATTGGGGATCTGAAAATGGAAGAGGCAAATTAGAGAAGGAATTCAAGCAGTTGTGCTTAAGTGGTGATTAACAGAGAACAAGGCAGAAATGGATTTATAGAAATGGAATTTGAAGTCAAGAATGAATCTGTTAGGGTTTGCAGAAAGGGATGAAGAACTGAAGTTAAATGGTGATTCTGGTGATGAGATTGAGGAGATTCAAGGGTTTTTGAGATTGATAAAGAGAAGAACAATTATGGGTTTCTTTTGATTTTGGGTTTGAAGAGGAGTTAGAAATTGCAGCGTGGTTGAGCTGTGATTAAGGAAGTGATTTTGTTGCCATTGAAGCTTGAGAAGGTGGAAGCTACAGAAACTAAGGGTTTGGTAGAAATGATGTGATACTGTTGATTTGAGTTGAGAGCTTAAATGGGAGACAAAGACAAGTTACGGGTTCCCGATTAGACCAAGATTTGGAGTTATGATGGATTGTTCTTTGAAACTAGATGGAAAATGGGAATGAAGTGCGGTGGAGGTTGGATTCGGGGCACAAGGCGAGGCGGATGGACTTTTGCGGGGAAGCTAAAACAAAGATGAAGCTTCTTAGGTGAATGTGAGGATTACGGGGTGGTGGTGCGAGTTCGGTGGGGTTGAGCTCATGATGGCTCGGTGTTCTTAAGCTATGCATTGCGGGTGTGATGCGAGATGGCTGGTACTGGTTGCAAGGTGGCTTGAGTTGAGCTAAAGTAGAATCTTTGTTGCAAACGAGGGGATGGAAGAGCGCTGGTGCCGAGATGGAGGTCGCATGAATGCGAGAGCTGCAGGCACTGGTGGTACATGAACTGGGTTGCTGCCAGAGATGGTGCTGATGTCGCGAGAATAAAATAATGGATGGATCATTGAAGTTCTGGTGTTGGAAGATGGAGGTGAGATGAGGCATTCCAGGGAGATGGAATTGCAGGATGGTGATTGAACTATAAGCAGGTGAAACTATGGCCTGAGGTAATGATGATGTTGTTGTTTATTGCAAGCACCTGTTGCAGTGATGCAACTAAATATGCACAGAAGACTGAAATGGGTCCTGTGGTATTATTGAGCTCAAAGAGGAGTGAGTACTGATGCTTAGCAACACAATGGCAGGGCTGAGATGTTGAGCTATTGCTTTGAAGGATTAGAAGTTGGTGATTGCGATGGAACTGTGGGGTTTTTTGTCAGGAATATTTGCAGTGGTGGTTGAGTGCAGGCAGGTTGCAGTTATGGGTGCAGCTCTGGTTGTGTGGCAACTGATGCATTGAGCATGGAATAATTGAGCTGAGCAAGGCACTAAGAAGAGTCGTATGGCAGTGGTGGTTGAACTGTGGCATTGAAGTTAATGTGGTTGTGAGCTGAAATGGTATAGTTACAGCAGGAAGAACTGAAAGTGCAGTGTTAGAGTTATTGTTGCAGACTGAGGCAGTGAAGCGCCATCTTGGTGCAGCACAGTTCTGGCCTGTGCAAGACTGTGGCTTTGATGAGTCGATCCGAGTTAGCTCACTAGAACAGCTGACTCGGTTCTGACTCATGATCTTACTGAGCTAGTCGGTTTGACTCAGCGGACTCGGTGCTTGGCCCGAGTTGACTCATTGACCCGACCGAGTTGACCCGTTGACCAGTGACCGGGCGGACTTTGCCGGTCACCGGAACCGGTTTCCGGTGACTCTTCCGGCCAATTTCCGGCCACAATACCAGATTTCCGGCGACGACTTTTTGGACATATTTTCTACACGGGTTTTTCTCTCTTATGGGCTTGGTGGATTTTCATCTAATGGACTTTGAAGACTTGACCTAATTTTGGAAGAAAGGAAAAGCTATAAAAAGAGGAATTCTACAACTTTTGGGATATATCTTATTCTTGGAACTTTGGAGAGCCGCTTTTGTTTACGCTTCTAGGGTTTGCTTTTGTTCATCTTCTTCTTTATTCAACTTATATTTTAGGTGATGAACTCCATAGCTATGAGTAGCTAATTAATTCATTATTGGTTAAGGATGTAGTCCGATTTCTAAAACTTGTGTTTGCTTTATGTATTAGTTTACTCTCTTGATTATCGTTCAATTCTCTACTGTTTTTATGATCACATGATTGAATTATTGTGATAGGATTATGATGTTTGATTAGTTAAGTGGCCAATTAATTAAACTTGCATCTTAGTCCATAGCTATTTTAGGGTTTTTCATCGAGCGATAACCTTGAATACAAGTAGCATGATATGTTTACGGTTTGTAGTGATACACTCTCGTAATCATATGTAGAGTATGACCATTGTCCGAATTGTTATGTGCAACGCATGACAATTGCATTGATTAGCCTATTTCTGAGACTTAATGCTCCTAGGAATTGAACTTGATTAGCGCAAGGCGTTAGGTTATTCTTTAGGTAGTATTCACATACGCAGCCCTAATGTGTGTGTTGATGAACTTGGGAAATTAATAGATTATCTTGCTCTCTTGATTCTCTAGGCTTTTGATAACACAAGAGATTAAATCGTAATTCTAATCATATATGCAAACACATGTCTAAGATTGAAGATGAATTCCTTGACCAATATCTCTCTCCATTGATTACTTTCTACAATTTACTTTGCTTTTAATTTGCTTTTATTGCTTAAATAGAAATAAGAAACCCCCCCCCAATTGGTTACTTTAAGAAATTGATTACGAAATAACTACAATCGCCTCTCTGTGGATACGAACTCTTTCTTATCATATACTTTAGGAAAGTGAAATTATTTTTGACGCATACGACAGCGATCAACTACCCTTTTTAAAAAAAAACCTATTACCCTAAATCAATTTTAATCTTTTCATTTCATCATCTTCTTCTCTTCTTCTTCTCCTCCACAACCCTACCGGCTCCATCACCCCCACCACCACCAAAACTCGTCGATCAATTCGTTAAAATCGTCGATTCGAAAACTCCGATTAGTCTTCATCAATGGATCCACCACGGAAGAAGGCAACTCGTATGAAAGAAACTAATCAAAAACCCAATGAATATAATCCTGGAATTGCAAGTTTGGTTGCTAAGAAAGTGAAGAATAAAATGGTTGAAGAAGAAGAAATTAAACCCGCCGAAACACGTGAAATGGTGCGCTTAAGAAAGTAAGGGCTTGTTTAAACTCACTCTAGTACTTCGATTTCATGTTTGCATGTCAAATTAGGTGAGAAAATTCGAATTTGTGAATTGGCAGTTACGACGCCAGTAAGGTTTTTTGTTATCGACCTTTCCGGAATTTCATAGTTAGGGTTTGGCCGGGAGGGTATAAGGTTGAAGAACTTGCCGGCTGCATAGTTTCTGTAACTGCTACTAGCAGGGCCGGCAGGTTATTCATCTGTATACCATTTCGGCGTCTTTTTTTTTTAATGAAGCCGACATCTTATTATTGTTTACCCTTCCGGCTACTTGTTTAGAATGTTTTCTGATGCCTAGAATTTTTTCGTCCGGAAGGGTATTTATATAAAACCATTCCGGCTATTTGTCAGCCGGCGATGTGTAGGAAATGGACCTTTCCGACCAGTTTAGTGAAAAATCATATATTTTCTTGTGAGCCGGAAGGCTATTTTGATGATACACTGCCGGCTTTGTCTTAGCCGGCACTCATCTTTTGGTCGACCTTTCCGGCCATTTTTCCGCCGGATATGTTGTATATGTCTACCCTGCCGGCCTTTGATGCTTTTTTTTCTGAATTATTCTTGTTCAGATTGCATATGGCAAAGAAGAAAGCAGCTCTGAAAGCAGCTCTTAGTCCTCCTTCAAACCCTCCTCGTGTTGGTGATAAACTCTTGTCTTCAAAACATCGAGGGGTATATGTTGTGCCGGGAACGACAAAGGTCTTAGAACCACTATCTCGAACCCAGTGATTCAGACGAGACTCCAGATGAAGATCAATCAATTCCATCTGGTAGAAGAGGTGATGATGATGATGTTGATGAAACCAATCCGGCTGCTGGAGGAGGTAAAAATGATGATGATGATGGTGATCAAGACATGCCTGAGGCTGGAGGAGGTAATGATGATGGTAATGGAGATAAAGGTTAGAATATCATCGAAGATGAAATTGTTGAAGAGGAAGAGGAACAAGAAGAAGAAGGAGATGGAGATGGAGATGGAGATGGAGATGGAGAAGGAGAACAAACTCTAGCTATTGTTCAAGCCACCGAATCTTCGGCTTCAACTTCAACCGGAACGAAGAAGAGGGTGATCACTAAACCGGCTGATTCTCACATGCCTCCCAAACACTTGATGGTTGCACTGAAAGAAGGTGAGCCTCCAAAAGGGACCCCAGCAGATGGTGGAGATGTTCTTTTTGGATACAAAGACTCATGGGCATGTACGGTCCATAATACTATCGTAAGTAATCTTAATCCGTCTTTGTTATTTATTCAAGTGTGTAACTATCTTAATTAAATTTGCGTCAAGTGTTTGTATTTCTTTTCATTTTGTTTTTTTTTGGTATTTAGGATCACAAGCATGCCATCCGTCTCATGAGGCGCCAAGCTTCGTGTTCAGTGACTCATACTTGGGATCTTGGCACGGAATGTGAGGAGGTGAAAGTGATTGTGAGGAACTCCGGGTTGTGGCCTGCGGTGGAGAGTTCGAATATTAATCATGATAAAGTTACCGTATCTGCATTCTGTGAGGGGTTCTACGGAGAGACTGATACTCTGTTATTCTCATTCGGTGAGATGGCAATAACTCCCGATGATGCTCAACAAATTCTAGGCCTCGAGGTTGATGGAAAAGCAGTCAGTGAGGGCTTCGATAATGCCATTTCTTTTGGGAAGATTTACGAATTGAGCAAGAAATTGTTAGGTTGGAATCAGGTTCAGACGGATGATGTTCTTGACAAGAAGGATGGTCGACTAACCAAGAAGTTTAATGTGAAGAAGTTGAGGGAAAGATTATGGAAGACTCGGGAAATCCTTGATAGGGAAGGAATAGTGCACCCGGTGCGAATCAATGCTACCGCGGCCGCTTATTTGCTATACACCCTGGGAAAATGTATCTTCCCGACAGTTCGGAAACCAAGTCGAGGCCGATTACTTGCAACTATTGGATCCCTTACATGAGATGCGTGGGTATTCTTGGGGTACTGCGGTGGTCGCCTTTTTGAACAATGAGTTGACAAAATGTTCTAGGGCACTCACTAAGCAAGTTAATGGAAACACATGTCTCTTCCAGGTAATTTTATTGTCTAGAAATTTATATTCGCAAAATTCTCGTAAGATAAGGTTCTTACTAAACTTTTTTTCTTTTTGCATAGGTTTGGATATATGAGCACTTCCCTTCTTTGTTCAAAGACAACTCTTACATCAAAGTATATAACAGTGTTCCGGTTCATTTGCCAAGAGCCCAAAGGTACAGTTTTAAGGGTACTCAAGATAAGGAAATGCCGCAAAATCTTATGCAACTCCGAGACGCCATCGACAAATTGAATGCGGAAGAGGTGATATTTGATCCGTATCGAGAGGATATAAATCAAGGTTTAATCCCAAGGAGAAATGAAGTTGTTGCATTATACTATGGACCCTTGATGACTGTGTTTGAAGGATTTTCAATGTACGATCCACATCGGGTAATGCGACAATTGGGTTACGTCCAAGAAGAACCTCATTTCGATGAAGAAAAGCCGTTCTTTACTGTGAACCGGGATGACTGCACAACCTCCCAAAAAACTATTAACGTCTCTTATGATCCATCGCCAACTCAAGAACATTGGGACGATAGACCGGGCCGTAACATCGATGTGAGTCTTTTGGACGAGGTGACCACCGGTCATGAAGCTACTGAGAAAATACATGGCGTGGTACTTGGGTTGGGCTCATCCTAATGTGATTAGGCCAATGGATACTGAAGAACTGGCTCGTAAGAAGAAGATCGAATCGAAAGACCCAGCAACATTGCTTAAGATATTTGTAAGTATTTTAGAGTTGCTCTTACTATTTTAAGATTGATTGCATTACCGAATCATTCTATTAATTGTTTGTTGTTTAATTGAATATAGAAGGATCAGTTGAAGATCTTTTGAGGGTGTTGTGTTGCACGAAAGACAGAGGAGAACCTGTGCAAAGCAAGCACATTGATTATGCTTGCAATGTTGACAATGAGGATGCCCAACTATTGTTCAAGCAACTTCAGGCTGAAGTAAAGGCGGAAGAAAAATCTATTAAGGATGCACAAGCCAAGATAAAGGCTGATAAAAAGAGGACTCGTAGTGCTCGTGGTGGTGAAGGTAGCAGCAGTGGTCCTGGTGGTGAAGGTAGCAGCAGTGGTCGTGGTGGTGAAGGTAGTGTTCCAAAACGGGGTCGTGGTCGTCGTGGTCGTGGTCGTGGCCAATGAATGCTTTCCTAGTTCATTTCTTTATGTTGTGGTGGACAAATGTTTAAGTTAATGGTGTGGACAAATGTTTTTACCAGGTTTTTTTTACGGTTTATGGGACATGTTTTCGTATTTTGGACAAAAAATGTTGGATTTCTAGTTGTTGAATGAATGGTTTGTTTAGCTATATAAAGTGTCAATACATTTGCCGGCATGCTTTTTTGAAGCTACCCTGTCGGCTGTCCCAGGGCCGGCAATGTTGTGAAATGTTAGACTGCCGGCCCTGTCAACAAAAAATTGTGTCGTTACCAGGGCCGGCAAGGTAATATGATTCCTACTAAGACGGCGTTTTTGTAGCCGGAAGGGTACGAAAATAGAGACCATGCCGGCCATATCTTGAAAAAAAAACCATTCTTCTGATGCCTAAAATCATGTAAGGTCGGGAGGGAAACAAAACAAGAAAATGCCGGCGGTATTTTGGCCGGCATGCTAATGAACCCATACATTTCCGGCCGTTTTGAGACCCCGACATTGTAGCAAATTTACGACCCCGCCGGCGGGTTCAAAATTCAAATTTTTGCAAGTACAATTGCATTGATTCACTTGTACTTGGACACTATAACGGCCAAATTTGGGCACCATCCTATAAATGCACTACTTATCTCCACAAAACAACACACAACTATTTGCATATACTCTCCAAAGCTCATATCATCACACACTCCATCTAACTCACCCAATAGCTCTCTACACACAAGAAATGGCTTCATTTGATTCTAATGAAGATTTGGCAATCACCAAAGCTTGGTATGCGGAGACTAGAGTTCGAAGGCAGTCCTCCGTAAGGGTGGATTCCACAACCTTTTGGGCTAGGGTTCACAACACTTTTAGCCAAGAGTGTGGGAATCCTAACTCAAGAAGTGTTCAACAAGTGCACGATAGGCACATAGTCATTGAAAATGCGATACTTGCTTATTTAGCTATCCAAAAACCAATTTTCAACGCTCCCCACTTTAACTTGTCCATTGAACAATTTGTAAGTTTTTTTGTGGTTTATTTTACGTGATCAATGTTGTTTGATCTTCCTACTAAACACCACTAACATAGTAAGTTTGTGGAATGTTTTTGTAGCATGAAGTCGCCAAAGCGCGCTACTTGGAGGAAAAGGGGGAAGCATTCGCATTCGATGCAAGCTATCAATTCATGGAATCCAAAATCCCGGAGTATGCCCCGGAGATGATGGAGGGTGTATCGTCCTCGGACGAAGATTGATGGCTTTAGAAGTTTTTGTATAGGTTTTGTGGGTAGACCTCTATGTAAACCCTCACGAGACTATAACCCGTCCACTAGGGTCGCCTAGGGGTTCAAAGGCTTGATGCACATGCTAAGTGCATTCGTTTTTTCGTCGACAAGGATTAGGTTTTATGTTTCAATCAATGTAGTAACCAAAATTGAATGAATAAAGGATTAGGTTTTATGTCAGCCGGCAATGTTGTTTTTTTTTTTTTGCATGCCGAGTTTAATATAGCCGGAACGGTAGGAAATATTTACATGCCGACCGTAAGATTGCTGCCCAAGATAGTCGGCGTGTTCTTCATCCGAGGACCATTCCGGCGAATATCTGGTCGGCAGCTTATTCAAAGTTGACCCTGCCGGCGGAAGAGCGATCGGCAGCTTATTCAAAGTTGACCATTCCGGCGGATGTATGGTCGGAAGCTTATTCAAACCACGACCTTTCCGACTTTATGCATTTTCAAAACCAAAATTTTTGGATCGAAATCGAACTCATAAGACAGATCAAAAGGTTAATCTACTGAATTCATAATTTGAAAATTTTAATCTAAACTCAATTAATTAACCTAATCAGAATTTTAGTGTTAATTAACCAAGGGCATATTATCCATTTAGAAAAAACAAGGTTAAGGGTTGGCTTGGTTTTACTTCAAAATGACCCGATTTTGTCTTATTGGGTATACCCCAATTAGTTTGAGTATACCCCAATCTTGCCAGGTTATGGAGTAGGGCAAGGATTTTTGAATGGACCCCTACAGTCAGTAAAGGTGAGTGTTTTAACTTCAGTTTGATGGTAGCATTTATGGGAGCAACTACAACCATGCATGAGCATTATATTACGCAGGAAAAAGGTCAGTTGAATTATGGGTTAGGAGTTGAATTACTTAAAGATTTCCGATGCGAAATCTTTAGCTTTGAGGCAAAATATTTACTCATGGTAATTCGAATTTCTCATGTGTTGGCGTGGCTTGATTATTTGAAATGGAAATTCAAATTCTTTTCAACTGTATTATGGAGTGTGGAAAGTGCCAGCGAGATTTCTCGTAAAAGATATAACTGCTTCTCAAATGTGGATTACTGAGAAGGTTCTTGTGCTATTGGATATCATGCTCGAGGTTTTCATGTGGGATTTGAGCAGGGGTGAAGGCAATAATCTCTTCCATGAAGATGAAGAATCTTCTTTGGTTGATCTTTACTACTGGTATTTTGCTAAACTCAAATCCTTTTATTGTGATGAGATGTGTTGGGTGTATCAACCAGCAAGTGGATGCACCCAATTTGTAGTTTATGTTGAGTATTTCCTTAACTATCAACTAGTGAGAGCTAAAGACAGTGCTGCAAAGCTAAATCATCTAGATCTATCGAAAGTTAAGGCTGGTATTCCAATGGGGAACTTCCACAAGTGCATACAGAGATGTGAGTTATGAAGAGGGTGGGCTCGATTATCCTTGGGCAGTTAATAGAAAGGAGTTAAGCTCTTTGGTTGCTATTGGGTTTTACTACCAGGAGGAAATGACGCAAGACAGTTTCGTCCCAACGGTGAAGTTTGTTTTATCCTTAAAACTGCCGCATCCGTCTAGCTAAGTTATGAATGGATACTCATGGATTAGTGGGTCGAATTTTGCGGAAATGCTTCATACAGAAAGCTGCTACGAGAGTTTACCTCACTGCTACATGGCAACTTCGGACTGCGTCTTCATCCTTGAGGACAAGGATTTTAAAAGGGGTAGGTATTGTCATATCCCTAGCCTAAAGGGAGGGTGCCCATATCCAGTCTCGGCCTGTTATTAGCCTTTTGTGTTAAGTGTCTGTTAGTAGTAATTAATTATAGATTAGTTTGTTAATTAGTGGTTAATGATTATTGAAGGGTGTGTCGGATGTGACCACCTGGGCTCTTCGTAGCCGTTAGATCATAGGTTAGAAGGTGTGAAGCTTTATAAGTTATGGAGTCTGTAAGATGAAAGTTCATGAAATGATAATCTAAAGAGTCGATTTAATAGATTAGGCTTTGATTCAGTGGAATCAAGGAGGTTAATATGTTCTCATCAAATTCTCGATCCAATCTTTTTGTGGAAACACAACAGTAAGTTCGAAATCCGAACCAAACTATGGTACCAAACCAAGTGTTCGATTAACGTACAAGTGTATTTACTTTAATTATAAAGACAAAGAAATATAACGCGGAAGTAAAGTAAATCACATGACGCATAGTATTTTGTTAACGAGGAAACCGCAAATGCAGAAAAATCCCGGGACCTATTCAAGTTTTGAATATTCTCAGAATTAAACCGCAATACAAAGATTACCACAACTTCGTATGGGTGAGACCAACTAAACTAACTCCAAGTTACTCAGTTCCCTCAATAGCCATGCGCCTACAACCAATCTGGTCTATGCATGTGAATCCTAAGATAAAGTCCACTATCTTAAGTTGCTTCACATGTTGTGAATAATTCAATCCAGTCAACTCCTTTAGATCGGATTCCAAAACAGTTTAGGACTAATCTGTTTCAGTAACCGCTCTACCAATCTCTCATATCAACAAGTTAATCAGAGATGAAGTTAAGTTATAAAGGTTCTTCCGTTTAATCAATCCTCTGTATCAGTTAGATCAACTTAGATCAAAATTACCGAAATAATCAATCATAGTTTGAAAACTTATCTGAGTAGAACTCAAAGAGAAACACTTAGTAAGTCGCCGATCTATACAACAAGCTATAAAAAGTCGATACGAGATAAATAAGCTTGTCAGATCCTAGTCAATCTAGTGTGCACGAAATTATCACAAAGATCATCATACCAAAACAAAATCTTCTAGTCTTCAAAGTACTTGCACAAACGACTTGATTCCACTAATGATTGATCACGCACAGAACAAAGTATGTTAACAATGGATGATTAAAAATCCTATCTTCAAATCTTGAATTGAACTAGTTAGAGTGACCTTATATCAGAAGAGAAGGATCATAAAATAAGCAAACTAGATCTATCAAGGTTCAACTTTACCGTTAGTCAATCAAATCAAAAATAAAAACCAAATAAACAATATGAATCTAGATTCACATCAACGATACTACTAGTGCTTCTGAAAAAGCATGGGTCTAACAACCACACCCAATATTTCGTTCGACAATATGAATAGACAAACTCCAATATACTTTTAAGAGAATCAACTAGACAGTCTTAGAAAAGTATATCAAAGAGTTTATATCTCAATTCCTCAATTCAATCTGCAATCAGCAAATAGAAATTTGCGAGACCGATTGAATAAGAGAAATAACTTGGACGGTATCAACAACCAATATCCAAGTGTCAATCAATTCAATCAACTACCCAAAGGTCGGATTCAACAACTGATTTAACTTAACGCACAACCTGTGATATTTCTATTATATAACAAAATAAAATGCGGAAAAGAAATAACACAGACACCAAAATTTTGTTAACGAGGAAAACCGCAAATGCAGAAAAACCCCGGGACCTAGTCCAGCTTTGAACACCACACTGTATTAAGACACTATAGTCACTAGCCTATACTACCAATGAACTTCATACTGGAATGTAGTTGAGCCCTAATCAATATCACACTGATCAAGGTACAGTTGCGCTCCTTACGTCTTTGAACCCCAGCAGGATTCTACGCACTTGATTCCATTAGCTGATCTCACCCACAACCAAGAGTTTCTACGACCCAAAGTCGAAGACTTGATAAACTAATCTGTCTCACACAGAAAAGACTATTGGAATAGATAAATCTATCTCCCACAGATATACCTACGAGTTTTGTTCCGTCTTTTGATAAATCAAGGTGCACAGAAACCAATTGATAAACCAGACTTATATTCCCGAAGAACAGGCTAGTATTATCAATTACCTCATAATAATCTTAATCGTATGGAAGTGAAACAAGATATTGTGGAATCACAAACGATGAGATGAAGATGTTTGTGACTACTTTTAATCTTACCTATCGGAGATATATCTCAAGCAAATCTTAGCAAAGATAATACTCAATCACGATAGTAGAAGTAAGATCAGAACACGCAACTACAAAGAAAATAATTGGGTCTGGATTCACAATCCCAATGAAGTCTTTAAGTCGTTAACCTACATGGTTTCATGAAAAACCTAAGGTTAAAGGAGAATCGATTCTAGTCGCAACTAGTATCACACAGGAGGTGTGGGGATTAGGTTTCCCGATTGCTAGAGTTATCCCTTATATAGTTTTCAAATAAGGGTTTGCAATCTAAGTTACCTTGGTAACAAAGCATTCAATATTCACCGTTATATGAAAACCTGATTAGACCCAAGCTAATATCTTTCAACCGTTAGATCGAACTTAGCTTGTTCTATACAAATGAAATGTACCTTCATTTAGGTTTGAGTAACCGTACCTAAACGTGTACACTAGGTTGGCTCAACAGTAGTTAACCGAAGTTAGCTATATGAACACTCTCATATCAACCTTATTCATCTTAACCACAACTAGTTCAAATGACTCAAATGAAACTAATTATAGAGTTGTTCAATTGCTATATTCTTATAGAAGTATACAAGAACACAATTGAAGTAAAATCGGTTTGATTCACTCGAATCAATTCATGAAGTTCCACAAGCTCTCCTCAGTAGTTCTTCGTCTTCAATTGATGAACGCCGTGAAGTCTAATGCTCACCTACACAATCTATCCTAGTCCGAGACATCACTATAAGTAGACTAGAAATCAAGACTTATAGTTTTGATCACTAACATTGAAAAACAAGCTTGAGATAACAACACTTGCGAGTTCGACCGAGCAGTGCTCTAACAATCTCCCCCTTTGTCAATTTTAGTGACAAAACTATCAATACATATGGATTACAAAATAAATAAACTTTGTAGCTTCTCATCCAAATGCTTGATCTCCTTGGTTCTTCAACATTACTCGAAATCTTCGTCACTTCCAAGTACTCCAATGATACTAAATATGTTCAACTCAGCATCATAGTTGTTGAAGATCCGTAATTATAACAATGAGAAAATAGTATTATTACACAACATCAAAGTTCAATTGTATCACAACTTTGACAACAATACTATGGTGATATGTATCACTCCTCCTTAGTCAATACTTCATCTCATAATGAAAACCACTCCCCATTACATAATGATCCGTAAACCATATGTATTTGTAGTGTGAACTACACATTAATTCTCCCCCTTTTTTGTCAATATAAATTGGGAAAGGTACGAAAACTAGTGGGATCCTCATGAAATTTTCATAGAGATACTTCATGACCAAAAGAGAACAACATACCAACTTGTTTCGATGATTTCACATAGTCGAAACTTAGTTTACTCATCAAGGAGTTTATAAAGATACAAGAAAACTCCTACAATATTCCACATCTGCACTCCCCACAAAGATTTGACAATTAAGCACAAGTTCAATTAAGAACTCTCCCCCATAAAATGTCATTCCCGAAAGAACAACAAGAGCGACCTTAATTTTACAAGAAAAGAAGGATTTCTTTGGACATTAACAAATCACATGAAACATTAATTTGTATCCAAAAATCTCAACTGAATTAACCACAAGTAAAATGATCAATTCAATTGGCCATGCTCAACATAAGAGAACTTATGGAGCCGCACAGTACATACACAAAGATGTAGATCAGGGAAAGACCAATACTGCGGAATAATCAAAGATTCGTTCTATTTTTCATCACTATTTGCACAATGACATATAATAGACTTAATCTTTGTAAACAAAAGTTCATCCTATCTTCCATCAATATTTGCATAATGACATAATAGGCTTAACTTTTGTAGTAAAAAGTTCATTCTATCTTTTATCAATATTTTCATACCGACATGCAATAGAGTTAACTTTTGAGCATATATGGGATAGTCAAGGTTCACGGACATAAACAACATATCCCATAACAATTTGCAATATATAAAACCATAAAGATTAATACTGCAAAAATTATCTTCCAAATAACTTAGAATTTAAATAAATAAATCTAAAAACATTGCAAGATGAGAACGCTGGCAATAGCTATATGTACTCACAATAATGGCTATTCCAAACCCAAGTTATCCTTCTTAAAAACACAAGAATAAATTCTCATAAGAAGTTTCCTAGACATTGAGGCCTTTGAAAAATTATTTATCGTTCTCGAACTCCTTGTCGTCAACAGCCATGGGAACATAAGGTTCATGAAGAAAGGAGTCAATTCCAACAAACCTTTTAAACCGATGCTGAACCAGGGTCTTCTGAGTTTCAAGAGTTCTCAAAACAATAGCCTTTATTTGCTGAATATCCTTCCTTGTTTCCTTCAACTCTTCAAGAACACCAGAAAACTTCTGAGAATTTGAAGGAACAACTCTTGGCCTCCTCACATTCCTTCTTTTTCTTTTCAAAGTTGGAGGTAACTGATATTTATTTTTTTCCTTCATGATTGATGGCTTAACAATCATATTAACATCTTTTCCATCAAAATACATAATGCTTGGAGTATCCATTCGTACGGAATTGTGAGAGGAAATCACAAGATAATCTCAACAAGCAGTCTTATAATAAAAAGAGTTTCAAGAGGAGGAAAAAGGAATGTAGGGTTACGGAACCTTTAAACACAAGTTCACGCACACACAACTCTCAACCCTAAAGAGGTTAGAATTGTCGAGAATAACCCTCTTTTATTGAATAAACAGGGAAGTCCCTTCCGATATCAATTAGATATGAAAACTGGGAGAATTCCAAATTGGCAAAAACACAGTAAAACCAAAAAGAGAAGAAAAAAAAAACTAAAACATTTTTCTTTTCCCAAAGCCTGAGGTGTGCACAATCTTGTCTCTTTTGATCAGGCACATGAGACAAGATGCACTAAACAACACAATCAAGTTGTGTTGGGGTGAACAATAATCTGTCCACCATATCCCTTTTGAAAGGAATTCATAGTACCTTGTTTCTCAGACACTTTGGACCGTACCCTTCTCTCTAGTGGTCTAGTCCTTTCTTTGGAAACTAACTTTTTCGAAGATGAGATGGGTTTACATACCTCAGGTGATTTTTGAACAAGTTTGAGCTTGTTTGCTAATCGATTTGCTCTTCGTTGAAGTTTGTTGGCGTATCTTATTTTGTGTTTGTACTTGAAATACTTTGAGAGTTTATGACCCTTGAAAGAACAATAAGAACATGTAAACATGGAAGAAGGTTCAGACGTCAGAGATGTGTACGCAGCTAGACACATAGTGGAACCTGAAAAATCGGACAGAGAGTTTCCAGTAGAAATAGATAAATCAATTTTTTCTTCCAGAACGGTTGAGGTTTCTTCTGAAAGAATATCAAGATTGATGTATGTATTGCCACAATTATCAAATTCAATATTTTCACAAAGAAGTGCAACACTTGACTTTTCGTCCTCATTAGAATCATAGTGATCAGACATTTTATCAAGAGTTGCAGCAAGACCTTTGTTCCCAGTGTATTTTCTGCGATTCGGAAACTCATTTGAAAAATGAACAAATCCTTTACACTTAAAGCACTGTGGCATATCCTCGTCATCAGTTTCGTCAATATCCATGTTTTTAGGAGGAACACGATTATGAGGTTTAACAGATGACTTAGGTTTATCTCTGGAGAACCGATTACTTCTCTGCAAAAGAAGATCTCTAAAATGTTTTGTGATCAAGGAGACTGACTTGTCAAGATCTTCATCTGATGAATCAGTCTCAGAAAGATCATCCCCAGAGACGCAAACACTTTTAATTTTGTCAAGTATTTTAGTGTTCTTTTGTGCTTTGAAAGCAACATCCTTTCCAGATTTAGATGCATGCTCATGATCAAAGATCTTTAACTTCCCAACCAGAGAATTTCTGGAAAGAGTTGCAAGGTTATTTCCCTCAACGATGGCATGCTTCTCAGAATCGTATCTGGATGGCAGCGATCTGAGAATTTTTATCACAATGTCCTTTTCAGGAATGGTCTTACCCAATGCAAAAGATGCATTAACAATTTCAGACACTTTGTGATTAAACTCATCAAATGAATCTTCATTTGCCATACGAAGGTTTTCCCAATCAGAATTTAGGTTTTGAAGCCTAGCCTTTTTTTCACATGTATTCCCTTTAAATACGGTTTCTAAGATATCCCAAGCATCTTTAGACTTCGTGCAAGTATTCACATGATGCTGGAGATCTGGCATAATGGCATGGATGATAGCATTTAACCCGTCAGAATTTTGCTTTGCAACAAGAACTTCTAAAGTATCATACTCACCAATATCCTTGGGAGTAGTTACACCATTCACTATAACTAAAGGAGGATCATAGCCATTAACAACCCTAACCCATGATTGAAAATCACGTGCTTGAAGAAAGGCATGCATAGCAATTTTCCACCATAAGTAAGTTGAGCCATCGAAGACTGGTGGTACATTTATAGAGATATCACTTCTGTCCATATTCAGATCACTACAAACACAGACTTATGAGATCTTAAATGTGTTTGCCTTCTCTGATACCAATTGAAAAAGCGGGGGTCTAACAACCACACCCAATATTTCGTTCGATAATCTGAATAAACAAACTCTAATATACTTTCAATAGAATCAACTAGACAGTCAGACTCAATTTATAGAAAAGTATATCAAAGAGTTTATATCTCAATTCCTCAATTCAATCTGCAATCAGCAAATAGAAATTTGCGAGCCCGATTGAATAAGAGAAATAGCTTGGACGGTATCACAAACCAATATCCAAGTGCCAATCAATTCAATCAACAACCCAAAGGTCGGATTCAAGAACTGATTTAACTTAAAGCACAACTTGTGATATTTCTATTATATAACAAAATATAATGCGGAAAATAAATAGCACAGACACCAGAATTTTGTTAACGAGGAAAACCGCAAATACAAAAAAAAACCCGGGACCTAGTCCAGCTTTAAACACCACACTGTATTAAGCCGCTACAGACACTAGCCTACTACCAATAAACTTCAGACTGGAATGTAGTTGAGCCCTAATCAATCTCACACTAATCAAGGAACAGTTGCGCTCCTTACGTCTCTGAACCCCAGCAGGATTCTACGCACTTGATTCCCTTAGTTGATCTCACCCACAACCAAGAGTTGTTACGACCAAAAGTCGAAGACTTGATAAACTAATCTGTCCCATATAGAAAAGTCTATTGGTATAGATAAATCCGTCTCCCACAGAAACACCTACGAGTTTTGTTCCGTCTTTTGATAAATCAAGGTGCACATGAACCAATTGATAAACCAGAATTATATTCCCGAAGAACAGCCTAATATTATCAATCACCTCACAATAATCTTAATCGTATGGAAGCTAAACAAGATATTATGGAATCACAAACGATGAGATGAAGATGTTTATGACTACTTTTAATCTTACCTATCGGAGATAAATCTCATGCAAATCTTAGCAAAGATAATACTCAATCACGATAGTAGAAGTAAGATCAGAACACGCAAATACAGAGAAAATAGTTGGGCATGGCTTCACAATCCCAAAGTTAAAGGAGAATCGACTCTAGTCGCAACTAGTATCACACAAGAGGTGTGGGAATTAGGTTTCCCAGTTGCTAGAGTTCTCCCTTATATAGTTTTCAAATAAGGGTTTGCAATCTAAGTTACCTTGGTAACAAAGCATTCAATATTCACCGTTAGATGAAAACCCGATTAGACCCAAGCTAATATCTTTCAACCGTTAGATCGAACTTAGCTTGTTATACACAAATGAAATGTACCTTCCTTTAGGTTTGAGTAACCGTACCTAAATGTGTACACTAGGTTGGCTCAATAGTAGTTAACTGTAATTAGATATATGAACAATCTCATATCAACCTTATTCATCTTAACCACAACTAGTTTAAATGACTCAAATGAAACTAGTTATAGAGTTATTCAATTGCTATATTCTCATTGCAGTATACAAGAACACAATTGAAGCAAAATCGGTTTGATTCACTCGAATCAATTCATGAACATTATAGCCACTGTTTGCAAAGAATGCATTCCTTAATATATAAATGTATTAGTTCATGAACAAACCGATTTTAGAACTTTAACCACTCAAGTATGCAAACGGGTAAGCATACTTAAATATCCAGTCTGAGTTTGGGTTCGCCAGTATTCAAACGGGTACGCATACTTCCAAACACAACAGAAATTTCCGGACCCAAACCCTTCGCTAGTACGCGTACGGGGTATGTGTACTTAGGTACTCGGAATTTCACAACTAACGGGACGGGTATGCATACTATAGTTTCGGTCATGGATCACATATATGCAAGAACACATACTATGATTATAATATAATGATGGTTAAATGTTCTAAACTCTATTTCAATCATTGAAACATTCTTAGAGGATGACAATAGCTATTTTCACGAACTATTAGCATCAAAGCAAATTTCAAGTTATCGAAATAATCATAACGAAACATTCCAAGTCTACACCAAATGATTGTATCACACAAACCATGTAAGATATTACTCGGCGATTTTCACATGATCATCTTTTGACTTTCGTCAAGAATATAAGATGAACTTGGTTGAAGCGAAAGCTTACCAACACATATTTCGAGAAATATGTAAGCGATTTAAACTCAGATCGAAATCTCAAATGTGCATAATCGAATACTATATAGTAATATGACTTTTGTCTAAATATAGGAGATATAGTAGAAATAGACTTTAAAAGTGATAGATGAGTTTTAGTCTCCACATAGCTTTTGTTGATGAAGTTCCACAAGCTCTCCTTAGTAGTTAATTGTCTTCAATTGATGAACGCCGTGAAGTCTAATGCTCAAATACACATACATCACTATAAGTAGACTAGAAATAAAGACTTATAATTATGATCACTAACATTGACAAACAAGCTTGAGATAGCAACTGTAGCGCCCCCAAAGCTAGCAGCTGACTAACCCAAGAGATTAGCTAAATAAAGAGGCACTAAGAAGCTAAATCATTTACTTCAACATTCAATTAAGAAATATGCTACAAAACTTAACCCAAAAACTAGCCCCGCTCTGAAATAAATACAAGAACTCCTCTCATGTGATACATAATAATAATCATTTGGTTTACAAGTAAAATATACAACATAATAAACATAGCAGAAGTAAATCGACTAGCGAACTCAACCCTTGAAGCTTTCGTTGCGCAACTCTGATATGTCTCTGAAACTGAAAGTGGGAAAGGGTGAGAACATCATCCCTAAAAGGGGTGCCCAATAGAAATAACATTTAACTTTCAAGTAATCATTGGAAATGATTTGAAAACAATTCAAGTTTTCCCTAAAACTAAAACACCACCAATTCACAGAGGTAAACAATCATGTATATGGAACTAACTCCTTCTAAACAATGTATAATATGGTGACTCGTCCCGCACCTAGATAATAATATGGTGACTCGTCCCGCACCAGTAAATGAAGGAGCAGTACCCTATATACCACAGATGGAGATTCTCATTTCCAAACAATCAAATGGAAATTCTTATTTCCCAAACAATTCATAAAGACAAACAAGGCATTATAATTCCTTTCCAAACAATGGAAAGATTAAAAGAATCAACGGTACTTTCGGAGTTTTAAATAAAACAATGCATGGAATACACACTCAGACTAAGCATGAATTTGTTAAACATAAACTTTGTAAAAGAAAACAACAATAATCACAATAGAGCTAAATGTAAATTCCCACCTCTTTTGATGACGAGCCACACCTACCTCGAGATCCACGATCCACTGGTTCATCCTTTGAATCGATCGTTGTTAATATAGACTAATTGTTAATCACACAAGAACTCTAAGAAACTAGCCAAAATGGCTCACACAAGAATCATACAAGTCTAACTAATGGTTCTAAGCCCATTTATGATTCTACACATCTTTATTATCCATCTCTTGCATATTTAAAGGTCTACTAATTCAATTAGGTTGTTTCTCTAGTCCATTAGCTAAGTCTTGCGAACATCTACAACTTTGTAGAAGAAGTCAAAGGTTAATTCGGACCATACGGGATCTAATTCATCTAATTAAGAAAGACTAAACATCATCTAAAACTCCAAATACACTACAACATATTAAATTTAACTGAACTTCATAATTGAACTTCAAATACAAGCTTAGCCTACCTGCAAATGCAGTAGCTGCTCCATTCTTTCCACATTCATCTCAATGATGTTCAACTCTAATCTCATTCCACATTCAGATATAGCACATGCGCTTCTATCTATCTCATATCACTACCACACCACTATAGTCTCTTCTATGTTCTGCATACATTACTTGCACCACCAGTTGCCTCCATTGACAGTTGGTTAAAACACTCAACTGCAATAGCCTAACATACATCTAAACTTCAGTTCCACTCAAACAACAAAATCCAGTCCATTACAACTTCGGTTTTGCTTACAGTTCAAACATCTCTCTGCCACACCTCATCTCGCATATTCAAGCAACTCCAACATTCTCGGTGCACTGCAATGTGAAACTTCTACTAAAACTATCACCGGCTGCAACCATAATAAGTTCTGCGTTCACTAACTTTAACTCAGGCAACACCTTCATCAATTCAAACACCTCCTGCAATGTCAGTTTAAGATCAAACTCAACCCATTACTATCAACACCACCTCATGAACTGCCATTTCAGATTCACTATAGGAACTACTCATCCATTACATACACAATACCACCTGCCTCAGTTATCACATCTGCAACTCAGATCAATAAAAACTCCATTCCATTTCAAACTAGCACATACACATGCAACCATCATTCTCAACATCTCATTGCCAACAACATACAACTAGTTAACCAATCCATGCATCATCCTCATTCTCTGTAATTCAAGATACACCATAAACATTCATAATTCCATTCCTTACTCATCAAATCCATATTAACTCACTGTCTATAGATAATTCCATAAAGTCAACAAAAGAACTACATAACTTCACAAAATTCATAGAAAAGAACAATTACCTCAAACTCATTTACTCAAGCAACAACCAGTTCATCACTCATAATGATTCCATCTCCACCTTATAAACACAGTCAACCTTAATTCTGTAAACAGCTTCAGTCATGAGCTTCAATCGATCCCAGCTTCAAAACCCCAATTATAATCTCCTCTGAGTTTGAATCAATCTTTGAAACAACGCCACCAACATCAATTACTATCTGGTATTAATCCTCTTTTCTCAATCTCAAATCACCTTCCTAAAATATCAATTTCATCATTTCAATCTTCTCTGAGATTTTCTTATGAAACCCTACCTCTTTGATTCAGTCTTCCCCAGAAACTGATATTATACTCAATACATCCGACTAAACTCCAATTGAGAGCAAACCCCTAAATCGAAAACTTCATTTACTGATTCTTCTTTGAACTTCTTACAAAACCCTAACTTTGATTCAACCACCAGAACAACTCTACTTATTTAATTAAACATCAACCCCCTCGTTATTTATCCCTTAACAACTCAATTACTTAACAACTTCATACAAAATTGAGTCTTAATCTAAAAACCCTAATTTCTGATTAACATCATCAGCTTCTTCTTTTCCCGAACTCAATAAACATCACAGCATCACCAACAATCGATTCTTATTGATTCCCCTAAGTTTATCTTCGATATCACAGCCTCGCCTGAGGCGAAGAACAGAAGAAGAAGAAGAAGAAGAAAGAAGAATAAGAATGAAGAAGAAGAAGATACGAGAGTTATCTTCACGTTCTGGGGATAAGGCCGACCAAAACTTACAAAGGCACCCAGAAAAATGATATGGGCAACCAGGTCGGTTGAGCTTCACAGACTAATTTACCCTTCACACAAATCAGATGATTTTTTTATCGTCCGGTATCCGAATAACACGCCCAAGTAGTCCATCTCGCACCACTTTTCGAGATCTATCTAGCGGTACTAGTTCCGTATCTGGATCGTTGTTAGATTAATTTCTATTAACTAACGTTCGTGTTACACTAATCGGGTCCTTATCGGCTAAATCGTATCTTGACTAGTCTAATAGCGTTGACGAGCTCGAGGGTCTTTACATTCTCCCCACCTTATACATTTTCGTCCTCGAAAATCGATCCATCCTTCTAGTCTTCAAAACTCCCCACCTTAAAGAATAATCCTAACTCTTATTTAAGCGCAGCCAACATAAAAACAAAGCACAAACCTATATGGCTTTCTACAACTAAAATTTGTGGCTCTAGGTTCAATAGACTAATTTCTATTTCAATAAGTTGTTGGTTCTAATTACGAAAATACTCTATAATAAAGTTTCTAAGTAAAATTTGGGATCTATCAGTCCACCAATAGAAGCAAGTCTCCCTTCCATGTCTAGTGATACAAGAATGCAGTTGCCCTGTCTAGGTTCGCGACGCCTGACAATGCCTACCTACGTAACAAGTATCACAGGAACACACAAGAATTACCAACCTCACTATTCCCCAGTGCTGGATTAACTAAGTATTAATTTATTACGATTAATTAATCTCTAAACTTTTATCTTAACTGGTGTAATTTAAAATTTTACTTCATAAACAGTTCACATCATTTTAAGCAAATCATCAAAATTTATTTTATTTTATTTTTATTTATCATTATTATTATTTATTTATTTTAATGAAATCGAATTTTAATTCCAAACAAAACTATATTTTTATAAGTAAATAATTTTTCAATTCATGTACTATTTAAGAATAAATAAATGTTATAATCATTATCCAAATATAAAGTTATATCTATTTGTTTATTTCATTATGTGACTTGATATAAGTAAATAACCGCTAACAATTTTTCATAGTTGTTTGGTATTAACATTTTATTATTATTATTACATTTGTTTCTTATTTCTTAGACCGATAAAAGTTAATCGTAATTAATCGTAATGCCAAGTTTAAATTTTATTATTAATACTAGATTTTATTTGATCCAACTTTATTTCCTTAAATTTATATTATTGTTAAATAATCTTTAAGTTGTACTACTAATAAAAATTACATTTTGCTATTACTATCCAATAATTATTATCCAAATGATTAAACCCTAATCTTGTAATATAATTTTACTTCCACGTAAAAATTGATATAATTGATTTTATTTATTCAGATTGAATCTGTATACTACATCTTGTTAAATATTGGCGTCGGTAATTTAATATGATTTAAATTTTGAGTCTTCATAAAATTTTAATATGTCTTAATAGTCTTTAGATTTGACATTAATAATAAGTATCTTATTCATAGGCAAAATTATTTTCCTTTAAGTCTAACTTTGTACTAAGCATTCAAGTACTATAAATATCACTTCATGTGTATAATTTAGTGACTTAGTGAGTCATTTATTGGACTAAAGATAATCTGGTTATAAGATTTTTAACAAATTTAGTCTCTATTTTATGCATTATATGGCTTCACGTTCTTAATCCTACCTAATAAGTCTTATATTAATTATCTGATTTAAACGCAAAACATATGATTCTAATTTGTTACTAGTTAACTTTGCAAAACTTAACCGTAAATAAGCACTAATAATTTTCCATAGTTATTAAATCCTAATCATTATTTTATCGCTATATATTTGTTAATGAGATTTTATTTTAAGTTATGCTCAATATAATACTAATTTAAATTCTAACAATTTAAGTTCGTCATACTAATTTTCAATTTCCAAAGATGATTGAATCCATTTGCAAAGAAGGATCCTATTAATATACAAATTTATTTTCTTTTTAATTATAATATTACACAAAGTATCCGAATGCTAGTTCATCTATTTACTAAGTATCTAATATTATTACACTAATTTATTTTCGTCATACTAATTCTACTTCATCTATATTTGTTTCATTTTAAAGATTTACTGGACCATTTGTTAGATTAAAGATAATTTCAGTACAAGATTACTAACAAGTTGAGTCTTTTTATTTATATATTATATCCTCGCTTTCTTAAGTCTAGCGCCTAACAAATTATCTTAATTATCTAGTTTAAACGAAAAACATATGTCCCTAATTGTAATTAATTTTTTTTCCGTTAATAATATTTTTTTAATCATAATTCTTATTTTTGTATCTTTAATGAAATTTTAGTTAAGCTAAGTTCAATATGAAACTAAATGATAAATGCTAACATTAACTTCATTAAAATTATTATTACTATTATTTTCATCTATAATTACTATTATAATATTTTATTATTATTATCATTGATGGTTGAACTATTATTTTTAACTACTCTTACAAATATTATCGAGTCTCGAAAATATTATTGACATTTGTGTAATTATAAATTATTGACTCTGCGTATATGTCAAGGTGCTCGATAAATTCCTATGCGACTTTCAAGATTTATCAATAATACTAATTCCACTATTTTTAGCATTGAATTGTCTATGTGTTCATACTTTAGACTAATTATTCTCTAACATTTATTAGCTAAAGTTATTGGTGTACCCTACAATTTTTACTTAAATACACATACAAACAACCAACCAAACAAACAAATCAACCAATCAAATAAATATTTTAATTATTGATAGCCTTTAATGATTAATATTTATCTCACAAACCCAACCCAGTTCTAAATTATTCTAGTTCGCTAACTGGCACTGGCTAATCCTATTGTCACCCATATAAGATCTAATAGTGATCTCTGATACCAACTTGTAGCACCCCCAAATCTAGCAGCTGACTAACCCAAGAGATTAGCTAAATAAAGAGGCACTAAGAATCTAAATCATTTACTTCAACATTCAATTAAGAAATATGCTACAAAACTTAACCCAAAAACTAGCCCCGCTCAGAAATAAATACAAGAACTCCTCTCATGTGATACATAATAATAATCATTTGGTTTACAAGTAAAATATACAACATAATAAACATATCAGAAGTAAATCAACTAGCGAACTCAACCCTTGAAGCTTTCGTTGCGCAACTCTGATTTGTCTCTGAAACTGAAAATGGGAAGGGTGAGCACATCATCCCTAAAAGGGGTGCCCACTAGAAATAGCATTTAACTTTCAAGTAATCATTGGAAATGATTTGAAAACAATTCAAGTTTTCCCTAAAACTAAAACACCACCAATTCACAGAGGTAAACAATCATGTATATGGAACTAACTCCTTCTAAACAATGTATAATATGGTGACTCGTCCCGCACCTAGATAATAATAATATGGTAACTCGTCCCGCACCTAGCACTACACCAAATTATGGGATTAGAAACAGAACCAGGCCGTTACTAAAACGGGTTGTAACGGCCCTCGCCTGTTGCAAAAGTGGGTGTTACATTTTTTTTGTAACGGCTTTGTGGCGATTCACAATTTTTTTTGTAACGGCCCTCGTAACAGGCTTGAGCCGTTACGAATTTGCCACGTGGTAACAGCTTAGGGCCGTTACGAATTTTTTTTGCAACAGAGCTGTTGTAACAACTTAGAGACGTTACAAACTTTTTTGTAACAGCAAAAAAATTACTGCCGGTCAACCTTGACCTGGTCAAAATTGGTCAATTCAAGGCTGACCGGCAGTAAATTTTCTGCCGGAAATATACCGGAATTCAATTTTTTTTAACCTTCATGAACCTTTCATTCAGTTTAATCATGCAATATCACCCATTCAATAACAATAATTTCTTCTATTCTTTCTACATTCATTCAAGCAGTTTAGAACTTGGGAGAGTACCAAATTTCTTCTAAGTATCAAATTCTAAGTTACAAAATTTACTAAGTTCATTGAAACTTCCTACATAGAAACTTACAAATTTCATAGAAACTACCTACATAGAACTTGGGAGAGTACCACCTGCTTTATTCTGGCAGAAAGTGACCAGTTAGCTGCTTAATTTGAACAGGCTCTGGCAGTTTCCATGTATGTTTCTGACTTCATGGTCGTAGCTCGGTTGCTTACTTGTAAGGTTTTCTTCAGCACCTCCGCAGCCCTCCCCGCTTTACCAGGTGAATCTGGTCATAAATAAAAAAAAGTTAAATGAAGAAATTATTCATATGACTGAAAACCAGAAGATACGGTAATACAAGGAAAAACAATGCATGTACGAAGAGTTTAATACATCCCTAATGGCAACATATAACCCAGAAGTTTCAACAGATCATATGTTGAGTGAGTTTCAGTAAAAACTTTATAGAAAGTTGTATTATCAACGCTAAAATTATGGATACTTTGAGGCCTATACTTGATAGAAAAACACTTTAGACCGATGATTAAGCGGAACTAGGCAGGCAATTAACAAAATCCACCATCAACCTTTATAAACTAGTATGACGGTAGAAGTAAGCCACTGAACTAGTTATGCATTTCAGTTCATTTGTACCCACCAATTTCAGTTCATTTGTACCCATATGTAGCTGCAACACCATTTCAGTCTCATCTAACCATCCACTAACACCATTCGATCTAGTACCAACAGCAGAGCCAAACCCTTGAAGATGTATGCAGGTGAAGTGGTTATGCATATGGTGACGAAAAACTGGTTAGGGAGCCTACACACAAATACATCCATGTCAATATAAGCTATATAAATTTCAATCACAAAATGAATTTCAAATCCTCATTGCCTACACCAACAGTTCCCTATAATTGAAATCCTTCTCCAGACTCAACTGAACTCTAATCCCATTTCATTAATTCAAGGTTCATAAATACACTTGCCTCAAAGTTAAGCGCTCTTGACCATTGCTTATTCTTATCGAGCTGCACAATTTGTTCCTTGCTAAACCTGTGAAGAAGTAAATTATCGATAAGAACACTTGTAACCAAATTGAGAAAGCAACAACCAAGTAAGAAGAATACACAAAAGTTGAAGAGGTTTGCCTTAGGTTCAAAACATGTCAAATATCATCCAATGACGGATCATTAATCTCATACAATACTTATAGTAAGGTTGGCCACATCATATGCTAGTCGAGAGTGTGTAGCAGATTACAAATCCCAAAGTGCCTCGCTGGTAGCTGGGACACAAGTAATAAACAAGTTTGGGGCGGAAACAACATCTTTCATCCCCTTAGTAATGAGCATATCCCAGCAATACGCATTATCCTGAAGCAAAATTGGAAGTGCGACAACACAATCTTTGTCATACGAATGTTATCAGAGAGAGAAGAAGTATCTTGCTTGAATTGTGGGAAAACAAAATCTAAGACTTAGCAGCTGAACTGGATGCTTATAACCAAACCAAGCATGTATTGGAAATTAGGTCATAAGATTAAGTTTGTTGTATATCCACACTCTTGTAGTAACTGTCTACAGTATTTGGAGTGGAAGTTTCTTTCTTTTTTTAAACAACATCACCCTCTTTTGCATATTGTGACAAGGTTTTTCCTACTAGTGTTTCCGATTCTTATGAACTATACTGACTAATGAGGACTTTTTTTTTCCTTGTTTCCTAACCAAAGCACTATTTTTTCTTCGACAACTCAAGTCACAAAGCAAATCTCGAAATGACAACCAAAAAGAATAGAACTAAGAACAAATCAATATTTCCTGCACATACTTGTTAGACTCGATTTTAATCTCATGTGGAAGGACAAAATTTTGTCAAGTCAAAGAATACAATTCTACATTACGACTAACTAAAGCGAAGAAATCACAAAATGCTCGATAAACATAGCATTAAATAGCTATAAGAGTAATTCATACATGATAATATCAACACATATTGTCAATTAAAATTTCAACGAAGGTAATTACCATTACACTTACCTAGAGATCTTTGACTTCGTTTTGCGGCTTCTTCAGTTTATCACTGCTTTCTGTCTCCTCACTAGAGCTTGCACTTTCACTAGATTCCATTGTTTTCGTATCTTTTCTCCTAATACCTTCAAAAGTATTCTTGTGAGGAATTGCAGCAGAAATAGACTTGTCAAAACTCACATCCATTTCGGCAGATGAAGATTTTGGATCGTAACTAACAATTTTGCCACACCCGCAACACAGAAGCCTACCACTCTTCGCAAAATCAAAAGGCAGATGTATGTAACTGCCGAAACTAAACTCTTTACTCCAGCTTAAGTCATTATCAATATCCTTATTCTTCTTCAATAACCACATGTTACAATTACCAACATTGAAATAAAAAGTAGCACTTAAAAAATCACCCAAAACCCCTAATCCCATAACAAGATATGGAACATCAACATGAAAAGAAAAACCTAATACAAAGATAGGAGAGACAGAAAGAGAACTGACCTGGTTTAAGCTTAGGGTTTCAGCTCTTTCATCATAACCACCATAGCCTCATCTCTGCAACAAACTCAACCAATCCTCAAAGACTTACACTTGCATCTCGCTACTCAACCGCAATCTACAACACAACACCACACTCCATAACAATCACACACCGGTTAAGTGAAATAAAATCAAAAAAGAAACAAAAACAGGGAAAAAATACCCCAAAACAAGAAATAAAGGTAAGTTTGGTTACCAACAATTAGGGTTTCTTGTTCAATCACTCTTATCCATTAAATGAATCTCCATTGATTGAATTTCGGACATGAAAACGCTATGCACGCAAACATCGTTGAATCAGAATAACTGCATCACAAACTCATAACCCTCGATTAAACACGCAAAACACTTTCATCTCCAAAAAATCAATTGATAAAATCGAGATAAATAGAAATCAAACCTTTGCATAGTAAGAGATAATTTAAGCAAAACTAATCTAATAACCAGACTTTATCTCTAACAGAAACCCTAGATCTAAGTTTTATCTGTCGATTTCCAAATCTTTCTCGAACAATCTCCATCCTTTACATAAGCTTCGATGCCGATAATCGATTGCTCAAGAAAAATCAGAATCGCTGAAGAAGAATCTCTCCATCAGTTGCCGCCGCTCTAGGGTTTGGGAGGAGGAGATGAGGAATGAAGTTTGGGAGGAGGGGAGAAATGAAGAGGAAGGAAATGAATGGTCGAGAAGGGAATACCTAAGTAGGGGGAGGAAATATCCACTAGTTCAACCAATATTGGGTGGAAAAAAATATGGCACACAAGTGAATGGCACACGCGACAATATGCCTGTTACGACCCTAGTGTGACCAAGCGTGCGATTGGCATGCCTATAAAAAATTTATTAACGGCTTGGCCCTGTTATGAATTTTTTAAAATTTAGTAACGGCTTCAGCCTGTTACGAATATTTTGTAACGGCCATTTGTTACGGGAAATTCGTAACGGCCCATAAGCCGTTACGAATTCCTATTACTAATCCGGGAATTTGATGTAGTGTAGATAATAATATGGTGACTCGTCCCGCACCAGTAAATAAAGGAGCAGTACCCTATATACCACAGATGGAAATTCTCATTTCCAAACAATCAAATGGAAATTCTTATTTCCCAAACAATTCATAAAGACAAACAAGGCATTACAATTCCTTTCCAAACAATGGAAAAATTAAAAGAATCAACGGTACTTTCGGAGTTTTAAATAAAACAATGCATGAAATACACACTCAGACTATGCATGAATTTGTTAAACATAAACTTTGTAAAAGAAAACAACAATAATCACAAAAGAGCTAAATATAAATTCCCACCTCTTTTGATGACAAGCCACGCCTACCTCGAGATCCACAATCCACTAGTTCATCCTTTGAATCGATCGTTGTTAATATAGACTAACTGTTAATCACACAAGAACTCTAAGAAACTAGCCAAAATGGCTCACACAAGAATCATACAAGTCTAACTAATGGTTCTAAGCCCATTTATGATTCTACACATCTTCATTATCCATCTCTTGCATATTTAAAGGCCTACTAATTCAATTAGGTTGTTTCTCTAGTCCATTAGCTAAGTCTTGCGAACATCTACAACTTTGTAGAAGAAGTCAAAGGCTAATTCGGACCATAAGGGGTCTAATTCATCTAATTAAGAAAGACTAATCCTAAGCCCAAGCCCATGACCCGCGGGCTTACTCCGGCCCGACCCCTTAACAAAAGGTCTGGTCCATCTAAGTCAACGTCTGGTCAAAGGTCAACCAACAGTCAACGTCCAAGGTCAGGTCAATGTCCATGGTCAATGGTCAACGAGTCAAGACTAGTGACTCAGTGGGTCAAACCCGATTCGACTCGATCGGATGGACTAAGTCGGCTAGAGTCGATATACGACTAGGCCGAATGGCACAAGGCCAAAACACTTGCACAGGCCAGAGCCATTGCTCAGGCCAAGGAATGCTAATGCACAAAAATTGTGCAACACCAAACTCTAAACTCTACAACTCTAACTCAAGTTTAATTTCAAACTAAACATCATCTAAAACTCCAAATACAATACAACATATTAAATTTAACTGAACTTCATAATTGAACTTCAAATACAAGCTTAGCCTACCTGCAAATGCAGTAGCTGCTCCATTCTTTCCACAATCATCTCAATGATGTTCAGCTCTAATCTCCTTCCACATTCAGATATAGCACATGCGCTTCTATCTATCTCATATCACTTCCACACCACTACAGTCTCTTCTATGTTCTGCATACATTACTTGCACCACCAGTTGCCTCCATTGACAGTTGGTTAAAACACTCAACTGCAATAGCCAAACATACATCTAAACTCCAGTTCCACTCAAACAACAAAATCCAGTCCATTACAACTTCAGTTTTGCTTACAGTTCAAACATCTATGCCACACCTCATCTGCACATTCAGCAACTCCAACATTCTCAGTGCCTGCAACAGTAAACTTCTACTAAAACTATCACCAGCTGCAACCATAATAAGTTCTACGTCACTAACTTTAACTCAGGCAACACCTTCATCAATTCAAACACCTCCTGCAATGTCAGTTTAAGATCAAACTCAACCCATTACTATCAACACCACCTCATGAACTGCCATTTCAGATTCACTACAGGAACTACTCATCCATTACATACACATTACCACCTGCCTCAGTTATCACATCTGCAACTCAGATCAATAACAACTCCATTCCATTTCAAACTAGCACATACACATGCAACCAGCATTCTCAACATCTCATTTCCAACAACACACAACTAGTTAACCAATCCATGCATCATCCTCATTCTCTGTAATTCAAGATACACCATAAACATTCATAATTTCATTCCTTACTCATCAAATCCATCTTAATTCATTGTCTATATATAATTTCATAAAGTCAATAAAAGAACTACATAACTTCACAAAATTCATTGGGAAAGAACAATTACCTCAAACTCATTTACTCAAGCACCAGCCAGTTCGTCACTTATAATGATTCCATCTCCACCTTATAAACTCAATCAACCTTAATTCTGTAAACAGTTTCAGTCATGAGCTTCAATCGATCCCAGCTTCAAAACCCCAATTATAATATCCTCTGAGTTTGAATCAATCTTTGAAACAACACCACCAACATCAATACTATCTGGTATTAATCTTCTTTTCTCAATCTCAAATCACCTTCCTAAAATATCAATTTCATCCTTTCAATATTCTCTGAGATTTTCTTATGAAACCCTACCTCTTTGATTCAGTCTTCCCCAGAAACTGATATTAAACTCAATACATCCGACTAAACTCCAGTTGAGAGCAAACCCCTAAATCGACAACTTCATCTACTGATTCTTCCGTTGAACTTCTTACAAAACCCTAACTTTGATTCAACCACCAGAACAACTCTACTTCTTTAATTAAACATTAACCCCCTCGTTATTTATCCCTTAACAGCTCAATTACTTAACAACTTCATACAAAATTGAGTTTTAATCTAAAAACCCTAATTTATGATTAACATCATCAGCTTCTTCTTTTCTCGAACTCAATAAACATCACAACATCACCAACAATTGATTTTTATTGATTCCCTTAAGTTTATCTTCGATATCACAGCCTCAGAAATCTCACAAAATCTCCTGAGGCGAAGAACAGAAGAAGAAGAAGAAGAAAGAAGAATAAGAATGAAGAAGAAGAAGATACGAGAGTTATCTTCACGTTATGGGGATAAGGCCGACCAAAACTTACAAAGGCACCCATAAAAATGATACGGGCAGCCAGGTCGGTTGAGCTTCACAGACTAATTTACCCTTCGCACAAATCAGATAATTTCTTTATCGTTCGGTATCCGAATGACACGCCCAAGTAGTCCATCTCGCACCACTTTTCGAGATCTATCTAGCGGTACTAGTTCCGTATCTAGATCGTTGTTAGATTAATTTCTATTAACTAAAGTTCGTGTTAAACTAATCGAGTCCTTAGCGGCTAAATCGTCTCTTGACTAGTCTAAAAGCGTTGACGAGCTCGAGGGTCTTTACAGCAACGCTTGCTAGTTCGACCGAGCAGTGCTTTAATATCTTCTTTGACCGCACAAAAGTCTTTAAACAAAGGGCACATAAGAGATTTTTACTAATTAGGATACTATCCTCTCAAACGAGCATTACAAGAATACTCCAGCTGGTTTCCCGTACAATCGATTCAATTAGTGGGTCCAAGGGATAAGTTTGTAAAAATGACAAATTCACGATTTATGATGACTAAGGTAGTTTGGAAAACAAGGAAATTCCAAACGCGAAAGCACAAAAATATGCAATAAATGTTAATTTTCGGTTTTGTAATATTCCAGCTGTAGTTCAACCGTTATACCGAAATCTCTCTTGGATGACAACCAAATATTAGATAGCATACATAACATATTTTTTTACTAATATAGTCACAAGAATATGCTTTAATTATTGGGAAGTTAAAATCATATAAATTCTGAATATCTGAAAGATATTTATAATATCTCGGTTCGGGATCACAGCTTGAGTATCAAGGAAAATACTTGAACACTAAGTAATAAGAGTTTAGGACATTTTCAAATACTATGTCGACATCTTGTGAACTTTCCATATTAACCAAATCGTATTTCCGATTGCTATACAAACCCTAAGTTAATATCCAAATCGAAAAATGTTTAATTGATTAACATTAAGGATCGGTCCCGGAAGAGACCCTTGGGACCGGTCCTCGAAGAAATCCTTAGTAAGGGACCGGTCCTACTAGAAATCCTTAGGCTCGGTCCTAGTAGATCCTTATTTTAAGGGATGAGTCTTAGAATGTTAGAGCACTGCTCGGTCGAACTCGCAAGCGTTGCTATCTCAAGCTTGTTATTGTCAAGTTTAGTTGATCAAAACTATAGTCTTGATTTCTAGTCTACTTATAGCTATGTCTCAGATTATGATAGAATGTGTAGTTGAGCTTTATACTTCACGACGTTCATCGATTGAAGACGAAGATCTACCGAGGAGAGCTTGGAGGAACTTCATCAACAAAAGGTATGTGGAGACTAAAACTTATCTATCACTCAGAAGTCTATTCTATTATATCTTCTAATGATACTAAGTCGTATAGCTATATAGACTTTTATATTATACATATTTGATATTTCGATCCAAGTTTATCTCGTTTATCTATTGTGTTATTTGGTTTTTGGTACTCAGATTTTGACCAAAACCTAGGTTTGGTCTAACATTTGTCCAGCCTTTGCATTTGGTACTTGGACCAGACGTCGACCCGCATTGACTAGTTATATGATGACGTGTCAAACTATTTGACTTGATTTATTTTTTGTGCACCCTTTCAATTATTATGTATTCTAACAAACACCCATAACTGAACTCAGTCACTTTTTCTTGTTCTGCTCTATCCCACTGCCTCCATCTGTAAACACATAGTATCACCAACAATTCCTCAACCAACTAATTTCAATTTCTTCTTCTCATCTGAACCATAACCTAGCCTTAAGCTCAAGACCCATCTGCTGAGATCTCAATTCATTACTTTCACCACCAACAACCACCATTCTCCGATTAAATCTCCATTAATTTCTGACCTAACTATAGATTCCATCACATACCCATTTAATCTACTCTCTAAGACTCTAACAGCGACAGGATCTTCTCTTCTATGTTGAATTCGAATAATCTCATAAACCCCTCAAATCATACCTAACTACTCATGATATCCAACAAATTCAATCTCTGATCCCCTTATCAGCTTCAAATCCGAATCTGCTAATGTTGGTGTGAACAGTGAGAAGAAATCGAGATTTAGGATTTGCTGTGAGAGTCTCAGAGAATTGGGTTTATTTTCGAATCAAATTGATAGCATAAACAAGAAGTATGAAGCGAATTGATAAGAGATTTGAGGCTGATATGTTTTGGTCAGATTGATTTGATTTGGGGATTTGGGGTTTTTTATTTGAGCATCAATTTAAAGAAGTGTAAAGTGTTGCTGCTGATTTAGGTTGTTTAGAGTGCAATGGGATTTTTTGAGTCTGTGGTTCATGTACAAAGGGTTAAGACATGAGTTACAGAGTACGGAGCAGGTGGATTTTGCGTTGGTATGGGTCTTTCCGTTGACGGAATGCAGGGAACAAACAAGTATTGTTGTCGTTGTAATAGTGAATAGACGTTTTGTATGGATGATATGAGGAGTTAGGATGATTGAGTTTGCGCAAAGATCTAGTTTCAGCGAGACATTGAGCAAAACTTGCCCGTATTGAGGAGTATGCATGCTATAATATATTTTCTGTGTATTTGATTTTTGTCTTGCATATCATTGTTATTTATTCTAGTGACTTCAATGAAGTGTGTTGCTACTGTTGTTTATATTCTCTGACTCTTGTTGGAGGTCATATTGTTTGGTGCTGCTCTTATAGAGTTTGTTTCAGAATCTTCCTTGATTGGATAACAGTTGCGAAGTCAAGTAAGTGGTTAACTGATAATTGTATTCTTCCTACTTCTACTGCATCTCCAGCCACATAAATCCTTACTTCTGCAACATCTGGGAGTTCGGATCAGGTTATAGTGTGAGTAATTTGAAGAAGACGAAGGTGGGGATGTAATTAGAATATACTAATATTTTTGAGGGTGCAAATAAAATAAATCAAGTCAAAAGTTAAACACATCATCGCTTGACGGAGTCAACACGGGTCAACGTTGGTCTTTAGACCAAATGCAATGGCTGGACAAATGTTAGACCAAACCCAGGATTTGGTCAAAAACTCAGTACCAAAAACCAAATAACCCTTATCTATTTCTCGAAATACAAGTTGAAAGCTTTTTGCTTTAGCTATATTCATCATAATTTATTTGTTAGAAACTAAATATTAAGTCAAAAGATGATCATGTGGAAATTGCCTTGAAACATCTTACATGATTTGTGTGAGACAATCATTTGATGTCGAATTAGAAAGTTTCGTATTGATCATTCGATCATTTGAAAATGAAAAAGTGGGGGTCTAACAACCACACCCAATATTTCGCTTAGCAATCTGTATGGAATAACTCCAATATACTTTCAAGAGAATCAACTAGACAGTCAGACTCAATCTTAAGAAATGTATATCAAAGAGTTATATCTCAATCTCTCAATTCAATCCGTAATCAAACAAATAATAATTTGCGAGCCCGATTTGAATATAAGAGAGATAACTTGAACGGTACCAAAGACCAATGTTCAAGGATCAATCAATTTCAATCAACAACCGAAGGTTGGATTTACCAATTGATGGATTCAACGCACAACCTGTGATATTTCAATTATATAACAAAATATAATGCGAAAAAGAAATAACACAGACACTAGAAGTTTTGTTAACGAGGAAACCGCAAATGCAGAAAAACCCCGGGACCTAGTCCAGATTGAACACACACTGTATTAAGCCGCTACAGACACTAGCCTACTACAAACTAACTTCGGTCTGGATTGTAGTTGAACCCCAATCAATCTCACACGGATCCAAGGCACAGTTGCGCTCCTTACGTCTCTGATCCCAGTAGGATACTACGCACTTGATTCCCGTAGTTGATCTCACCCACCACCAAGAGTTGCTACGGCCCAAAGTCAAAGACTTTAATAAACAAATCTGGCTCACACAGAAAAGTCTACAGGAATAGATAAATCTGCCTCCCACAGAAATACCTACGAGTTTTGTTCTGTCTTTTGATAAATCAAGGTGAACAGGAACCAATTGATATACCGGACTTATATTCCCGAAGAACAGCCTAGAAATATCAATCACCTCACAATAATCTTAATCGACTAGCGAAACAAGATATTGTGGAATCACAAACGATGAGACGAAGGTGTTTGTGACTACTTTTCTATCTTGCCTATCGGAGATATAAATCTCAAGCCAATCTTACGATTGTACTCAATCACGATAGAAACAGCAAGATCAGATCACGCAACTACGGAGAAAATAGTTGGGTTTGGCTTCACAATCCCAATGAAGTCTTTAAGTCGTTAACCTACAGGGTTTCGTGAAAAACCTAAGGTTAAAGGAGAATCGACTCTAGCTTACACAACTAGTATCACACAGGAGGTGTGGGGATTAGGTTTCCCAGTTGCTAGAGTTATCCTTTATATAGTCTCCAAATTAGGGTTTGCAATCTAAGTTACCTTGGAAACAAAGCATTCAATATTCACCGTTAGATGAAAACCTGATTAGATTCAAGCTAATATCTTTCAACCGTTAGATCGAACTTAGCTTGTTATACACACATGAAATGTAACTTCATTTAGGTTTGAGTAACCGTACCTAAACGTGTACACTTAGTTGGTTCAACAATAGTTAACCAATGGTTAGTCGTATGAGCACTTTCATATCAACCTTATTCATCTTCACCATAACTAGTTCAAATGACTCAAATGAACTAGTTAGAGAGTCGTTCAATTGCTTAGATCTCATAGAAGTATACAAGACACAATCAAAGCAAAATCGGTTTTGATTCACTCGAATCGATTCATGAAAATTATAGCCACGGTTTGCAAAGATTGCATTCCTTAATATATAAATGTTTTAGTTCATGAACAAACCGAATTTAGAAAGTAACCTACCTAAGTATGCGAATAGGTACGCGTACTTAAGTAACTAGATTGAGTTTTTTTCCACTTTCAAACTCCAGCAGAAATTCACGGATGTGAACTTTCCGCCAGTAACGGGTACGCATAGTGTCCCGGATTTCCAACAACCGCCAGTACGCGTACGGGTACGCATACTTTGGGTTCCCGGTTTTGGACTTTTACACAAATGTGAAAACACACTATGCTTATATCCAAAGATGGTTACATGTTCAAGATCTTCAGAGTAACACAAGCAAGTTGACCCTAGTTTTCTAATCAAGCGACTTTGAGTTTTGGAGATAAAACATGACAACTAAACCTGATATACCAATGCTTGGTGGGTTTAACCGATCACTGCTCTTACAATCTCCCCTTTTGTCAATTTTAGTGACAAAACTCTTTACATATGGAGAATACAATAATTAAAAAACAAAATATTACATTAGATAACAATCTCTTAACTCAATCTTCACACGCTTGATTTTAAGTTTCAACAACACAGAGTCCTGTAAATATTCAAACAATAAATGCCATTGTTGAAGAATTTGAATAGCAAAAAGATTTACTCCACCTAAAGGAAATCTAGGTATATATTCAATCCGAACATATTTATTATTCACTTTCGTAGTAAGTAATACTACACAACATGATATGTTTCTCCTCCTTTATCAATGTTTTACTTTTTTCTGTTTTGATATATACTTTTCAGCACATATATCCTTTCTCAATGATAGTTAAATCACTGTATACTCCATATATTTCTCCCTATTTTGTCACAATATGACAAAGACACGAAAAAAACACCAAGTATTTTGGAATGACCCACAAGTTCGTAAGAATTCGATACAACCTATAAGAGTTAAGCAAAAAAGGTCTAACATACAACTTTTAATAAGAAAACACTAAATAAAACCACCAAAGTAATTAACTTATAGGCTCTTACTTGGACGCTCCAACCTAATCATATGCTTAGCCAATAAGATTACAAGCAAATTGAAGCATCAAACCTAGATTACCGATTCTAAGAATCGTAGTTACATAAAGTGCTAATAACAAAACCCAAACTCACTGATATTATACAAATGACAAATCTCTCGAGTGATATGAATATATTAATGTGTTGTTTTACAGAATAAATATTGAATACATATATATAGAAGATTCACAACATCTCTAACATCGCTAAAAGCTTTAGGCTACGAAAACGGATATCTTCACGCGCACCATTGCTTCTGATTACTGAAGTGGGAACGAGTGAGCACATCATCCCAAAGGGGTGCCCAATGGAAACAAATAACTCTCATGTAATCACTAACATACTTTCATAGATATAAAGATAAACAGTAATTTAAAGGAGATGATGGTAAAAGAAAACATTCAGCAATTCACGCATCAAGAAGCAAAAGTTAATCAAACAAGCATAATATGCACACGAGTGATTTCCCTCAAATAAAATAATATATATAATATCCAGACGGATGGCATACCGCCCTACTAGATACTATTGCCGACGGATGGCGTACCGCCCTACTATCTTAATAAGCATAGAATGAAATACTATTGCCGACGGATGGCGTATCGCCCTACTATCAACATAAGCAGGAAAAGTAATTGTTTATAGGTGAAAACTATTCCTGCCGGATTTGGTAATTTGGGGTGTGTGGATGAGGAATGAATCTAAACTCTAAACAAATGCACTGCGCGGTGAGTGCTTGTAGATTCGGAAATCAATCTGTGCAAGTCCGGCCTAAACCAAGAAATGGCCGTTCCAGAGTTGTTTCGATCACAAAGTGAAGGAGATGGGGTTGATCTTAGGGAGGGAAGCGAAGAAGGTGTTGAGATTGTGAAGGTGTTGGCTTGCTTATGACTTGTAACAGAAAGGTGAGCAGGCTTACGATTGATGCAAGCAGGCTCTGGGTGTTTGAATACGTTGTGTATTAACACTTGGTTTCTGTCTCGTATGGACTTGTGTGGTTTTTTCCCCTTGTCTCCTGCTTTTCTCCTGTGTTGAAAATAGGGAGGAGAACCTATTTATACAAGTCATTTGAGCCTTATTCACGTCTCTCGTGGGAAGAGGAGGAAGTGGAGTGATAGAGTAGTGGAGGTGTGTGTTGGTGTTACACGACCAGTCTTGCCCACTTCTCCTGTCATCTATAACCGTCCATGACTTCCTAACACGTTCTTGTGATGGCGCGTTGCACGCTGCACGCTGTAAACCGCCAGACCAATACCCCAGTATGTATCCCCCAGTTTGTTACATGATTGATGTCTCGAGTGTGTGGATCGTGGGATCCACAAAAGGTAGCACGTAATGCTAAATTGAATAACTGCGTTATTCAGGAAGTTGATACTTGTGAAGTATCATGTGTATTTTATGCAGGTACTGCATCCTGGTGTGGTAGAGTGATGGGTGGTGATTACCATGACGCCTCACTGACCAGTTAACTCCTGACCAGGGTTGTATAACCAAGCCGGTGAAGTTGGACGGACGAGATGATCTTTGAGACACTCATCTGCGATCGTTGGTGGAATTAGGGTTTTAGAAGAGGTGCGCAAGCATCCCTCTTCAGCCTGGTCGAATCCCAGCTTGGGATATGACTTTGGCCAGGCCGACCGTACATGCGTGTAGACGGCATGACGGTGTAGGCGCCTATACCCATTACCTCACGAAAGTATGATCTGGGCCACTCAATTCGTCCGGTGAAGTTGAGTGGTCGAGATCAATTTGTGACAGAAAACCAGTGCCGCAAGAGCCGCGCGTCATGCCCATTTTGGGCGCACGTTCCAAGATGACCAATCTTGGTCGGTCTTGGCCGATCGGTGCAGTGTGAAGGTGGTAGGCTGGTGTTCACGCCTATACCTGAATATCCCATGAAAACGTGATCTCGAGCCATCCAAATCGTCCGGCGAAGTTGAGCGGTCGAGATCGTTTGCGGTTTGGGAGGTGTGACCACGCTAGTTTGGGCGCGCGTCTTGGAATAACCAGGCATGATATGCCTTGGTAGATTGGGTGAGGGGATAGATGGGTCCACGGTGGTCATGCTGGTATGACCGGACCTGCTTAATCTAATCTTGGACCCTCCATTCGTGCTGGAGAAGATGGACGCTCGTGATGCTCAAAACCCTAATTTTGGGTTTCAAGGCCGTGCGACCATGCTTTATTCGCCGTACGAATTGGGATAACCAACCATGGTTGGTCCTAACCGATTGGTCAGGTATGTAGGCGGCCCACGGTGATTGTGTTGACATGCTCTGGGCCCTTTGAATCTACATCTACACCCTCCATCCATACCTGCAAAGATGGATGGTTGAGACTGTTTTGCGACACATGTAATATGCCGCAAACCTTAATTTAGGGTTTTCCGTCCATACTGCTCTGGTTTGGATGTCTTGGCAAGCTAGGCCAATCTTTTGGGGAGGCCGACCATGCGGGGTCCGCGTTGGTTCGGCAGTGGATATTCCATACCTGCTTGGGGGTGATGGAATTGATCTGGGTCATCCAATCATGCTTGTGGAGTTGGATGACTGTGATCATATCCGGACTGATACGGTCAGTCCAGATGCTCAATCGGGCTAGTATAACACACCGAGAGTGGCTCAATCGGGCTAGTATAACACACCGAGAGTCACCTGTACGGGTATTTCGTACATGGTTTCATTATAATGCTTGGAGGTTCGTGTTGCTCTGCTAAGAGTAACACTCAGTCGTCATGCCGCACTGATAATGAGTACAAGAAATACAAGGCTGATTGTGCATTAATTAATAATGCTAGAAATTCACAGGGTATATGGGATTGTTGCTACATGCTCCAACCTGGATGAATTTCATGTATTCACAGAATGGGATGTATTCACAGAATGGGATTGTTGCCACATGCTCCATTCTAGGTGAATTAGTAAAGTGAAGTAGCATCCAACAATTATTAATGGCTTTATCTTTTACAAGATGTCAGCGCATGATTTTTTGTTTTTTTTTTTTACAATTTTAACCTTAAATTAAAATCCACCATCAACATTAAGTCCCCTTCCTAGCACATAATGGTTACACTATTGTGGGGTAGGCATGAGATGGTGACAAATTTGTATATTGAAATGACCAAGCTAAGGTGAATATGTATTTACCGGATAGGCCGACATCGTCAGGCGTGGCCCTGGAACCGGTTGGTCCTGATCAAGGTTGTGAAGGAAGCAGGACTTGACCTGGTGAGTCGCTTTGGTTCCCCTTTTGTATATCCGAGCTTGGTCCCTCCTTGGGTCAGGTGTACTCCCTTTCATCACACACAACTTTCCTCAAATGTATCTGATAAGCATCGTTGATTGCTATCCCGAATTGGTAGCCTTTATAGATGGTAAGTAAAGACTTATTTTCTCCTGGGATTCTGTCGACTTACGAGATTATAAAGAATCATCTCACGCAGTCGTTTATTCTATATCTCAGGTACTGCTCTGCACTTATCTGATCTCCTGATTGACTGATCGATTGATTGGTTGATTTTGCGTGTGTGCTCATAATCTCTTCTCCTTTGTAGTTTATCATGGAAGCGGTGGACGATCATTCTGTCGCTTCTCCAGAAAGAAGCTTCGAAGTTGACAAGCCTGAAACCCATGCGCATGAAGAAGTAATGGCTAAGATCGATCTTCCACTTCGTGAAGTCGGCCGTGCTATACAGGGGATGTATATTCTGCACCTGCTTATTGCCAGGGGACGCATCTGTGCTCTTTCAGCTGCGATTGACATGGAGAAGCGATGGAGGCGCGAGGAAGCGTTGCAAGCACTAGTAAGCGCAAGGGCAGAGAGATATGCAGCGCGGTTGAAGAGGCGGAGGGTTGAGCATAAACGACCTCTGAATGAAGATAAGTGCGATTACCCAATCCAGGATGGCGTGATAATTCTTGACTCCAACACAGGCGAACCTGAATATTTGAAAGCAATCGGTACAACTCCTAATGTTGCTGTGCCCTTTGATGCTCCCGCTGATGATGTTGGGATAGAGCGCGTTGCTGTGGAGATGTCTGATGCAGAAGTTGAGGTAGATCCGAAGGGAGGAGCATCAGCAGGTGATGGCGCGACGACGGTAACCTAACAGTGGTGCAGGCGATGTCGACCCTCTTGGCGACTAAAACCTCTTTTCTTTTCTTTTTTTCTTTTTTTTTTCTGCTTTCCAAGTATATTCCGTATATTTGAACATCTTCCTTGTACTCAGTGGCAGCCGAGTTCAAGGTTTTCTTCTATTCGATTATTTGAATAAAGGTTTTTTTTTTTTTTTTTTTTTTTTTTTTTTTTTATAACCCTTTGTCAAGACTGCAATTGAACCTTCTCAGGCGCAAGGGTGCGCCTTCACACGTAATTCTTTGTGATAAAATAAATAATGCCATAATGGAATGCCTACGGACCTGTGTTCCTGATGCAAGATTTTCCTGGCCTTGCTGGGGTGAGTGGCTCAAAGCTTCTTCCCTTCCCGCGCATGTCTTTTCCCTCAACTCTTTTTAGGATGTTTTTTTTTTTTTTTGTCTAGGGTTTCTTTCCTGACCTGCTCTAGTGGGTTGATTTAGGATGGGTTTTGTGTCTTTAGGGGTAAAGAGGTTCTCAGGTGGAAATAACACTTCAATTAATTTGGAAATTGAAAATTGAAACCCTAATTATGAATGCAAGTATTGCAATCATTCTCTAGAGGAATTACAAATATGATGTGAAATTGTAAAAGGAAATACGCCGGAGGAAGTAGCACGAGCGTCTTAAAGCGTGTAGGATGCTTTGAAAGTGATAGCGCGGCGTCTTAAGTACTGGTAGGGTTTGAGCCATCGTGAGTGAATTGTTACGCCTTCTAGCTTGTCGGCGTTGATGAGTTTGCGAGTGAGCGCCCGGGATGACATCTCGCTACTGGTATGGTTCATCCTCCTTCTCGGTGGTTGAATCGGGTGAGGTATCCATCCTCACTGTAATGCTTCCGACTTTGAATGCGGTTGTCTTCGTCACTAAGTCCCCAATTCCAAACGGATTTGGGCGTGTTGACATCGGGGTCTTGGTTTTGTCGTATTTGATCAAGACAACTTCTAGACTCCTGATAAATTGTTTGAAGGGGCCGGCCTCCCATTCGCATCTCTTAGCCAAGGTTGGTTTGTTGGTTGGAGCCAGTCCCAGGACTTGTCAGAATGGAGGGCGGTAAGTTGTGAAGAGGGTTGCGTGATGAGACTTACTTGAGATCGGAACCTTTCAATGTATGCTGGTAGGCTCTCTCCGGGAAGTTGTGTCACATTGGCAAGTTGCTGGTGCGGCACCAGACAGCCATCATGTCCAGAAGGCGTGTTGGAGATTCTTTCAGGTATCGAAACCGGTAGAGGACAGACTTCTAGTATTGCTTTGTTGTCATGCATCCAAGAGCGTCCTAGGATCATGTCGTAGTTGGGATGATCTTTGACTATGTAGAAATTTGCTTGTGTCGAGGCATCACCCAATTTGACTTCAAGATCGACGTATCCATATGCATCTCTGAGTCCTCCTTCTGAATCTTTAACCACAGTTGGGTGACGAGTAGCTTCCTGCTTTGAAATCTTTGCCGCTCTCAAGGTCTTGACAGTAATGATGTTAAATTCGGAAGCCGTATCAATCAACGCGCTATCGAACTCAATGTCTCTCAAACGAGTGACAGTTAGGAGTCCCAGTCTCCCTTGCTCACGTCCTTCAGGAAAGACTGGGGTTCCTGGACTATTTCTGGATACAAACGCCTGCCTGACACAACGTGGTTGAGGTCCGTAAATATGTCTTGACGCTTCCCTTTGGAGAAGTACAAGATTTCACACAAGTGCTCCATCATAGATTGTACAGTCTTGCAAACAGAATCCCCAGAAATCATGCAGTTCCTGATAGGGAGAGGGTCTCTACGAACACCTTCGTTTCCAAGCTGGAGTTCCTCCGTCTCTATCTTTTACCTGAATATTTGTTTCAACCTGTTACAATCTTTGGTCGGATGATGGACGAATCTGTGGTAGCAACAGTATTTAGGATCTGCCATGTCTTTCTCAGTTGGAAGACGCCTGATAGGAGGCAGCTTGACGGCATCGTCTTGGATCCACGCTTCCAAGAGTTCTATCACTTCATTCATGGGGAAAGGAAAACCTGTGTCTTCGGTGTCTTGTGCAGGAGCTTTGTCCGCTCCTTTTCGAGATGAAGTCTTGTGTGTCGGGGATGCCCGCTTGGTTTGTTGTTCCATCGCTGAAGCTTTCCTTTTTTCTCCTCCGCCCACTACACTCACAGAAGGGCCAGTGTTGTATTGCTTGTTCGTGAGACGCCTGCTTCCTCGACTTTCACGTGAATCTTCACTTCGAATAACCCTGGTTCTTTCTAGCAGTGCTGGTGCAGTTGTTGCTGAACGTTTGGCAGCTTCATGGAGTTCAAAGAACGTCTGAAAGCCCAGATTCTCTAACAGAGCGCGGTATATGGGTATCATCCTATTGATGCACAACTCCACCAATTGTCGTTCGGTGATGTTTATGGGTGAAAACTACTCCTGCAGAATTTGGTAATTTGGGGTGTGGATGAGGAATGAATTTAAACCTTAAACAAATGCACTGCGCGGTGAGTGCTTATAGATTCGAGAGATCAATCTGTGCAAGTCCGGCCTAAACCAAGAAATGGCCGTTCCAGACTTGTTTCGGTCACAAAGTGAAGGAGATGGGGTTGATCTTAGGGAGGGAAGCGAAGAAGGTGTTGAGATTGTGAAGGTGTTGGCTTGCTTATGACTTGTAACTGAAAGGTGAGCAGGCTTGTGATTGATGCAAGCAAGCTCTGGGTGTTGGAATACGTTTTTGTATTAACACTTGGTTTTCTGTCTCGTCTGGACTTGTGTTGTTGTTTGAAATAGGGCGGAGAACCTATTTATACAAGTCATTGAGCCTTATTCACGTCTCTCGTGGGAAGTTGAGGAAGTGGAATGATGGAGTAGTGGAGTTGTGCGTCGGTGCCACACGACCAGTCTTGCCCACTTCTCCTGTTCATCTCCCGTCCATGACTTCCTAACACGTTCTTGTGATGGCGCGTTGCACGCTGCACGCTGTAAACCGCCATACCAATACCCCAATATGTATCCCCCAGTTTGTGACATGATTGATGTCTGGAATGTGTGGATTGTGGATCCACGAAAGATAGCATGTAATGCTAAATTGAATAACTGCGTTATTCAGGAAGTCGATACTTGTGAAGTATCGTGTGTATTTTATGCAGGTACTACATTATGGTGTGGTAAAGTGATGGGTAATGACGCCTCACTAACCAAATAACTCCTGACCAGGGTTGTATAACCAAGCTAGTGAAGTTGGACGGATGAGATGATTTTTGAGACACTCATCTGCGACCGTTAATGAATATTAGGGTTTTTGAAGAGGTGCGCAAGCATCACTCTTCAGCTTGGTCGAAACCAAGCATGGAAAGGGATTCGGAGAGGACCGACCCGGGCATGTGTGTAGACATCATGCCAGTGTGCACGTCCATACCTCACTGTCCCATGAAGGCGCGATCTAGGCCACTCAATTTGACCGGTAAAGTTGAGTGGTTGAGATCGGTTTGCGGCAGAAATCCATTGCCGCAAAGGAGTTGGAAACCGCGTGACATCCCTAGTTTGGGCACGCGTTTCAAGACGACCCATCTTGGTCGGTCTTGGTCGATCATACCAGCGTGTAGGTGGTAGACTGGTGTTCACACCTATACCTGACTATCCCATGAAAACGTGATCTAAGCCACTCAAATCGTCCGGTGAAGTTGAGTGGTCGAGATCAGTTTGTGGTTTGGGAGGCGTGGCCATGCTAGTTTGGGCGCACGTTTTGGATTAACCAGGCATGGTATGCCTTGGCCGAATACATGAGGAGGTAGATGGGTCCACGGTGGTCATGCTGGTATGACCGGACCTGTTTAATATAATCTGTGACCCTCCATTCGTGCCGGAGAAGATGGACGCGTGTGATGGCTTGAAACCCTAATTTTGGCTTTCAAAGCCGTGCGCCATCTCTTGTTTGGGTGACAATTTTGTCACGACCAAACATGGTTGGTTTTGACCGATTGGTCAAGTGTGTAGGCGGGCCCACGGTGCTCGTGTTGACATGCTCTGGGCCCTTTGAATCTACATCTACACCCTCCATCTATACCTGCGAAGATGGATGGTTGAGACTGCTTTGCAACACATGTAATATGCCGCAAACCCTAATTTAGGGTTTTCCGCTCATAATGCTTGGTATGAACGGTTTCTTGGCAAGCTAGGCCAATGACCGACCATGCGGGGTCGGCCGTGGGTATTCTATACCTGCCTGGGGGTGATGGAATTGATCTGGGGTCATCCAATCATGCTTATGGAGTTGGATGATCAATCGAGATCATATCCGGACCGATACGGTCAGTCCGGATGCTCAATCGGGCTAGTATAACACACCGAGAGGGGCTCAATCGGCTAGTATAACACACCGAGAGTCAGCACATGCGGGTATTTCGTACATGGTTTCATTATAGTGCTTGGAGGTTCGTGTTACTCAGTAAGAGTAACACTCGGTCGTCATGCCACACCGATAATGAGTACTTGGAAATACAAGGATGATATGAAATTCACAGAAGGGATTGTTGCCACATGCTCCAACCTGGAGGAATTTCATGTATTCACAGAATGGGATTGTTGCTACATGCTCCATTCTTGGTGAATTAAGTGAGGGAGTATCCAACACTTATAAATGGCTTTATCTTTTACAAGATGTCAGCGCATGATTTTTTTTTTTCTGGTTTTTTTTACAAATTTAACCTTGAACGAAAATCCACCATCAACATTAAGTCCCCTGCCTAGCACATAATGGTTACACTATTGTGTGGTAGGCATGAGATGGTGACATACATATGTGAGAAAGACAGGATAAAAGGAGTTTACCCGCAAGAGTGTTGGCCGGCCGCTAGTTTCCCACGCCGTCACGCTTGTATGGAATCCCTTGGTGGGGCCGGTTTCTTTCTTTGGGTATTTGAATCAAAAGAGGAAACCAAATAAGAGAGGAATCCTTCTTCTATTGGGATTCTTCTAATTTTTTGTCTATAAAAGAGACAAAAACCCTTTTCTTTTTTCCCACGAGTTCTCTCTTTTTTTTTTTGTTTGAGCAGCTCCCGTCGTGACCTTGCTGCCGCCCCGACCGACGCCGCCGTTGCCGTTGCTGGATTTGCTGCCGCCGTCCGTCCAAGATAAGTTTCGCTCCCCCTTTTTTTTTTTTTTTTTTTCAAAGGTAAAACCCTAGTTTGTTAGGTAAACACCTTTTATAAGACATGTATATGCTTAGTTTTTTCCACCAAGGTTGATACGTCAATATTTTCTAGAATTGCTTAGTAAAACAACCCGTGAATCCATGTTGTTTTTGCTTCTTTCCACCTTTTGGCTTGAATCCCGTAGACACGATTCCCATGAATAAAGAAAATCGTGTTTTGATGCATGCGGGTGAATGAATGCGGGCCCGCCGTGTATGCTTAGAACGTGGGTCTTACTCACATATGCTTGACTGAAATTTACACCGAACTTGAAACTTGTACCGGACTTGAAACCAATACCAGACTGAAATTTGTACCGGACTTGAAACCAATACCAGACTGAAAGTTGTACCGGACTTGAAACCAATACCAAACTGAAAGTTGTACCGGACTTGAAACCAATACCAGACTGAAAGTTGTACCGGACTAAAATTTGTACCGAACTTGAATGGTGTTTGAACCGGCCATTGTGTGCTCCGATGTGAATTGTGTCTTGCCGTGTGTAACTACATCTCTCCTGTGCTTTCATACAAGTTCTAACTCATGTCTTTTATTTCATTGTGGAAGAAAAGAATCCCTGTTGAGATGTCTTCTGGAGATAATGCTGGTGCCAAGTCAGGAAGTGTTGATAGCTTCAAAGATATGCCGAACATCGATGATGAATTATTCACCTCGCCTTTTCTAAACGTTAGGAAACATCCTTCTCATAAGATAGTCTTGCTTTCCGATTCAGAAAATATGGAAGCTGATCCATTCTATTCTTCAAAGACTTGTGATGAGATTTTGTCTCCTGGAGAAACGAATATCCGCCTTCTCCTATTGACTTCAAGACTTGCCATGCTCCACCGGGTTCTTATGAAGGATGGATGAGACGCATGTTGAGTAATAAGGGCATTAAGGACAATTTGACCAAAGCGCAGATCCTCAATGCGGTCATGGCATCTCGCTACTCTCGAAATTAGGAAAGACATCGCGGGTTTGATTACCTTCATTTCTCGGTGGCGTATTTCTACTCACACACACCATATCTAGATGGGGAGAGATGACTATTACTTTGGAGAGTGTGGCTGCATTAATGAACCTTCCTATTCTTTGGAAGTCTCTCTTACGAGCTCTCGATACGGAACAAAGTAACTATGGTGCTATACTTCAAAAAGTGGCAGAATTCGACGATCTGACAAGGAAGAGAAAAAAGATGCGAGATGCTTTTACACCTCGTGGGTGTCGGAGTGGTCTCCTGCGGACCCGCAGCCGGATCAAGAGTTGGAAAACGAGCTCGGTGTGATTGCGTTCTGTCTTTATGGCTATCCGAGGATATATTCGATGATGGTTCCGGAAAGAAGACCATTAGAAGTGACCTTGTTAAGATTGCTATAAGGTCGGCGAAGGGTGAAGTTCTTCCTTTAGGCGCATTGTTCCTTGGATCACTTTATTCTCATCTGGACGCTTTAGCAATGGACATGCATGTTTCTAACGGGTACAAGAAGGTGGAGTCGCACGTTCACTTCGCTTTTATTCAGGCATTCTTATGGGAACACTTCAAAAGTTACGCTCCTACTCCTGGAAATTCGCTCAGTAAATTGTATGGTGGCTCGAGAATACTCCGTTGGAATAAAAGGCGTCCCAGAGGCGGTGCGAAACTTGTGGACGTATTTGACAATGTGTCTTCTGTAGATTTCCGTCCATGGGGGCCGGTCCACCATTCCATTTTTCAGCCAAAGACTTTTGCTATCGCTTCTGACGGTCCTGATGTTGTGTTGTGTACCGATGTCGAAACTATGAAATCTGGAGAACTTATTTACTCGCGTTGCATTCCAGATATGTCCCGTCTCTATTTAACGGAGAATTTTCTGTGACTCCGTACAATATTGACAGGGATGCTCGCCAAATGGGATTTGATCAAGGTGTCCCATTTATTCGTTCACCAAGGGTTCCGAAAGAATCTCTCCCGAATATTCTTAACGCTGGGCATGTTTTTGGAACGGGTGAGCCTTCCCTTCTGGCTTATTGGGAGAAACCCAGTGGTAACCGATAAGTACAAGGAATTTTGGAGCAGGCAACTGTTGATTTTCCAGGAATTCTCGGAGAGTATTGTGACAGGTTTCCGTAGTGAGCCATCTTCTGACATCTTGACGAAGCATTTCCGGTTGAAGCCACTTCCAGCCAAACGGACCAGAGCTGAGGGTTGCAGTCCCCAAGTAGGAGAGAGAGACCTAAGAGGCAAGCATGCGGTCCGGTAATCCTCAATTCCTCCAATATGCAGGTATTTAAATCTCCTCCCATCGGTTCTTTCATTTCTCCAGTGTAAATTCTTCTAAAAACGATCCTTGCTTGAAATCAGGGAATTTCGAAAGAGAATGTCTTCACCAGGTTGGCGCGCATTCAAAATGAGAAGACTGGCGATGATCGATCTTCATGCTTTGAGAAGTCCGCGCAAAGACCTTCATCTTCATGCCGAGAAGTCTGCGCGGTGCGATCTTCGTGAGTCCTGTAATACTTGATCTTTACACCGAGAAGTCCGGGAAACCACTTCTTTTCCAGACCATGACAGGGATGATGCAAGCTTGGTTGGACGAGGCGCTTCCCTTAGTGATCTTGTTGACGGGGTCGTGATGGAAATTAGCACCCGTAGCGAAATAGATGCCTAAGGAATGTAAGAGAGGCAAAGAGCTCGCTATAGTTGAGGCGGCTCCTCTTGAGATCCATCCCGAATGAGTTCCATCAATATGGCTATTGTGGTGACTCCTTCCGAAAGGCCTCCTGCAACCGACGACAAGGCTCCTGTGGTTGGTGAATTACCGGTGATGCAGCCTGGGGCTTTGTTCGATCCTCCTTTTACTGTCCCTTATCCAGGTCATGTGTTGGTTGGTGGATTCAGCGTGCCGGTTCAGTTCGAAGAGTTGTACACAGCGATATGGGAGAAGCACGGCCATATTGCTACCACCACTAAGCTCAAAAGTCGTCTTGCGTTGGTCAACCGCGTCCAAGAAGCTTTAGTTTCTATCCAGGGGATGAGCGTCACGACTGGTCGAACAGTTTCTGAGGAGATGATTGAAGATTGGAGGTGCCATCGGGACGTGTTTGCGTAGTACAACTTCAATGCTTCTTGGTTCTTCAAAGGGTTCTCCAAGATTCAGGAGCTTCAGAAATTACAGGATGAAGTCCCTACTGCGGACTGTGTTGCTCGCCAGGAAGAAGAGGTTGAGAAGTTGTCTAAGGAACTGGAGTCAAACAGCTGCGCTTCAAAGGATGAAAGTCTCTCTCGCCCAGAAGGACGATTTGTTGCTGAAGGACTTTCCTTGAAGTATTCATGTTATATACTTGTCTCTTCTTTTAGATGTTTCTTCTTTTTGAGTGATAGTGAGGATTTTCTTTCGTAATTTGGCTTCCGGTTTTGAATAAGTAATTGAACTGGTTTATTTTGAGATAGTCTTGTGAGTAACTTTTCTGAAAGAGGTTATTTTAAATGGAATTTGCATCTTGGTCATGAATGATTGCACATGAAATTGAAAATGTTATGTAAAAGGGAGGTACAAATGGAAACAAACATGGCGTCTGATCACTGAGCCTCTTTCTCCACGTGCGGGATGTTAAGTCCCCAGTGGATTCTAAACTATCTTTCCTATAAAATTGTTGAATAAAACTTACTTGCTTTCGAAGCCTCACTTGTATCGAACCTGAGTAGCCTTTCTAAGAAAATCCTCCGCACCAATCTCTCAGAGTTATCGCTCTGGACCAAGCTTCTCCTGAACAATGCGCTTCAAAGCGTTGCATTCACTGGTGGGGTGATGGAGGAACCGGTGGAAATGACAAGTACCTCGGGTCCATTACTTCTTGATCGGTGGCGGACGCCATACGGGGTAGCTCCACCTCTCCATTTCGTACGCACGCCTCCAGTAGCTCCAGAATCTTCTTCATTGGGAAGGGGAAATGTAAGTACCTTGAGTCTGGCTTTTCTTGCGTTAGTGGGCGTTGTGACGTCTCTCCGTGGCTTTGATGTGGAACAGGAGATGAAGTTGGAAGATTTGCGAGTGCCATCATATCTGCGGATCGCTTGCCTAGGTAAAGGGATGTGGAAGGTGTCGTAATGTCACTGCTGAGTGACCGGATTGAACGTTCCCATCCTTTGTATTCAGGTATTTCCTGATTGATTTCTCCTTCCTCAAGCATTTCTTCAGTCGGTTGGAAGGTCGACGCGGATTGGACAGTCTTCCGGGCTTCAGCAAGAGTTTTGAGATATAAATCCTCTAGCAGGGCTCCATAGGCTGCAGCTCCCTTTCTTTATCCTGGCGACATTGTAGTACTCCTGACAAGTCTTTTCCTCTGTCTGGACCATGTTGTCCATCTTTCTTGATTCGTTTTCGATCTGCGTGCTCTTTTTGCTTCTCCACTTGTAAAGGTGTGACTCGACTAAGGATTCAACGTTTCTCGACCTTTATCCGAGTTGACGCCTATCGACCCTCCTTGTAATTGTGCTACTATATCATTCAAAAGGCGAAATGTCTCGCTCCCAAGACATCCTCCAACATTCCAGCTATGCTTCCCATGATATCTGAACCACCTGCGGATTCCGGGTGAGGATACATCGTGAGACGAAAACCGAAGAATTGAGAATTATATTCTTGTAACCGAGAGATCAACCTCCCACTGTGGTCGCCAATTGTTTATGGGTGAAAACTACTCCTGCAGAATTTGGTAATTTGGGGTGTGGATGAGGAATGAATTTAAACCTTAAACAAATGCACTTTGCGGGTGAGTGCTTGTAGATTCGAGAGATCAATCTGTGCAAGTCCGGCCTAAACCAAGAAATGGCCGTTCCAGGCTTGTTTCGGTCACAAAGTGAAGGAGATGGGGTTGATCTTAGGGAGGGAAGCGAAGAAGGTGTTGAGATTGTGAAGGTGTTGGCTTGCTTATGACTTGTAACAGAAAGGTGAGCAGGCTTGTGATTGATGCAAGCAAGCTCTGGGTGTTGGAATACGTTTTTGTATTAACACTTGGTTTTCTGTCTCGTCTGGACTTGTGTTGTTGTTTGAAATAGGGCAGAGAACCTATTTATACAAGTCATTGAGCCTTATTCACGTCTCTCGTGGGAAGTGGAGGAAGTGGAGTGATGGAGTAGTGGAGTTGTGCGTCGGTGCCACACGACCAGTCTTGCCCACTTCTCCTGTTCATCTCTAACCGTCCATGACTTCCTAACACGTTCTTGTGATGGCGCGTTGCACGTTGCACGCCGTAAAACCGCCATACCAATACCCCGCATGTATCCCCGGTTTGTGACATGATTGATGTCTGAATGTGTGGATTGTGGATCCACGAAAGATAGCATGTAATGCTGAATTGAATAACTGCGTTATTCAGGAAGTCGATACTTGTGAAGTATCGTGTGTATTTTATGCAGGTACTGTATTATGGTGTGGTAAAGTGATGGGTAATGACGCCTCACTAACCAAATAACTCCTGACCAGGGTTGTATAACCAAGCTGGTGAAGTTGGACGGATGAGATGATTTTTGAGACACTCATCTGCGACCGTTAATGAATATTAGGGTTTTTTGAAGAGGTGCGCAAGCATCACTCTTCAGCTTGGTCAAAACCAAGCATGGAAAGGGATTCGGAGAGGACCGACCGGGCATGTGTGTAGACAGCATGCCAGTGTGCACGTCCATACCTCACTGTCCCATGAAGGCGCGATCTAGGCCACTCAATTTGACCGGTAAAGTTGAGTGGTTGAGATCGGTTTGCGCAGCAATCCATTGCCGCAAAGGAGTTGGAAACCGCGTGACATCCCTAGTTTGGGCACGCGTTTCAAGACGACCCATCTTGGTCGGTCTTGGTCGATCATACCAGCGTGTAGGTGGTAGACTGGTGTTCACACCTATACCTGACTATCCCATGAAAACGTGATCTAAGCCACTCAAATCGTCCGGTGAAGTTGAGTGGTCGAGATCGGTTGTGGTTTGGGAGGCGTGGCCATGCTAGTTTGGGCGCACGTTTTGGATTAACCAGGGCATGGTATGCCTTGGCCGAATACATGAGGAGGTAGATGGGTCCACGGTGGTCATGCTGGTATGACCGGACCTGTTTAATCTAATCTGTGACCCTCCATTCGTGCCGGAGAAGATGGACGCGCGTGATGGCTTGAAACCCTAATTTTGGCTTTCAAAGCCGTGCGCCATCTCTTGTTTGGGTGACAATTTTGTCACGACCAAACATGGTTGGTTTTGACCGATTGGTCAAGTGTGTAGGCGGGCCCACGGTGCTCGTGTTGACATGCTCTGGGCCCTTTGAATCTACATCTACACCCTCCATCTATACCTGCGAAGATGGATGGTTGAGACTGATTTGCAACACATGTAATATGCCGCAAACCCTAATTTAGGGTTTTCCGCTCATAATGCTTGGTATGAACGGTTTCTTGGCAAGCTAGGCCAATGACCGACCATGCGGGGTCGGCCGTGGGTATTCCATACCTGCACGGGGTGATGGAATTGATCCGGGGTCATCCAATCATGCTTATGGAGTTAGATGATCTGCGATCGGATCATATCCGGACCGATACGGTCGATCCGGATGCTCAATCGGGCTAGTATAACACACCGAGAGGGCTCAATCGGGCTAGTATAACACACCGAGAGTCATCATGTACGGGTATTTCGTACATGGTTTCATATAGTGCTTGGAGGTTCGTGTTACTCTGTAAGAGTAACACTCGATCGTCATGCCACACTCGATAATGAGTACTGGAAATACAAGGCTGATATGAAATTCACAGGAAGGGATTGTTGCCACATGCTCCAACCTGGAGGAATTTCATGTATTCATAGAATGGGATTGTTGCTACATGCTCCATTCTTGGTGAATTAAGTGAGGGAGTATCCAACACTTATAAATGGCTTTATCTTTTACAAGATGTCAGCGCATGATTATTTTTTTTCTGGTTTTTTTTACAAATTTAACCTTGAACGAAAATCCACCATCAACAGGTGACATTCGGGACGTGACAATCTAGCGCTTGGGTTCTGAACCTTTTGACGAAGTCGTTGGGATGCTCGTTGTTCCGCTAAAGAATTCTTCCTAGATCTGAAAAGGTGATCTGTTCAGACACGAAGAAATACTTTCTGTAGAAAGCACTGACCATCTCGCTCCAATTAGATATGTTGTTAGGTGCGATGTTGTTGTACTGTGTACGCCCTCCCGTAAGTGACTTCGAGAATTCTTTCGGGCGCGAACATGATTGTACTCATGTTCCCCAAGGATTCCAAGAATCGAGAGACGTGTTCACGAGCATTACCGATCTGACGTCGTAGAGGAGAACGGGGAGAGGTGTAACCTCTTGGAAGAGGAATTCGTTGTACATCTTGAGGGTACGGTGGCTGATGTTGGTGTACATCCGTTCGGTCCCCTTTTCCTCGGTTTTGGAGAAGTCGTTCCAGATCCTCGCGTGTGATGAAGTTGGAAGGATGGTCCCTCTCCCTTGGGCGTTCAGGAGCAACATGAGTTTCTTCATTCCTGTGGGTCCGAGTGGAAGCGTCTGCTCCGGGTGTATTGAATGCATCTCTTGCCGACTCCAAGGGTTACCGTGAATCTTGTGGCAATCATTCGGTTAAAGTTTTAAGGAAAGTGAGTACCTCTTTCTGAGTTGCGGCCATATCCGTTTGAGTCTTAGCAAGAACTTCCTGCTTCTCCATCAAGTCTGTAATGGTAATGGGGGATGGTCCTCCTCTCGTCCCTCCGGCTCCTCGTCCTGATGAAGGAGTGAAAGTTGTTGCTCTGGTGACTACCGGAGGTGTTACACTTGAGGAGATGCCGGGATTTGTGGTTGCTTTGTATCTGGTGATGGGAGGTGTTACACTTACTGGAATATTTCCTACTACGCTGGCGCTGATGGTAGAAATGACGGTTCCACGAGATGTATTGACCACGGTAGCTCCACTGACAGGTACTTCAACACCAGGATTGTTATCCACACTAGCTCCATCAAAATTGATTGCTGATCCAGACCTTAATTCCACCATCTTGAAATGAATTGTTGATTGAATTGATTCTAAGATCTACCCTTTTTGAAATTGATAAAATTGAATCGAATTTGAAGAAATTGACTTTACAACCGAGAGATTAACCTCCCGTTGTGGTCGCCAATTGTTTATGGGTGAAAACTATTCTCGCGGATTTGGTAATTTGGGGTGTGTGGATGAGGAATGAATCTACACCCTAAACAAATGCACTGCAGCGGTGAGTGCTTGTAGATTCGGAAATCAATGCAGTGCAAGTCCGGCCTAAACCAAGAAATGGTCGTTCCCGACTTGTTTCGGTCACAAAGTGAAGGAGATGGGGTTGATCTTAGGGAGGGAAGCGAAGAAGGTGTTGAGATTGTGAAGGTGTTGGCTTGCTTATGACTTGTAACAGAAAGGTGAGCAGGCTTGTGATTGATGCAAGCAAGCTCTGGGGTGTTGGAATACGTTTTTTGTATTAACACTTGGTTTTCTGTCTCGTCTGGACTTGTGTTGTTGTTTGAAATAGGGCGGAGAACCTATTTATACAAGTCATTGAGCCTTATTCAGGTCTCTCGTGGGAAGTGGAGGAAGTGGAGTGATGGAGTAGTGGAGTTGTGCATCGGTGCCACACGACCAGTCTTGCCCACTTCTCCTGTTCATCTCTAACCGTCCATGACTTCCTAACACGTTCTTGTGATGGCGCGTTGCACGCTGTAAACCGTCATACCAATACCCCAGTATGTATCCCCCAGTTTGTGACATGATTGATGTCTGGAATGTGTGGATTGTGGATCCACGAAAGATAGCATGTAATCTTTGAATTGAATAATCTGCGTTATTCAGGAAGTCGATACTTGTGAAGTATCGTGTGTATTTTATGCAGTACTGCATTATGGTGTGGTAAAGTGATGGGTAATGACGCCTCACTAACCAAATAACTCCTGACCAGGGTTGTATAACCAAAGTTGGTGAAGTTGGACGGATGAGATGATTTTTTGAGACACTCATCTGCGACCGTTAATGAATATTAGGGTTTTTTTGAAGAGGTGCGCAAGCATCACTCTTCAGCTTGGTCGAAACCAAGCATGGAAGGGATTTGTAGTACTCCGGACAAGTCTTTTCCTCTGTATGGACCATGTTGTCCATCTTTCTTGATTCGTTTTCGACTGCGTGCTCTTTTTGCTTCTCCACTTGTAAAGGTGTGACTCCTGACTAAGGATTCAACGTTTCTCGCACTGTCTGAGTTGACGCCTATCGACCCTCCTTGTAATTGTGCTGCTATATCATTCAAAAGGCGAAATGTCTCGCTCTGCCTTCTGGTGATACCGGCTTGATTTGCCAAGACATCCTCCAACATTCCAGCTATGCTTCCCATGATATCTGAACCACTTGCGGATTCCGGGTGAGGATACATCGTGAGACGAAAACCGAAGAATTGAGAATTCTATTCTTGTAACCGAGAGATCAACCTCCCACTGTGGTCGCCAATTGTTTATGGGTGAAAACTACTCCTGCAGAATTTGGTAATTTGGGGTGTGGATGAGGAATGAATTTAAACCTTAAACAAATGCACTGCGCGGTGAGTGCTTGTAGATTCGAGAGATCAATCTGTGCAAGTCCGGCCTAAACCAAGAAATGGCCGTTCCAGACTTGTTTCGGTCACAAAGTGAAGGAGATGGGGTTGATCTTATGGAGGGAAGCGAAGAAGGTGTTGAGATTGTGAAGGTGTTGGCTTGCTTATGACTTGTAACAGAAAGGTGAGCAGGCTTACGATTGATGCAAGCAGGCTCTGGGTGTTTGAATACGTTGTGTATTAACACTTGGTTTCTGTCTCGTATGGACTTGTGTAGTTTTTTCCCCTTGTCTCCTGTTTTTCTCCTGTGTTGAAAATAGGGAGGAGAACCTATTTATACAAGTCATTTGAGCCTTATTCACGTCTCTCGTGGGAAGAGGAGGAAGTGGAGTGATAGAGTAGTGGAGGTGTGTGTTGGTGTTACACGACCAGTCTTGCACACTTCTCCTGTCATCTCTAACCGTCCATGACTTCCTAACACGTTCTTGTGATGGCGCGTTGCACGCTGCACGCTGTAAACCGCCAGACCAATACCCCAGTATGTATCCCCCAGTTTGTGACATGATTGATGTCTCGAGTGTGTGGATCGTGGGATCCACAAAAGGTAGCACGTAATGCTAAATTGAATAACTGCGTTATTCAGGAAGTTGATACTTGTGAAGTATCATGTGTATTTTATGCAAGTCTCGCATCCTGGTGTGGTAGAGTGATGGGTGGTGATTACCATGACGCCTCACTCGACCAGATTAATACCCGACCCGGGTTGTATAACCAAGCGGTGAAGTTGGACGGACGAGATGATCTTTAAGACACTCATCTGCGACCGTTGGTGGAATTAGGGTTTTAGAAGAGGTGCGCAAGCATCCTCTTGACTGGTCAAATCCCGACTTGGGATATGACTTTGGCGAAGCCGACCGTACATGCGTGTAGACGGCATGAAGGTGTAGGCGCCTATGCCCATTACCTCACGAAAGTATGATCTGGGCCACTCAATTCGTCCGGTGAAGTTGAGTGGTCGAGATCAATTTGTGACAGAAAACCAGTGCCGCAAGAGCCGCGCGTCATTCCCATTTTGGGCGCACGTTCCAAGATGACCAATCTTGGTCGGTATTAGCCGATCGGTCTAGTGTGAAGGTGGTAGGCTGGTGTTCACGCCTATACCTAAATATCCCATGAAAACGTGATCTGAGCCATCCAAAACGTCCGGCGAAGTTGAGCGGTCGAGATCAGTTTGCGGTTTGGGAGGTGTGACCACGCTAGTTTGGGCGCGCGTCTTGGAATAACCAGGCATGATATGCCTTGGCCGATCGGGTGAGGGGATAGATGGGTCCAAGGTGGTCATCTTTGGTATGACCGGGCCTCGCTAATCTAATCTTGGACCCTTCATTCGTGCTTAGGAGAAGATGGACGCTCGTGATGCTCAAAACCCTAATTTTGGGTTTCAAGGCCGTGCGACCATGCTTTATTCGGCGTACGAATTGGGATAACCAACCATGGTTGGTCCCGACCGATTGGTCGTGTATGTAGGCGATCCCTCGGTGATTGTGTTGACATGCTCGGGCCCTTTGAATCTACATCTACACCCTCCATCTATACCTGCAAAGATGGATGGTTGAGACTGTTTTGCGACACATGTAATATGCCGCAAAACCTAATTTAGGGTTTTCCGTCCATACTGCTCTGGTTTGGACGTCTTGGCAAGCTAGGCCAATCTTTTGGGGAGGCCGACCATGCGGGGTCCGCGTTGGTTCAGCAGTGGATATTCCATACCTGCTTGGGGGTGATGGAATTGATCTGGGTCATCCAATCATGCTTGTGGAGTTGGATGATCAGATCATATCCGGACTGATACGGTCAGTCCGGATGCTCAATCGGGTTAGTATAACACACCGAGAGTGGCTCAATCGGGCTAGTATAACACACCGAGAGTCAGCCTGTACGGGTATTTCGTACATGGTTTCATTATAATGCTTGGAGGTTCGTGTTCTCTGCTAAGAGTAACACTCAGTCGTCATGCCGCACTGATAATGAGTACAGGAAATACAAGGCTGATTGCGCATTAATTAATAATGCTAGAAATTCACAGGGTATATGGGATTGTTGCTACATGCTCCAACCTGGATGAATTTCATGTATTCACAGTATGGGATTGTTGCCACATGCTCCATTCTAGGTGAATTAGTAAAGTGAAGGAGTATCCAACACTTATTAATGGCTTTATCTTTTACAAGATGTCAGTGATATGTGTAGAATACACCGTATTTACTATCTAGTAGTTTATGCTTTCTTTGCTATTTTTCGTGTAAATTATGTATTTTACGCTTGTTTTGAGTTTTATAGCTATTATGGAGTCGCACGGAGGAAAAGAAGAAGAAATCACCCAATTTAAGTCAAAAGGGCAAAAAGGTCATTTTACGGGCGAACACTATCCGGAGCCCAGTAATGGTTAAGGGGAAACTCTCTTTGGAGGAGCACTAAAGACAGTTCGATTAATCGGTAAGGGGAAACCCATTCAAAGGTTAAAGGCACCTATGTAAGTCGGCTTGGGATGTTATTGGTCGGCCCATATTAGTGCCCAGTGTCCGGACTCCAATTTGTATAACCTAAAATTGAGTTTTCTCTCAATTATTATTTTTGTTCACCCGAGAAAAGAGAAAAGGCTGCATGGCGATTATGGATGTTGAAATTGAGAATAAGAGAGAAACTCAAGAATTCGAGAGACAACAGAGATGATGGGAAGAGATGGAGAAGATGATGGTGATGTTGTTGTTGGTTTCCGGAAGAACAAGAAATCATGTCACCAAGATGAGCAAAAGGGGATCTGAGATTTACAAAAATTGAAGATGGAAGAAATTAAAATTGAATTTACAACCATGGATGTTGCGGTCGAGATTTAGTAGAGCAGATGCAGATGGGTCAATGGTCGAGCTGAGATGTTGATGATGGTGGGGATTCGAATCTGAGACCGTAAAATTGCAGCTGTGAATACACAAATGAAATGGGTTCGAACTGTTGAGAAATGGCAACCGAGAGAACTGAAAATCGAGATCAATTGGAAGGAGAGTTTACTGTTGCTGTTGCGAATGAATTTCGTGATTGAAATGGTGGTGAATTGATAAGAGTTTATTGTGTTGCCATTAATGGTGTTTTTGAAGCTCGGCGAAAATGGGTTTGATGTCATGTCTGTGACTGAGATCGAAGAAGAGAATTTGAACCATAAATGGGTTCTGATGGCGCTGATGGGTATTGAATCTGGCAGCAGTAAGAGGAAGAATTGTTGGGTCAGTTGCAGAAGAGATTGTGAAGAATCGGTGATGCAGGGTTTGTGTATGAGTTCTGAGATGGTTGCAGGGAAGAATGGAAGAACGATTGAAGCTCTGTACAGGGAAGTTGGAGTGAATGGTACTAGATGTATGTTAGGATGAATTCGTGCAGGGAATGAGCTAAAAATGGCCTGAAATCGGCCTGGGAATGTCCTATAAACAAACGGAACTCTGGCCGATTTTATATTCCGGCGAGTCGACTCAGTCCGCCGGTGTTCCTTGCCAGACGAGTCCGATGACCGATCCGTCCATGTGACTCAGTTGAGTAAGACGATTCAGACCAGTCAGATGTCTAACTGACTCGGCTAACTCCCCTCCCTTTTGACCCAGTGGACTAACGGTTGACCTTCTTGACCGTTATCTCTAACGGTGCCGTGACGGAATATTCCGTCGGCAGATTCCAGTGACCGGCAGTGATATTCAGACGACTATTCCGGCCGGATTCCGGCCACAATCCCAGTTTTCCGGCGAGCCAAAAATTCCAGAATTTTCTATGGACTTCTCTCATGGGTGTGAAGACTTGGGCTAGGAATTGGATGGAGAATTGGACTCAAATTTGGAAAGAGAAGGTGGAAGAGTTGAGAAAAGCTTGGATTTGGAAATTGAATTGCTAAAGGAAAAGGATTCTATTCCTTGGAAGATTTGGAGAATATTGAAGCCTATAAATAGAGAAGTTTTATACCTCTCTACACCTCTCTACACACATCTCTACACACACAACACTTCTCTCTTCTTTATTCTTTGTGTGAACTCCTTAACATGAGTAGTTAATAATTTTATTGATTGAGGATGAATTCCTAGTTCTTAATTTATGATTTAAGTTTTTGTTTTCAATTCTATCTTGAAGTTTTTCACATGATTATCGTTTGTTTTTACTAATAGGAATGATCTTAAAGACATTCATGATTGATTGATAGATTGTTTGGGTGGCCAACTAAATTGATTTGTTAATTTGATCTAAAGCTAGTGAAAGTTAGGAGATAAGTAATCGTTTCTTGACTTTTTACATAAGTAGCAAACACGAGACCTTGCGGAGGGATTCCGTGGAGCAATTGTGTGTGAAAACAACGTTAGCAAGTAGACCTTGATCTAAGAGTCTAACTACTAATATCAACCTAATAAGTTCATAAATCTTAATGCGTTTATTTTAAATTACATCTTGAGTGATCTACTACTAGGTGGTTTGGTAAATAGAATCCGGTAGTCGAGAACTTCCGTATCCGGTGATACAAGGGATTTAGGGGTTTAGCATTGATCTAGCTGCTTTACCTACGGTTGGTGATAATCTGTGACTAATAACAAGTAGAAAAGAACATAACTTGATTCATTGTTTTGCAACGAAGAATGATTCCTTGATCTTGTCTCTCTTATTGCTTTCAACTTTCGATTTTAATTGCTTTGTTTATTTTCTTTTGCTTTTTACACCACCCTTTCGTGACAATTTTTACAACTAGAATCTCTTGCTCCTCGTGGGAACGAACTTGACTTCCATTATATTATTTTTAATTGAGTGGAAAAATCTTGAATTAATTTGATTGCACCTACGACACGCATCAAATTTTGGCGCCGCTGCCGGGGAGCAGCGGATGATTTTAGTTGTTTTTATTTTTCTTTTTGCTATATTCTTGCTTTGTTAGATTTTATCCCGTATCTAACTTAAGTTTTTGAATCTTATTTCAGGTATCGGTTTTCCATGTATGGTGGACAAGAGCAAGCATATTACAACAATCAATACGGTTTTCAACCTCAACATTATGGCAACTTCCAACCATCCTTAGGATACAATCAAAACCAATCTTTTGGATATGATCAAATTCCTACAGAACATTATGGATATTCTCATACATGTCAACAACCTTATGACGGGTATGTAAGTGGACAATCACAAGGATGGGAGGATAGTTTTGTTTATGATCAGAAATTCTCTAGTTTTGCAGATAAGATGTCTGCCATGATTGGGGATCTTCAACAAAAGTTGCAAGAATCACATCGAGAAATTCAAAGGAATTCGGAGAAATTATACGAACAAATTAACCAACCTTTAGAGACTTTTGATGACACTAGTGTAGATTACTTGAGCCTTGATCTTAATAATGATCAATCACCTATTCAAAAGGAAGAGCTTGAGGAAGATGCATTTATTGCTTGGAAAAAATTTCTTAGGGAAAGATATGAGTCCGCGGAAGTGTATGAACGTTGCAACAAGGATAAAGTTATTCCAACTCCGGATCATAATAACGATCCTTCGCCTATTCAAAAGGAGGAGATTGAGTGTGACTTACCTATTGTTATAAACGGTGTAACACCCGCACATGAAGATCTTAAAATCTATACCGATGAAAATCATTTTAGTGAATGGCCCGATTCCGATGATGAGAATGTTGAAGAGATGATGCTAGAGGATGAAACCACATTCATTGATTTTGTGGAAGACCCAATTGAACTTGCCAATGATTTTAATGATGCCAAGACTTTGGTTAAGGTAGAAAACGACGAAGAATGGTTGCAAGGTTTAATAGAGGACCACGATATGCAAGAGGTAAGTAATTCACTTGAATTTTTTAAGGATGAAGAGGATTCTATAATACAAGAAATTGTGCAAGGTTTGTCTAACCCTTTGCCTATTGATTCTTCTCCTTTACCTCTTATTGGTTTGAATGTATGTGCTTCGAAAGTATTTTGGATGATTTTGTTTCTAAATATCCACCATTGGAAACACTTGATGCTAACACTATGCAGGTTTGCCAAGAGGAATACATGGAAGTTCCAAAATTCTATGTTCTTTATACACTTCCGAGTGTGGACGAGAATAAGTGTGGGGGAAATTTCTATCGAGCGATAATTTCACTATTGTTTTCTTGTGCTAATATTTGTATGGAGTTATTGTTTGCAAAACAGGTATTATGGGTGGATCCTCAAATTTTCAGATTGTTAGTATATGGGGAATGAATCTTGCAAGAGCTAAGTCGGGACGTCGACTTTAAAACAAGCGCTTAATGGGAGGCAACCCATAGGTTTTGTATTTCTTATCTTTTTGCTTTTTGTTATTTCTTTTTCTTGTTCCATATCATGTTAAAATTTCCCACCTTGACTTTACTAGGAGGATTCAATTACATTGAGGACAATGTAAGGTTTAAGTGTGGGGGAGTGGTTAAGCATGTATTTTAAAAAAATTACAAAAAAAAAATTAAAAAATTTTGAAAAAAAAAAAAAAGTTTTACATAAAACCTTCAACTTTTAAAGATTTTAGAGTCACTAGCATACTTCTAGGTATGTTTACATAGAGATTTTGACCGACATAATTGAACTTGGAAATGTTAGAGAACTACATTCGGATTTCTTGCTTGTTTGAGTGTTAAATAATGGATTTAATCATGCCGGTGATGCGAATTTGGTGCAGGGAGAAATGCGTTATTAGAGTTGCTGATCAATCATTAGTGGAGACTACCCGTATTCATATCATGAGAGGCACCGACCAGAAATTTTCCATCTACTAAAGAGCTTCTTTTGAGTGTGTGTCACCGTAAGTAAATTCCGGGTAGAATGGTGAGCTACCCAACCTCCCACCAATAGAAGCACTACTCTTTGATCTCTTGAGTGCTAATTTTGTCAATCATGAGGGTGACGTCTATAGATGAAAGCCTCCTTCTTGTAGTTCGATTTGCAGTTAGCACCATTCTCTCTCTCGACAACAACGGATCCATAGAAACACTCTCATCATCAACAATGAGCGATATCAAAATCTACAAGGAAAGTTGGAAAAGTTTAAGGTTTACAAGCAACGGAACGAGAAAAAGAGCAAATTTCAAATTCAAGTAAAAGCAACATACAAATGAGCGGATTTTATATATATGTTGAAGACTTACAATACAATGAGCATAATTATACATACAAGTATGAAGACTTATTCATAAAAGCGAAGAAAATTAAAAGGTGAGAATTTTTGAAAGTTTATGATTTCAAGACGATACAAGTTGTGAAGAATCAAGTGGTAAAATACTTCTTCCACGGCCATATTTTATTTTGTATTTAATTTCTCTTGTTTTTTTAAAAAAAAAAAAAAAAAAAATTGAAAAAAAAAAAAAATTGAAAAAAGAAAAGAAAAGGAAAGAAAAAAAAAAAGAGAGAAAAACAAGAGAAATATTTGTTCTTATTTTTATTTAATGAGCCGTGGGAAAGGAAAATCTATAAGGAAGTTTCAAGCGACAAGGATTTAAGGTAAAAAGGTTACAAATTGTTAAGGATTTATGAAATTCGAGGGTTTATCATCAATAGTTGAAACCGAAGACGAAGACCAAGAAGATCAAGACGAGGAGCGGAAGACGTTTCTATTGGATGCCGTGAGAGTGGTGTTATCATAATTGGCGATCGGATGTGAAGGTGAGTAAGTAATCTCATCCTCGATAATAATGGTTGATTTCCTTTCATAGAGATCGTCAGAAAAATGGTTTTTCAAAATATTAAAAGATGTGGGTTTTTAAAAATATTTCGGAAGTTGTCCTTCCCACCATTCAACGTGTTGCAGGAATTCTCTCTTCATTCCTACCTGCACACATGTGAGAACCATAAAAAATCCGTCTTTTTGAGTGCAATTATCATAAAATCCTTTTGGTGAGGCGTAAGTCGAGGCGAAATGCTTATTGATCGTTTCTCAAACACGCGTTCTCTCATTATGGTGTGGTTATTTCTCACTCAACATTTAAGAACGAGAATATGTTCTTTAGTATTTCTAACTTCTTATTACTAGCATGCAAAAATTCTATGTCCTCATAGCTCTTTGGATGCTTGTGACGCTGGAACGCTTTGAAGTTGTGAGTTTTGGTTTGATTTGCTCGAGGACTAGCAAAGTCTAAGTGTGGGGGAATTTGATAGGTGTAGAATACACCGTATTTACTATCTAGTAGTTTATGCTTTCTTTGCTATTTTTCGTGTAAATTATGTATTTTACGCTTGTTTTGAGTTTTATAGCTATTATGGAGTCGCACGGAGGAAAAGAAGAAGAAATCACCCAATTTAAGTCAAAAGGGCAAAAGGTCATTTTACGGGCGAACACTATCCTGGAGCCCGAGAATGGTTAAGGGAAACTCTCTTTGGAGGAGCACTAAAGACAGTTCGATTAACGGTAAGGGGAAACCCATTCAAAGGTTAAAGGCACCTATGTAAGTCGGCTTGGGATGTTATTGGGTCGGCCCATATTAGTGCCCGTGTCCGGACTCCAATTTGTATAACCTAAAATTGAGTTTTCTCTCAATTATTATTTTTGTTCACCTGAGAAAAGAGAAAGGCTGCGCAAGCAGCTATGGATGTTGAAATTGAGAATAAGAGAGAAACTCAAGAATTCGAGAGACAACAGAGATGATGGGAAGAGATGGAGAAGATGATGGTGATGTTGTTGTTGGTTTCCGGAAGAACAAGAAATCATGTCACCAAGATGAGCAAAAGGGGATCTGAGATTTACAAAAATTGAAGATGGAAGAAATTAAAATTGAATTTACAACCATGGATGTTGCGGTCGAGATTTAGTAGAGCAGATGCAGATGGGTCAATGGTCGAGCTGAGATGTTGATGATGGTGGGGATTCGAATCTGAGACCGTAAAATTGCAGCTGTGAATACACAAATGAAATGGGTTCGAACTGTTGAGAAATGGCAACCGAGAGAACTGAAAATCGAGATCAATTGGAAGGAGAGTTTACTGTTGCTGTTGCGAATGAATTTCGTGATTGAAATGGTGGTGAATTGATAAGAGTTTATTGTGTTGCCATTAATGGTGTTTTTGAAGCTCGGCGAAAATGGGTTTGATGTCATGTCTGTGACTGAGATCGAAGAAGAGAATTTGAACCATAAATGGGTTCTGATGGCGCTGATGGGTATTGAATCTGGCAGGAGTAAGAGGAAGAATTGTTGGGTCAGTTGCAGAAGAGATTGTGAAGAATCGGTGATGCAGGGTTTGTGTATGAGTTCTGAGATGGTTGCAGGGAAGAATGGAAGAACGATTGAAGCTCTGTACAGGGAAGTTGGAGTGAATGGTACTAGATGTATGTTAGGATGAATTCGTGCAGGGAATGAGCTAAAAATGGCCTGAAATCGGCCTGGGAATGTCCTATAAACAAACGGAACTCTGGCCGATTTTATATTCCGGCGAGTCGACTCAGTCCGCCGGTGTTCCTTGCCAGACGAGTCCGATGACCGATCCGTCCATGTGACTCAGTTGAGTAAGACGATTCAGACCAGTCAGATGTCTAACTGACTCGGCTAACTCCCCTCCCTTTTGACCCAGTGGACTAACGGTTGACCTTCTTGACCGTTATCTCTAACGGTGCCGTGACGGAATATTCCGTCGGCAAATTCCAGGAGCCCGGCAAAGGATATTCGAGACGACTATTCCTACGGATTCCGCCACAATCCCAGATTTCCGGCGAGCCAAAAATTCCAGGATTTTCTATGGACTTCTCTCATGGGTGTGAAGACTTGGGCTAGGAATTGGATGGAGAATTGGACTCAAATTTGGAAAGAGAAGGTGGAAGAGTTGAGAAAAGCTTGGATTTGGAAATTGAATTGCTAAAGGAAAAGGATTCTATTCCTTGGAAGATTTGGAGAATATTGAAGCCTATAAATAGAGAAGTTTTCTACCTCTCTACACCTCTCTACACACATCTCTACACACACAACACTTCTCTCTTCTTTATTCTTTGTGTGAACTCCTTAACATGAGTAGTTAATAATTTTATTGATTGAGGATGAATTCCTAGTTCTTAATTTATGATTTAAGTTTTTGTTTTCAATTCTATCTTGAAGTTTTTCACATGATTATCGTTTGTTTTTACTAATAGGAATGATCTTAAAGACATTCATGATTGATTGATAGATTGTTTGGGTGGCCAACTAAATTGATTTGTTAATTTGATCTAAAGCTAGTGAAAGTTAGGAGATAAGTAATCGTTTCTTGACTTTTTACATAAGTAGCAAACACGAGACCTTGCGGAGGGATTCCGTGGAGCAATTGTGTGTGAAAACAACGTTAGCAAGTAGACCTTGATCTAAGAGTCTAACTACTAATATCAACCTAATAAGTTCATAAATCTTAATGCGTTTATTTTAAATTACATCTTGAGTGATCTACTACTAGGTGGTTTGGTAAATAGAATCCGGTAGTCGAGAACTTCCGTATCCCAGTGATACAAGGGATTTAGGGGTTTAGCACTGATCTAGTCGCTTTACCTACGGTTGGTGATAATCTGTGACTAATAACAAGTACAAAAGAACATAACTTGATTCATTGTTTTGCAACGAAGAATGATTCCTTGATCTTGTCTCTCTTATTGCTTTCAACTTTCGATTTTAATTGCTTTGTTTATTTTCTTTTGCTTTTTACACCACCCTTTCGTGACAATTTTTACAACTAGAATCTCTTGCTCCTCGTGGGAACGAACTTGACTTCCATTATATTATTTTTAATTGAGTGGAAAAATCTTGAATTAATTTGATTGCACCTACGACACGCATCAGTCAGCGCATGATTTTCTGGTTTTTTTTTACAATTTTAACCTTAAATGAAAATCCACCATCAACAGTAATACTATTGCCGACGGATGGCATACCGCCATACTTAACTAAGCAAGGAGTTGTGGGGATACACAGACACTCCTCGCGAGGGAAAACACATAACGCATATCACATTATTCACACAACAATCAACAAACATCGAAATATAACATTCATGAAAGAAAGGCCATTCTAATTCCACTACCTCAGATATTGCGACCTTAGTGACAATACCTGTGAAATACCACCACCGGATGATTTACAAAAGTAATATTAGAACCAACCAAAAATATGTCATTTTGACTTCGCCCTTCTAATGAGAAAGACGTCAGTAAAATAACTCCAGAATCTAATAATAGCTGCCATCCTCACGTTTGCCCAAGCCGTGATTCCAGAACTACCATACAAGTCCCGAAGGTTTCACAATCAAGCATAATATGCAACGAATGGATTCTCACAAGAAATTATGAAAGTAATATTGGGAAGCCCAACCCCCTATAACAATAAATAATCAGAGTCTAAACTAACTCCTAATCAACATAAAATAATATAACATTTGGAGAATCCATCAATGCATATCACACAACATACCCATCCATTTTCACACATGTATGCTCAACAAGAAATAAGTGTACATCATGCTCGCAGATAAAAAGAAAGCTTAATGATTACAAGAAGGTTACAAAAGTTCCCACCTGAATTGATGACAAGCCATGCCTACCTCGAGATTCACGATCCACTGGTTCATCCTTTGAATCGATCGATGTTAATATAAACTAACTGTTAATCACACAAGCACTCTAAGAGATTAGCCAAAAGGCACACACAAGGCTCATAACATAATCTCATACAATCTTCTAGTTATAAGCTAAGCGAACTATCTAATGGTTCTACATCTTTTCATTATCTATCTTTAACATATCTAAAGGTTTACTAATTCAATTGGATTGGTTCTATAATCCACTAGATAAGTACTATGACTATCTACAACTTTGTAGAAGAAACCAAAGGCTAATTCAGACCACAAAGGTCCAACTCATATACAATAGGAAAACCGATTCTAAACCCAAGTCCTGTAAACTGGCCCATTAATCTAAGGCTTAGTCCAACAAGGTCAACTAACGGTCACTAACAGTCAAAGAGTTCAACTAACAGTCAACGTCAATCAAACGTCAAGTCCATAGTCAAATGAGTCAAGGTCGGGTCAATGGTCAAACGCTCAAGGGTCAAAGTCTAAATCGGCCAATTAAGTCAACTCAGGTCAAGACAGGGAACTCGGAGAGTCTACACGATTCAACTCAGTCAGACAACCCGAGTCATCTAAGAACAGAGTCAGTCAGATAACTGACTGGGATGACTGATAGGCCAAATGCCTAAGCTATACTTCTATTGCATTCAACCAAAGCCACTACATGGTGCAACACAACAGATCAAGACACAAAAGATGCATTTCTAATTCTATTGCAAATTTTCAGCTTAACCCAATTACAATATCCATTTCTTACAATCTTTAACATCAAATCTTCAATATTCTTCTCAATATTTTCATACAAAATCCTGACCTCTATTACTACATATCCACCTGTACTTTAACATCAATCATAACAACTCTAACTCATTCAAATATCTTGAACTCTATCAACACTGCCATCTTAGCTTCAACAACAACACATCCAAACTGCAGTTTAGCATTTCTGTTTCTTCTCGGCTTCACAGAACCACTGGCATCAACACCAATTAACTTTGGCTAACTCTAGCTGTAACTACCAACTCTAACTCCAACTACCAGCTCTTACATTCTATAACCACATTCTCAAATGAGAAACAACTTCAATATCAAACTCAGACACTTCTCTATCATCTAAGCTTCAGCTCAGTCCTTCTCCTTGTACTTGATAACATCACTCTACTCAATTACAGCCACCAACATGCCTATCTCATGACTCAACATCACTTCAGATTGCATCCCAGATCGTCTACAACTCATCTAAACTACTTCATTACAAATTCAATAATAACACCATCTTTCCTTCCTCCATGTGATTTAACACAATCCTAACAAACAATTACAACTCCATTCTATACTCAACTCAAATTCTCTGCCTTGTCCTGTACTAGTAACTAATTTGGTATCAACACCATTCACTTCATACTTCAACTCAGGCACACTTAAACTTCAATAGGAAAAATCATCATTGTCAGTTAAAAAAACTCAACTGCACATCCATATCTTGACTGAAATCAAATCCATTCTAACTCATTTCGTTCCCTGTAATCAGTTCTTTGTAATTCGACCTACAATCATCAACCCCATTGAAACAACAACAAACTCATCTTCGTATCATCTAACTTTAATTCGATCCACATCTCAATTCTACAGAAAACCATCTTCTAAAATAAAAACCCTAACTTCTGATTCTTCTCTGCAAAACCCTGAATTAAAATCACAACCTCAATTACCTCAATGTAATTCATCTTCCTTATCAGCAGAAACCGACTCAATCAACTTAATTCACATGAACCCTAATTTCTGGTTTGATTTACGGAAGAACAGAAACCCTAATTCTATATGAAATTAAAATTAAACCCTATATACTCCTTTCTACCTTAAATTAAAAGCAAACCCACTTAAAATCAATCAAAATATAACAATATCACAAAGCAGGTCGAACCAAACTGAAACCCTAAATTAAATATTTGTTTTACTTTCTATGTGAAGTCTGAATCATCTATCCTAATCAACCCCACCACCAACAGACTATACACGATCCATCTCTTCATCACACGATCTCCTAACCACTAATTTGTTCCTCAAATTATCACCCGGAGGAAGAACAGAAGGAAGCAGAGAAGGGAAGAAAAAGGGAAAGAATGAGCTTATCTGCTCGATCTGGGTTGATAATACCAAAGAAAATTATTAAGGCGCCCAGTAAATAGATAAGGGCAGACACGGCGGTCAGGATGGAAAATGACGATTTTTTCCCTTCTAACTAAACCGATAAAATCTTCTCCATCCGGCATTCGATTAACACGCTCGAGCAGTTCATTTCGCCTAGATTTTCGAGATCCATCCAATAATTCTAGTTTCGTATCTAGATCGTTATTAGATTAATTTTTATTAATTAAAAATATTATTAACTAATCGAGTCATTAGTGACTAAATCGTTTCTTGACTGGTCTAATTGCGTTGACGAGCATGAGGGTCCTTACACTTACGAAGGAACAATTAACGAAATAATATTCCTTTATTTCGATAAGTTCAACTAAGATCAGAATTAACTTAATTACTTATCAGGATCCAATTATAACAAAAATAATTGTACCTTGTTCCGATAAACCCAACTTGGTTAGATAATTAGTTTCTTATCAGGGACCAATTATACTCAAATAATTGTATCTTATTTTGATAAGCCAAAATTAATATCGAAATTAACTTAGTTTTCTTATCAGGATAACAATTAACCGGACTAATCGTTACCTAACTTGTACAAGAAAAACTAGAATCAGAATCAATCTAATTACTTATCAGGAAAGAGATTATCATAAATAATTTTTCCTCGATTTCCACAACCACACACCGCATAAAAATTAACCATTAAGCACCAGTTCAACGTAGAACTCTCCCCCATTTTTTGTTATTCCTTGCAAAACAAAAGAATAACACAGAGACAACCTTTACCAGAGAAAGGTCAAGAAGATCTTAGCCATTACTCTCCACAAAAAAAAAAGAGCTAAAACCAAAAAAGACTCATATGTATACTAAATACATAATTTATAGGACATAAATTGATATTGGTATATAAGTGACTTCACACATGAGTTTAATCACTATCATCTTCTTATGATTATTTGATAATGAAATCCCCTAAATCAAAAAGTCACAAAATTATAAAAAAAATGCCAATATGAGACTGAAACTTATAGTTAATCAAACTGAAAGTAATGGCGAATGCATCGCTATACTACATTGAATTCAATGGTAATTTCTTTTTTCATTTCATCTAAGTTTGTTTGATCGGTTCTTTTATTTTTTTCCTTTATCATAGCTATGAAAATTTTATTGTTCATAGCGAGATCCTTGAATCTAATGCATCTGAAATTTCATTGACAATATTTTTATTTTTTTTATTTTTTTTTTTGGAAAAAACGGTGGCAGAAGATAATGCAAACTTTTCAATGGCTAGCCTCATTCATGTCTCATATAATGCAGTTTGAGTTAGTTATTTAAGTTTTGTTTTTTTGTAAGTCAAACTGTTAGAGCACTGCTCGGTCGAACTCGCAAGCGTTGCTATCTCAAGCTTGTTTGTCAATGTTAGTGATCAAAACTATAAGTCTTGATTTCTAGTCTACTTATAGTGATGTCTCGGACTAGGATAGATTGTGTAGTTGAGCATTACACTTCACAACGTTCATCAATTGAAGATGAAGAACTACTAAGGAGAGCTTGTGGAACTTCATCAACAAAAGGTATGTGGAGACTAAAACTCATCTATCATTTGGAAAGTCTATTTCTGCTCTATCTCCTATATTGAGACAAAAGTCGTATTACTATATAGTTGTCGATTATACACATTTGAGATTTCGAGCTGAGATTAACTCGCTTACATATTTCTCGAAATATGTGTTGGTAAGCTTTCACTTCAACCAAGTTCATCTTATATTCTTGACGAAAGTCAAAAGATGATCATGTGAAAATTGCCGAGTAACATCTTACATGGTTTGTGTGATATAATCATTTGGTGTAGACTTGGAATGTTTCATTATGATTATTTCAATAACTTGAAAATTACTTTGATGCTAATAGTGTGTGAAAAAGGCTATTGCCACCCTCTAAGAAAGTTTCAATGATTGAAATAGAGTTTAGAACTATTGGATCATAAACATAGTGTGCATTCTTGCATGTATGTGATCCATGATCGGAACTAGAGTATGCATACCCGTATGCGTACTTGAAGTTGGGAAATTCCGTGTACCAAGTACACATACCAGTACGCATATTTGTGTAAGGTATAGGTCCAGGAATTTCTGCTGGGTTTTGGAAGTACTAAGGTATGCGTACATGTTCGCATACTGGCAAACCCAAACCCAGACCGGCTACTTAGGTATGCGTACATGTATGCATACTTGAGCGGTTAAAGTTCTAAAATCGGTTGGCTCATGAACTAATACATTTATATATTAAGGAATGCATTCTTTGCAAACCGTGGCTATAATGTTCATGAATTGATTCGAGTGAATCAAACCGATTTTGCTTCAATTGTGTTCTTGTATACTTCTATGAGAATATAGAACTCTATAACTAGTTTCATTTGAGTCATTTGAACTAGTTGTGGTTAAGATGAATAAGGTTGATATGAGAGTGTTCATATAGCTAACCTTGGTTAACTACTGTTGAGCCAACATGGTGTACACGTTTAGGTACGGTTAATCAAACCTAAATGAAGGTACATTTCATTTGTGTATAACAAGGTAAGTTCGATCTAATGGTTGAAAGATATTAGCTTGAATCTAATCAGGTTTTCATCTAACGGTGAATATTGAATGCTTTGTTACCAAGGTAACTTAGATTGCAAACCCTGATTTGAAAACTATATAAAGGAGAACTCTAGCAACTGGGAAACCTAATCCTCATACCTCCTGTGTGATACTAGTTGTATAAGCTAGAGTCGATTCTCCTTTAACTTTAGGTTTTTCACGAAACCCTGTAGGTTAACGAATTAAAGACTTCATTGGGATTGTGAAGACAGACCCAACTATTTTCTTTGTAGTTGCATGTTCTGATCTTGCCATGTTCTATCGTATTGAGTACTATCTTCTCAAAGATTTGCTAGAGATTGATTCTCCGATAGGATGTTCTTCGGGAATATCTTATAAAAAGTAGTCATAAACATTTTCGTCTCATCGTTTGTGATCCCACAATATCTTGTTTCGCTTCCATACGATTAATATTATTGTGAGGTGATTGATAATACTAGGCTGTTCTTCGGGAATATAAGTCTGGTTTATTAATTGGTTCATGTGCACCTTGATTTATCAAAAGACGGAACAAAACTCGTAGGTATTTCTGTGGGAGACAGATTTATCTATTCCAATAGAATTTTCTGTGTGAGACATATTTGTTTATCAAGTCTTCGACTTTGGGTCGTAGCAACTCTTGGTTGTGGGTGAGATCAGCTTTATGGAATCAAGTGCGTAGTATCCTGCTGGGATCAGAGACGTAAGGAGCATGACTGTACCTTGAATCGGTGTGAGATTGATTAGGGTTCAACTACATTCCAGTCCGAAGTTCATTGGTAGTAGGCTAGTGTCTGTAGCAGCTTAATACAGTGTGGTGTTCAAAGCCGGACTAGGTCCCGGGGTTTTTCTGCATTTGTGGTTTTCCTCGTTAACAAAATTCTGGTGTCTGTGTTATTTCTCTTCCGCATTATATTTTGTTATATAATTGAAATATCACAGGTTGTGCGTTGAGATCAATCAATTAGATAATCCAACCTTTGGTTGTTGATATAAATTGATTGACACTTGAATATTGGTTTTTGGTACCGTTCAAGTTGTTTCACATAATAATCAGGCTCGCGGATTCTATCTGTTTGATTTGTTGATTACATTGTGAAACAGAGATACAAAACTCTTTGATATACTTTTCTCTAGATTGAGTCTAACTGTCTAGTTGATTCTCTTGAAAGTATATTGGAGTTTGTCTATTCAGATTGCCAAACAAAATATTGGGTGTGGTTGTTAGACCCCCATTTTTTCACAAACAATTTCTTTTGTTGGAGGCAATAAAAAAAAGTTTCTTTCATACTATACTATTAATTATGTATAATATAATTCACATGTCATCTCTCTGTTTTATTAAACGATACCTGGAAGGCAGTAAAAAATAGAGTTTCTTTCGTAATCTCTCTTTGGTTGGATATAGTTTTTTTGTATTTTCTTTCCTCGATCTTCCAGAGATTGTTGCACATGATCATCGAGAAACGCTTAAGCTTATAATGTTGCGTGGAGGTTGCTTGGTAGCTCAAGTTTTATTAAACATATCACAACTTATTTGTATGGTCCGTTGATGTTGTATCCACAATTTTAAACATGGTTATGAAAATCCCAGGAGTGTGAATTTAGCCGAAAATTTCTCTAGCATATCAGTAGTATTAATATCTTCACCTCATTTCCTTGGTACCATTTCATTCAAATATGTGCCCAAAATAGACATAACTTTCGGGGAAAAAAATCAACCCAAACCTTTAGCTTCTATGATGGTTTATCCTTATCTCTGTATTGCATGCTCGTCTTTTATCTGGTTGAAGCATAACTAGGAACCTTAAGTTATACATCCACCAACAATACTTCAGCCATCCTGCAAAATCAAAATATCTTGCATCACAAAAGCACAAAATCTCAACATACAGTATACAATGCCAAATCCTGCAAAAAAATAAAAATAAAATCCAAGTGAAAGACCTAGGTTCTGTACTATATTTTCATCCATTCAAACCACTTGGTATTCAAAATTACACGGAACACGTGATGCTTGACATCCAACTACTCGTTCATTGGACAATCATAGAGATGCTTTCATTGAATAGTCACTTTAGGCTCGCCTTGGAAATTTACCTTCTCACCTCCACTATGGAAGACAATCCTATTAAGCATGTCAGACTTGAAATTATAACGACCACAAAGTCCATTTATATCCTCAAGTCTTTTAGTCCTTGGCAGTTTCTTCTATAGTTTCAAGTGCCTCAACTTAAAAAAAAAAAAAAAAAAAAAAAAAAAAAGAGAGAGAGAGAGAGAGAATATTTTGACCATGAATTTACAAAGTTTTGATGTTAGACGTTTAAATGCTAAACATCTTTAGATTTGGGAAATAAGGATCTTCAGTTTAAAACTCACTTGGAGTTTATACTCCAATTGTATTTATATAAATTAGTAGAATCGCCTAATAGTAGTCGAGAATTAAACCGTACATTTTGCATATATGAGCAAAGTTTCAGAGAAGCCATAATGAACTATTTTGCATATATGAGAAAAGTTTCAGAGAAGCCATAGTGTACATGTACCTTTCATGTTTTTCGTTGATCAACAAAATGAAAATAAGACAATGAACCTAGCGGAAATTAAGCATGTAGCCTTCACAAATGAAGTAAGGCATGCTGTACGAAATCTGCAAAAAGAATCCATGGATATCAAAAAGAATGAGGTATGCTATATTTTCCACCAAAAATAACCACCAATTCAGTGTGCTACCGACGGAAGGAAGAGCTCAAATTGTCTCAAATATCACTTGTCATCCAACTCAAAATCAGAATCTTTGGAACAGTGATAAATCTCTTTGCCACCCTATTTCGACTTTTATTAGAGGTAGTTTTAGTTAGCGAAATTTACAAACCAAAACAACTTTTCTCTTCAAAAGATGAGAAAGAACAAACTCAAATTTAGTTTATTAACCAAACAAAACTTTTCAATCTATTAAGCAATTTTCAAGGAGAGTCTATAAACTTCTATGTCAGTAAACTAACTAAAGCATATCAACTGGTGAGTAGGAAAATTGCTGCAAAGTCAAAGTAAACACTTTCCATTAATGTATTGAACCAATAAAGAAATTATGGGAATGATAGAAACCAAGATTACACCTTATAATTACATAAAAGCCATAGATGTGAGTAGCACAAAACAACACATTTTAGGGCTCTGCAATTGGCAAGATTAATCGAAGGATTTACTGGCATACCACTTCTCATCAGGATTTATATCTAACACAATCAAGGTAAAAATTAATTAAAAAAGAAGAAGTTGAATCCCTAACTATGTCTACGAAATTGAAATAATTAAAAAAACTTAATCATACCTTCGGAATGTTCAAGTCACATAAAAAAAGAAAGAAAAAGGAAACGCTTTTGTAAGAGAAGTGAATCAAAGCCAAAAGAGGTTTGGATTGCAAAAGTTAATCAAACCTAAAACGAAGAAATCATTTCGATTACATCCACTTCTACGTCGAAATCTCATATGTATTTCAGTTATTGCATCGAGTCAATCCAATTTCTCGTAGTTCATGTGAGTGAGAGAAATGCTATATCAACAAAGTTGAGAATCAAATTGAAATCAAAAGTTTGTCAATGTCTTCCTACATCTTACATCTTAACCTATTATATCCAAAAAATTCAAATCAAACAACAATTCAATTGACATTACTTGATGGGCTGCTTTATCTCCAAATATGTCGTGCACCAACAAAAATCGACAAAAATAAAATCAGAATCGGAGAATAGTTTGTGGTAAAGCACTAAACAAAACCAACAGAAATATTAACATAAAAATCAAAATAACAAGACTTTTCCTGGCAAAGTTCCAAATACAATACGCACTAAGAGCCTTCCCAAGATACTCGTAGGACAGTCAAAAAGTTTCTTCCTTCCTTAGTCATAGTTGTACTGGCTCTTATAGCAGCTTCTGCTTCAAAGTTGAGCGGGGAAGTTGGGAAGGGTAGCAAGAGCTGTTGAAGGTGCTTAAGATAGGTCTTGGCGATAGCAGGCCAAGGATGACCATTAGGTTCTTCGGTAGTTTTTTTTTTTTTTTAAGGTTTATATAGTATAACATTGAAGGGATTGGCAAGCCGAAATAATGGTGTTGTGACGGGTAAATTTTTATTTTTTTAGTAACGCATGAGCAATTGATTAGTCAAGTTTAAATCGAATGAATTGATTGGCGAAATAATGGTGGTGTTCATTTTCTTCCGTCATGGATGAACTACCGGAGTAGATGAAGGCGAAGTAAATTTTGATTATGGGCTAAGGAAATGACAAACGCTGGATGAGAGCTTAAAAAAGGGTGCATTCTCAGCCACGATTTATCTTTTCTACTTTCCGGGAGCTCTCAATAGGTGTAAAAGGTCCATCCAGAACCGTCAGATATTAGATTTAAACCAAAATAATAAACAACTTTTAAAAGAAAAATTACTTGTTTTTTTAAGGAGTCGACTCGATGAGGGTCCGCATTAGGATCCGGATCTAGAACCATTAAGAACCTGACCCGATTTTTATAAACGGGTCCGCGTCCTCGTCCGGTGATTTCCGGGACAGTCCTCTTGATGAAATGTCCATACAGAATGACATTTAAATTAAAACCAAAGAAAGGGAGAAAAAAACATACAACTTGCTAGGGCACGGCTAAGATCGACTCTCACAGGTGAAAATCAGTTGATACCGGTAAAATTTTCTCTCTCACACACATTTTTATGATATTGGATTTTTTGTACAGCTCTAGTTAGTCATAATTTCTAGGGTTTCTTGTTCATTTTTCCGTTTATGTTTTGAATTATGCACAGAAATGGATGTGGAAACCTCAAATAAGGAGACAACAGGAGTTGGTGACGCTGAAGTTGTAATTGACGAGGAAAAGGAAAGTGAAATTATTGAGCCAAAGGTGGGAACGATGTTTAATAGTGTTGATGAGATTTATGATTTCTTTAGAAACTACGGATACCATATGGGATTTCCAGTAAAGAAACGAACAACAAAGAAGAGTATAGATGGCATACTTAGATACGTGACATTTACATGTGGACGAGCAGGGAAAGGAGAGAGTTCATCAAACAATTTAGTGAAACCACCGACGTGTCAAATTGGATGTAAGGTGAAGTTGACGGCAAGTTTATGTGGAGAAAATAAATGGCGGATTAATACGGTTAATCTTGAACACAATCATGGGTTATGTCCTAGTCAAGCTGCCTACTTTCGATGTAATTGGCAGTTTGGGAAAGATAAGAAAATGAAACCAGAAGGGGGGAGTAGAGGTGCGAATGAGAATGTTTTGAATATGGAAAGAGAGTGTAAGAGATGTAGTGAGATTGAGACCCTTTTGCAACTTGGGGAAGGAGATGCATTTGCGATGCAAGAGTTTTTTATGAAGATGCAAACACGAAGCAAAGACTTCTTCTATAGTATGGATTTGGATGAAGATGGTCGGCTGAGGAATGTGTTTTGGGCAGATGGAAGGAGTAGAGAAGCTTACAAGGAATTTGGTGAGGTAGTTTATCTTGACACCTCGTTTTTGGCAAACAAGTACAATATTCAGCTAACATCCTTTGTTGGGGTTAATCATCATGGTAACCTGACTTTGTTTGGATGCGGGTTGGTTTCATCTGATGATACGGGGACTTACGTGTGGTTATTTAGGACCTGGCTGGAATGCATGTCCAACCGTGCTCCTGAAGGAATAATAACTGACCAGGACACAGCCATAAAAGTTGCAGTTGAGGTCGTTTTTCCTACTATTAGGCATCAGTGGTGTTTGTATCATGTAATGAAAAAGATGCCTGAAAAATTAGGCGAACTTTATGATTCTATTAGTACTTCTTTGCAAGAAGTGGTATATGATACACAAAGCCCAACAGAATTTGAAGAAAGTTGGAATGAGCTGGTTGAAAAGCATGGATTGCATCATGATGAATGGTTGACTGGATTATACAATGGGAGGGATCGTTGGGTACCATGTTTTGTAAAATCCAACTTTTGGGCAGGGATTTCGGCCACTAAACGTGATGATAGTATAAACTCGTTCTTTGATGGATTTGTCAATTCAAAAACAACTTTGAAGAAATTTTTTGTGGAACAGTATGATAAGGCACTGAAGAGTGAAGTGGAAAAAGAGAGTCAGCTAGATTTTAGGTCATTTGCTAAAACAGTGCCTTGTATAACTACTTATGAAATGGAGAAGCAAGTGCAAAGGGTTTACACCATCTCAAAATTTAAAGAATTTCAGAAAGAGTTGACAGGAAAGATGTATTGTGATGTAATATCCATTCAAGAAGGTTTCATGGTCTCGGAGTATCGCATACGAGAGGACATTGTGATTGGAGAAGCTAAAAAGAGAATGAGGTTTATGATCTCATTTCGGAAGAATGAATGTGAAGTTAATTGCAGTTGTCTCATGTTTCAATTTGGAGGGATACTATGCAGACATGCAATATATGTATTAATCCGCAATGATATTATGTTGCTTCCAGAAAGTTACATAGTAAACAGATGGAGGAAAGATGTCAGGAGATATTACACAAGGGTCAAAATTAATGACAGTTGGTCTGCCACTCCTGAACAGCTGCAGTACGATGAGTTATGTCTTGCATTTGCAAAGCTTGCACACTGGGTAGCTGGGGACAAAGAAAGTTGTAGACATGTTTTGGAGTGGATAAACAATCAGAAAACGATACTGGCTACAAAAAGATTAAGTTGTGAAAGTAACCCAGCTCAGAAATGAATCTTGAGGAGCAAGTTCAACAAATTATCTTCAGTGCTGCCATGTGTTTATAACAAGAACAGTAGCAATTGGAAGTCCTGTAAAAGCTTGTGAAAGGTATTAGATGGTCCAAGTAAGGTCCGAGGCTAATCAAGAGCTAAGTTTCAGCGGTATACATATAATTAAGAGGCAAAGAAGGATTTAAGCATCGACTGACATGTTATCAAACCTTGGAAAGTAGATCTTCAAAATGCAGTTTGCCGTCAGTTTACTGTGGAGGCCCCTTGATTTTCTTTTCCTTCTGAATTCAGCACATGTTGAAAATGGTGGAAGTTACTATTAAGGTAGGTTTTGACGACTACTTTTCATTTTTTTACAGCACGTCAGCACCATAGTTTCATCTTTTTTACTTTATCTGCAGAAGATGTTTCATTTCTTTGGTTGTATTATTCATCTATTTCTTTAAGTCTTTATTGCTTGAGAAATACAAAATCTTAGTTATGACCAGGACTTTAGTTATCCATTGTTGTTGGCTGCTGCTGTCTATAGTCTTAATATGAAGTTCGTATATTGCGGCGGTAACATGCAGTTTAAGTGAGACTTCATTTCTTAAAACACTTCTCCAAAAAGGTCTAGGGGAAAGGAAAAGATGAGTAGCAAAAAATATCATATATCTCATTACACTATAATGTTCTTAGGTATACAAAGCTTATACTTGCTTCTATTTCACTACATATCGTGAAGTATAACATCTATTTGTAACTATATGAACCCTGTATTTTAACTTAAAACTTGTCTTGGGGAGAACCTTATCCACGGGACCTTTTCCACCCAAATATCAGTTACAATACTTGTCAAAAAAAGAGAAGGTTACAATACTTATCTTGTTTAGGAACCTATCGATAAAAGGATATCATTAAAGTTTCTGTGGGAGAGATAGATCAGAGTTCAGTGTGTATAGGATCTTTATCATAAGACTTTATGAGTGAAGTTTCTAGTATCTGATCGGCCAGGCAGTCAGCGGAAGGTCGGACCATCCCATAGTGGAAGCCCATCGCAGAATTACAGTAAGTCTCTGCTGTTCCATCTTCTCTTTCAAGGTTTACGTTGTTTAGAACAATGTTTTTACAAGGGACTGTGTCGCTGCAGGCAAATTTCATCGCCTTTGCCGTCTTTGATGTTCCTGAGATGTTTCGGTATACGATTTGGCTAATTTCCACAGCTGACGTCTAGCATTGCAAAATCAAGATCAAGAGTTAATTGTTTTCCTTCCAGCTTGTAAAGTCAATAGCAATGCGAGTAATGATCATTGAGAGCTATGTGTTCGATAGGCTAGTATATGGGTTTGATATAGTTAAGGGGTTTGATATAGTTAAGAAAGAGATGCGCAGAATGCAACATCTTACTTAGTAGATACCTTACCTGATTTTTGCAACTCTTAGGCGAATCACAGTAGAACTGGTCAATGATGATAGGGTTTGCAACGTCCTCCATCCTCACGTTCTCATAACGTACTGCACGAACGAACCCAGACCCACCCTGTTACAGGTAACCAAGACACTTCTCATTATATCATGCGTATCCTTCTGAGTGCCCCGCACTTGGAATTGGGTAGGATTTAAGACTTACCTGCCAGGTTTTAATCCTGAGTCCATTTGTTGTTCCCTTAAGAAATGCTGTGTTCACAACCACGCCTGAGACTACGCCCGTGCTGTTGTCTTTTCCGAGGCTCCCTATGCTAGCATTGAAACAGAAACAACTTTCAAGGTCATGTTTCTCTTTTCTTAGCATTTGGGCATCTTCGTGCAATGGGGCATGATTTTTATGTTTAGAACCTTTTTTTTTTCTTTTTTTTTTCAAATGTTTAGAATTTGGTATTTGTTTGCTTTAATTCTCGCTTAAGAGGAGTATATATAGATACCTGATTCCGTGGCCGGGGCCACAGTAAATATTCTTCATCTTGATTCCTGTACTTCCATTAACTATGGAGATACAATCATCCCCTAAAAAGCACAACATAGAAACGATATTTAAAACTCTGTAAATGTGAATGCTATTGATTATAAGATTGTGTTAGTTGCCCTCAGTTTTATGAACAATATCCTGTGAGCATTGACTTAACTACGCTACCAACTAACCTGTTCCAATTTTGCAGTTCAGCACCCCAACATTGGTCGATTTAGTGATATGGATACCGTCGGTGTTTGGGCTGGTTCCTGGTGCAGAGACTTTGACATTGGTTATACGCACGTTGTCACAGTGAGAGATGACAAAATTCATTTGTTGGCCGTTCTGTATGGTAAGACCCTTAACATTCACTGCCGAGCTAGTGTCGATTGTCAGTGCCTACATCCATTCGTTTTATTATGTTACTTATATTGTTAATATTGTACTGTAGTATTTTTTTTTTTAACTCCAAAAAACATGGCCAAATGTTTCTTACCGATGGTGCTTCTCTGCATGGCTGTGAAAAATAAAAAATAAATGGTATATATTAGAGCAATGAAAATGAGTTTATGTAATATTTACTTCAGGATGCTTCTGAGCGAAAAATAGATAAAAATAAATAAATTGAACTCACATTTGTCTTGTTTCGTTTGCAAGATGAATCCCACCATTTTTGACCTGAGCCATCAATAACACCCTTACCTTGAAAACTTATTCTCTTAAGTTTGGAGAAATTAAGCCAGATCCTGGGGTTCTGTTTATCCCAGTTATTTGGCTCATCTGGTGCTACAATTGTTCCATCTATCTGCACAATCATTAAATGTTATAATAATAAGCTTTTCTTTTTTGTCTACAATAGTAGACTTCTGCAAGCAATTAAGAAATGTTATTACCCGAACGATTAATTTATCAGCACATGGTCCCTTAAATCTGGTAGCATTCACAAGATAGATCTTTCGTTCAGGCACAAGTAAAACTGATTTTTGTGTAGAACATACTTTCTCCCATGCACTGACAAAGGCCTGCTCATACAGAAATTTCGGTCAACCGATAAAGGAAGCAACAAAATAATAGGGATGTGGAAGTAATTTTCTTTTTTCACCTGAGTATCATCAGAGATTCCATCTCCAACTGCGCCAAAACTATCTACATTCACAAGAACCTTACCACCACCTCGGCTTTCCCATCCTGGCATCTCCAGAAAATCTCCTTCAATATCATCTTCAAGATCAATATCAAGGTTTTGTATAAACTCATCTTGGAAAATCACTGAATTGTCAGGTCTGACCTCTTCTGCAACTACTACACGAGCTCCAATGAACAGTATAAGAATAGAAAAGATTAAGAATACTCTTTCCATGTTTTAAAGTTGTTTATGGTTTCTTTGGTGATGGATTATTATAATTCAAAACTAGACATGGGTTTGTATGTATATATGGAAGATTAATGGTGAAACAATGAATGATTTTCTAGTGGGCTTTCATAGATGGCTTGGCTTTGAAGAAGGAGATGTGAAAGTGTGTTTTCTTTTTTATTTTCAACATAACTAGACTTTAAGTACAAGGGAAAAATCTTTTAGAGTAGTTTTTGCTTTACTCTTCCATTTGCGCACTTAAAACTTACCACTTGACTCAACTATTTTTCTTCACAGTGAATTTACATTATGTCATCACTTGACATATATGAGCACCAAACCAGGTATTGCATAATTGACTTGTGTTGAACTCTACAATTGTATAATACTAAAACCAGTAAACATTATGAATAGTTTACTACTACTATTAAAGGTGACATCTACTTTTGGTGCAAAGCCCTTTTGTCATTCCCTTGGACCATGCTGGTTGCACATATCAATCACGTCCTTATTTCTTTTTGCTAGTTTGTATTTCGTGCTATGAAGTTTAACATAGTCCCAGTTTAATGATGTTTGCTTGTTTAGGTTAAGTTCACTTTCATTTCTATCCTTGGAACTTGGAAGAAACAAATATTTCATTTTTTTTTCTTTTTCATAACCAAATTTAAGCAAGAACTATATCCTCAAAAACCATTGGTTGGCAAGTCTAACATCCATCTTTCCATGGTTTGAATTTGCGGCCCCTCTTTATTCAGAGTTGCTTTGAATTCATATTCAATATTAAGAAAACTAGGACTATTCCTTTTTACCTAAGTAAGGAATACTCAAGAAATACAAACCTCATTGGCCTTCGCTCTCTTGTAGTCAGTAATCATTCAATCGCGTATTGGTTTACCCATGATCTGAGTGCAGAACTCACCAGCACCATATTCTCTAATTTTCTTGTACCAGTTGCGTCCAACTACTTGCAAGACAAAGATTCTGTTTTCCATAGGTGTTAAACTTGTTAAGTGTACAATCTCTCACCCATGATTTCTATCGATCTGTAACCAAACTCCTACTTCAATTTAAATTTGGCAGTAATATCCCTCATTCTCATTGAATTCTCTGGATCCCCAGTTTCAGAACAGAATAATGAAGCCTGCAAATAAGCTGCTGGATTATCTGGCTCAAGTTCTGTCAATGTTTTTGCAGCTAGCCCTTTTCCAATTTGTTCGTCTCAGTGAACTCTACATTTCCTTAGCAAGGAGCTCCACATTAAAAAATCATCTTCAACGAAAGCATGTGTCAGTAATTCTTCTGCTTCGATCTACCATACAAGAATAATGAAGCTTTTAATCACATTATCGAGTCCAACACCATCAAACCAAACAACTCGGTCACATCTTTTGTGATCCCACAATGCAACAGTGAGTTGCGGCATTCCAGTGTTATCTCTGGATTATCGTAAAACACTGATAAAGAGTTCTCGATCTCCCCACAGTTCCCATACATGTCGATCAGTGCAGATTCAACATGAACACTTCCTTGATCAAAGCCATCTTTCAGGACATAGCTGTGAATTGGCATTCCAAATTGAAGATTTTAGGCTTCACTTTGATAAATTCAAGAATGCTACAAATGTGCGGCTTCTTTCTCCATATTAGCATAGAGTTAAAGAACTCGAGAGCCTCAAGTGATAAACCATTAACAGCGTGGACCGAAATAACGAAGTTCCGTGTATCACATACTCGTATCGCATTAATTCAATAGACTTCTTCGAAGTGACCAAACTTCCACAGGTTGGAACTAAAGCATTGGCCACAAACAAATTTGAAGGAACCCATCCCACCTATACTACATGGCACTGATGGCAGTGAAACTGCTCTCCTTCAGCCAAGAACCGTCTGATACTACATGAATCAAATATCTAAGAGTAACAGCATTTGCCTCAACACCATCATGTTGCATCCTGACGAAGAAATCTAGCAACAATTTGAATATCTCAATTTGCATAAACCACGCAGAACAACATACATGTCGCCAAAGTTCTCAGGTAATTCACCAAATAGCTTTAAAGACACATTAGGAATCCCACAGCTTGCGTATAAAGATCAAGCAGAGCTGATCCAACAAACAAATTTGAATCAAAACCAAGTAACATTACCCTGCAATGAACTTGATATCCTTCCAAATGAAAACAGAACCACTACAGATACTCAAAACTGATGAGAACGTTGACGGGTTCCCTTTCATTCCTTCAGAAACCATTTCCTTGTAAAGAACATAAGATAAGACTCTTATGAAAATCCATGGCGAGCGTGACCTGCGACAAAAACAGCGTCCTGGACCGCCATTGAATTAAACAACTCAACAGCAGCAACCATATTTAGTTGAACTGTTCATTTTCAGGTTATTATAGTATACAACATTCTTACAACTCAATTCATAACCTGCCAAAACTAAGGTAGAAGATGCAGATAGGAAAGTAAGTTTAGGTACTGATGTTGTTATGGTCCTGGCAAAGAAGAGTTAAGTACTTAGCTGGCATTACTTAAAGTTCCCGATTGCCCAAGGTGTTACAGATAAACCTTCGCATAAGGGAGTACTATTAAATTGAGAGAGATCATTTTATAAGGGCAGAACCAAGAAAGTAAATACATTTCTCACAGCATAAAAAAATACAGCTGAGTTATGTACATAAAGCAATAAAAGTATTCTCACACTGGGGTAAAAAACAACAACCCTCATATACTGAGTGGCAACATTAATCTATAAAATAATAAAATAAAAGTAAGGTGGACTGGGATATACACTGCAGAAAGGTTAAAGCTTAAAATATGAAAATTCATAGTATGGAAATATTGGAAGACTCTCAGTGGTAATTTAAGGTAAGAAACTCCAACAAGGATGCAGCAAACTCCATTTGTGTGTCTTCGTCGATTCTTGAAAAGGAAGGAACATGAACAAAGAGAGATTTGTGACCTTTTTGTTCAGCAAAGCGGAGAGAGTGATAATAGACATAGTTACACACAAAACGATCAGCATCATCGGATAGGACCACATCAAAACACTTCTTCTTTAACTGCTTAACAATTCCCTCGACCGATAAAGAAGTCTTGGAGCATCAAAAGAGAAAGATTTTTTTCTACTTTAGATTCATATACAGTAATGATAAGTGTTAAAGAGTTTTGGCATAACAATGAATAGGTAAATGCAAGTAACTTTCTATGAGCCAGAACATAGTTGAAGCTGATTGTTTCCGAGAGCATGTTCAATAGGATATTTTTCGGTGCAATAGACTAATAGAGGAGAAACAGAGAATAAATACCTGTCTTGTTCGGGAAATTTCTCCATCCTCGGGAACTATTGGAAGTTGCTGAAAATATAACAAAATGGACAGTCAATATATCGATACTAAAAGTTGCAAGAGAAGTTGTGCACAAATTATAGTAACCCACTTGAGGTTGCCACCCATGCTCATCTGGACAGCGAAAAGTGGCTTCATTATATGCCTGTCTCTCAACAGCAAACTCCTTAGCTCCACCACTGACTCCAAAGTGAAGCTGCAAACAAACATCACTGGGAAAATGTTATTTTCCACATTAACGAAAAGCGCTTAAGAAAGTATTGTAAGTATCCAGATGACTTCTCCGAACTGCCAGTGGATTATATTTTGTATTCAAAACCGCAAATATAGAAAAAGCAATCAACCCCTTATTAATCCGATTGTTTTTTTCTGATAATAAATAAAATAAATAATAATAGGTTAATTTTTGCCATGATAATATCCTTAATTAAGAACTACAAAAATCTCCTTCCTAATTTATCACAAATACAACAGAACAATTGGCACCACATCGAAAAAATTTAAGTTGACCATCTATCAAGGTTCTGTACTCACCTAACGGCACCTGATTGTTTTAACCTTGAAGGATTGCTAGAATTTGACTGTGTAAATGTTCCATCAACTAGTCTGGTTTATCTAGATACCAGGATTATCAGATAGAAAAAAAATTCTGTTTCTTCACAGAGTCATGGACTTTAATTTGCGGGTATTCTTCATAGGCCACTGTTTTCAACCCCCAACGGCCGCTGTGAGGTAAATTAAGCAGCCAGTATCTCCACAGAATTATCATCGGATATAGTAGTTCACTAACTCTTACAAAGTCATGGACCCATGTTGTGGGCCACATAATCAGACATGCTTGTACTATAAGACCAAATTCTTATCACAAACAAGCTACTATAACTACCTTTTATAGCCTCTAATTTCCACCACTGTTACTAGATACTCTCATCCCGGTAAAGTCTAAGGTGCCAATAATAGAGTTCGATTTCAATAACGCATCTCTATTAGAACTAATATTTCCATAAATTAGCAAGTTTTTACTGATTGTTATAAACGACTCTAGAATCTATATTCTATTTTATCAAGACAAAAAAAATCCAGATTCTAAAATATAAAAGCAATCTGGATAGCATCAGTTAGATTCCTATTAAATTATATATGGACTTCTGCTTTCTTCTCATCTTTGTATCAAGAACTGCAACTCCATTTTATCAAGTAGTATTCGTTTTTTAACTTTATCTAAATTCACTTTTTTTTTTTTTTTTAGATAAAGTGAATTTGGCCTTACACTTTTGCTTAAAGTAAGATAACTTTTAAGAAACGTGTTTCAGTCGAACTCAAACAATTTTAATAAACATGAAAACTAGAAGAAAATATAAATAAATGAAACACTCAAAATTAGCACTAAGTTCAGATTAAATTTGAAGTTTTATTAATAAACAAAGAAAAGAGAGAAGACTAACCCAAATAACTTGTTCATTGTTGTTCAAAGAATCCGGTGATTCAGAATTTGAAATACTTGATTCCATGATATCATAAAGCAACGGAAGTGATCCATCTCCAGCTGCATCAAGAATTGTGCAACTCCCGATATTTATACCACTTGGTAACCGATTACCTCTTCTTTTCAAGAATCCTTTTAAATTACTTACTATAACTTCAGTTGGATTATCTGGAACCCCATGGAATTTACCGAATCCAGTTATATGAATTGTAACAGAAATAGGTCCTTCAGATCCCATTCCTTGCTTAAATCAAATCTAAATTCTAGTTTTAATCACTGAAAAAAGAGGATAAACTCAGAACCCAAAGAACTGGAGAAGAAGAGTTGAGATGAAGATCCTTGAGATTCGCGGTAAAATAGTTTAGGTGATCCAAAAAAAGTGAATCTGTATTTATAGGCGGCCAGAAATAGAATTCGTAGATACGCTTTGGCATATACCCCTCTTTATATGATTAATTACGATTCTATCCTATTTTGGATATGTTTAAAGGGTCCTCTTAACCTATATACCCGTATATAGAGGTTAAGGAGCATTTAATGATACACTTTTATCTTGTTTTCCCACTTTTTTATACTAAAAAAACGAGATAATTATTAATAATAAATCTGTTATATTAAATAATGATCAATTTACATAATTGCCCTTGAAGTTTATTAATGAAATTTAAAAACTTGGGTTCCACTATCAGGTAAGTTCCTAGCAAATTCATCCACTGCAATTTGCATTTAATCTTGTAACTATTATTATGTGTCCTCTTAAAGATGGTCATTTTGAATTCTTCTTCTCCCCTTTGACCTATTGCTTGAATAGAAAAATTAGCTACCTTAATTTATTAGAGATAATTCCAAATCAATGGAGTTGGGAAAAATCAACGGGAAAAAAAATAGGAATGTTAGATTTTCTTAAACAATATCATACTTAGAAATTAAAGAAAAAAGAAAATTTTGTAAATCTTATATTCGTATCAATTCGATATCATAAATACACGACATCTAATCGTAGCACACCAAATAACACACACAGTATGTAAGAAGAAATAAAATAGACATACAAGTAGTTGCAGTGTAGGCAAAGTAAGTAGAAAAGAAGGAAGGGCTCTTTATAGCCCAAGTTACATACTAGACAATTAATGTCCACGTATCTCCCCACATGTCTTACTTGTGCATGGTTGTAAGTCGATAATTATCTTTGCTTGACCAAGTTAAGCGGGTGGACCAAGATAAATTAAGTTAATTAACACCCGAACAAATGGTGGGCCACAAGTATATATGACGTGTTAACACGACAGGACAGTAAAAATAATTTATTCATGAGATATCAAGGATAGAAATGGGATTACGGTTTTGTAAAATACATGTGGATCTTATCCCAAGATAATTATAACTCCAACAAAAATCATCAAATTTCAAGATAAAAAGTGTATCATTAAATGTCCCTTAACCTCTATACAGGTATATAAGTTAAGAAGACCCATGTTTAAATCAAATTCGTGCGTGGTGACCACTGAGCAACTACGTGACTTTTAAGTGTGGCACAATATTTAACGGAAGTTTTTCTTCTTGGAACTTGCGGGAAAAGAGATTAACGAGTAACGACTATAATCAAGTCGTTTCTGTCCGGGGAAATTAGACCAAGACACAACGAGTAATAATTAATACAGAAAATGGGTTAAATTGAAAAGGTGATAATGTCTTTTATTCAAAAATGAAGTAGTATTATTTAAATATAAGTGACACAAAATGGTTTTGTTTTCTTGTGTGCTCACGCATAAGATAACGAGTGATTATACACTCACCGTGAATGGGAACCGTGAAAGACACCGAGAGGGGAATCAATGGCCGAGCACAACGCTCTCACCATCGGGACTATCAATGGGCAAATGTGGGACCCCTCTCTATCTCACGCGGTGATTTTCACGGGACAAATATATCGATGAATCTAGCATTTTCCAATTGGAAAATTGGAGAAACAATTAAAAAAATTAAAAAAATTAAAAAAATACTAAGAGAAATGATGTTTATTTGCATTGGAAAATACATATTAACATAGATTTTCCAAACATGCATTTATTAAGAACGAAGTTTTGTAATCTCTAATACAAATTAACACAATCACTCTTATTTTTAATTGTTTATTCAATTTCCCAATGCAATGATTGGGTGCACAAGATAACAAAACTTTTTCATACATGATGAACAACGAATAATAGTACAAACAAGGTAGTCAATATCGGTTGTACAGGACAATATCACAGGTTTTTATCGGATATCGAAAAATACTTATACGATATCGAAAATATCGGCGATACAAAGACGAAATGATATTATCGGTTGTACAGGACGGTACAGACCGATATATCGGTTTTACTTGTACACCGATAATATCGGTTTCGTGAATAAATTTTTCATTAACATGCATCTAGTCTTTACAAACAAGTCCAATGTCAATTGGAGAAGGTAAAAAGCCCTAATATATTTATAATATAAAATCAATGACTATATGGTAGGATATAAGATGGAAACCATATTTTGATTGCAAGGCAGAGAAATGTAAAAGATAAATATAAAGGATAATAAAAAATATTTACCGGCATAATGGGACAACAATCACAACGTTGGCTAATAAACCACCTTGAATTTTGAAAATTTGAGATATGTGTATGATTCTTATTGTTTTTTATTATGGTTTTATAATTATTTGATATTTGAAATTCTACATTAAATGATGTATCACCGATAAAAATCGATATTATCTTTTGTATAGGTGTATCGGACCCGGCCGATACGAGACCGATACGCGATATTAACTACCTTGAGTACAAAATACATTCTAAAATACATTAAAAGTAGGATACATATTCAAATAGATAACAAATGTTTTTTCTGAGGGATGGTTTTTGGAATTCTTTCTAACCACTTGGATAACTTTTTCGAATCTTGATGCTCCCACGACAAGGAGTAATAAGCACATGACATAGTAATCACCATTAAAACCTGTAGCCGGAGGAAATCGTCATCAACGATATACATGAATATATCATCACAGGTTAACAAAGTGTTATTAAGGCTATTATATTCTTCATAATGACAATAGTCAGCCATTAGAAAATCTGGAGAAATTTAAAACAGTTTTTGATGCTTGTTTTCTATAATGCTCATACATATGCGTTATCATCCATAAATCGTTAAAAGTTGTACTCTTTTTCCTTCGTTTCAGGTTTTTGTCCCATGTGATTTTTCCTGACACGGTTTTAACGAGGCAACATCTTGTTGACGTTAAATTTTATTAAAAATGTTGACATTGTGCTCTTTTTTCTTCGTCCATTCACTACACCAAATTTAGGGATTAGCAACGGTAAGTGGCAGTTGCAAAGTGGGGTCGCAACGGTTCTCCTCTGTTGCGAAAGTCGATGTTGCAATATTTCGCAACGGCTACATTGCTGTTGCAAATTTTAGTTCGCAACAGTTTCAAACAGTTGCGAAACCGGAATTTCGCAACAGCTTACTGCAGTTGCGAAATTTTTGCAACGTCAAAAAAATAGTGGTTTTGACCGCTCAAAACCCGGTCATAGAGTTCCCTGTAACAAAACCAAGTTTCCCTGACTATAAAAACCAGCCAAGATTAATCCAACAAAACTATCAAAAATAATTTTTTCTTATAGTTAAAATAAGGAAAAGTTCATCAATAAGAATTTTGTTCATACACAAAAAGTAAGGACATCACAAAAGTTCTAAGGACATAAATTTTGTGGGTGGTATCAAAAGAATGACAAGTATAATCTTATTCATAAGTTAAGGAAGATATACATCAGTATGATTTTACAAGGTTTGACATATCACTTCATAAGTTTAGTTCATCAATAACTTCAACAAGTATCGTACCTTCCGAGAAAAGAGTTCAACAATGATGACTTCCCAGCACCTTTAAGTCCAAAGATGAAGCACTAGAAAACTTTTATATCTGATTGTTGCTCCTTGCGATCTAACCTTCTTCGTCTGGTTATACGCAGGACATAGGCAATGTCTCCTTGGTATATAATGTAAACCAAATAGGCTACACTTTTAACCGGATCTAATAGTGTCATATATTGCATTTAAAGAAGTGAAATTCCAAACTGACACACATCAGGGAGAGCACACTGGTAAAACTTAGAAGGAATAAAAGAATAAGCTCCAGTAAAAAATCTTTCATTTCTTTGAGAAAGCAAACAAAGAGAAAGTAGTGAATGCACATACCTGTGCCAAGAATCCATCAAAGGATAACCCTCCTAATGCAGTCTTCTCTGCAAATCCTCATATGGAGCTTCACTCCAAGGACTGTAACTCCAAAATATAACAAGTAAAATTAGGTTTCATATGAGAGTGGCCATAATAAGAATATTCTCAGAAGCACATTCAAATAAAGATTGATTCATAAAATGTATTTCAAAGTAATTTGCCATGTTTGCTTTGCTTCTTTCTTTTGTTCATGTGCACATACGTAGTTATGAAAATTTATTAAGAAATCGCCTAAAGAGAGGCACCAACTACATATGAAGGAATATAAAATATCTAGTTCACCAGGTCGTAATGCGGTAAAATAAATAAGAAAAACAGCTAGTTTTAAAATATCACCTTTCTGGCGAAGTTGAAAAGAGATCATCAAGTTCAGCAAGTCGTAATGCGCCATCCTAGTAGGCAGAAGCCACATTGAGTTAGCATTTCAAGAAATAACTGAGAAGTAGCATGTAAGTTTCTAAAGCTAGATATATATATGCAGTAATGCATAGCACGCATAGCACCGTAGATTCAAATATGGAGTAATGCATAGCACAGTTGATTGATTCCTTCACTTGTTGATGTAAAACAAAAATCTAGTAAAATAGAATTGAAAAACTACCTTTTCATGCGATTATACTGCGAGTCATAGTCAAGAACTCGTTCCAAGTGTAACACCTATGTTCTTGTTTCTCCTCCTCTGGCAGATCAAAGTTAGGTGGTCTACCACACATAAAGGCCGCATTTCTTAGGTCAAACATGAATATAATTTAAATTGGATTTTAGCCAATTGCATAATTCTTAAAATGTTATCAATCCAGTAAAACAAGTATGTCCCATGTTCTGAGAAGTTTTTCGCCGGTGCAGCTTTCTACGTTTGATACCTTGGACTAGAAATTAATAATGTTTTGTTAGTGGAAAGATTATAGAATATTGAAATAGTCATAGGATTATACAATGGTTTCTGCAAAACTTCTTTTTGATTATGCTAAAAACATGTAGGAGAGTCGTAAATGGTACTTTGACAACCATTACACGTACTACAACCTAGTGTCAGTTGAAATGACACATGGAAGCAATTAATCCGAAAATGGAGTATGTGTTATAAACTATATTTTTGAGACACAAACGTGGGAATCTCACCTATCAAAAACTCCCATGTTCAAAAACAGCTTTCACCTTGCTCCCATATGATTGGACGATGACTGACCTTGCTTAAGCAAGACACTTTTCCTGCAAAGATCCAACTTAAGAATCAAACCCCACTTTATTCATGTAATCAAAAACTATATTATATTTTACAAATTGCATACCTGGCCAGCTGAAAGGAAACCAACAACATCAATAATTGTTCTTAAATCTTTAGGAAGTAATTCTGGCTTATTAACATCACTTGATGCCGCCTCAGGAAAATCTTTAACAATTTTCCTTACAATCATCCTAAAATCAACACAACTCTAGAAAATGAGTTCAAAAGTGAGAAAACAAAAGATTCAGAACCTAGAGCAAACAAAAATCTAGGGTGTGAGCAAACAGAACCAAAAAGGCACAATCTTTTCCAACTAGAAATCAATCATGGAATTACAATATATCAAGTAATATCAAACAACCCTAATACACGACTTACAGACACAAAATTGAGATCCAAAATATAGGGTCTGGGCAAGCAAAAACTAAAAAATATTGTTATTTATGTGAAGCAAACATCTAACATTATGTAAAATCAAGAGATACAAAAATACATGCCAACTTCGGAACAGTCTATACGAGCATGGCCAATAGAATCTGTACTCACCTACGAGTTTTATTAGTGCAAAATTACATGCCGACTTCAGCTCTGAACTTAGTCCAAGATCCCAAATCACTACATCTGCATTCGCTGAAACCTCCAAAACAGTTTCATGTTAGCGGATACCTAAAAAGTACCAAACCAAATGCAAAACAAAATAAGAGGTAATCAGACCTTAGATTCACTGATGCAAGAAATAGATCGTTGCTCACAGGTGATGTCTAGTTGCCTAGAAGAGCAATACAACAAGTCAGCAGGCTGATCAAAGTCCAGCAACACAAATTGAAAAGAAAGGAGAAAAACTAAAAACCCATACCAAAATTGAATGTCTACTAACAACATAAGCAATTAAAATCAATCAAAAGCACCCAAATCTGCGAATTTAAACTCAAATAAGAAAAAATGTTAAACTGAATAAGCCCTAATTTGAGAAATTGAAGTCGGAGGAAGTAATAACGTTTGTATACCTTATAAGTTATTTCACATGAAGTTGTTGAAGCCGTTCATTCAAAACCCTTTTCAACACCAACCAAACTGGAAAAAAAATATATTAATTTATTCATTATCAGAAACCCTAGAACCCAAATCTAAGAATCAAAACAAAAATTGAATAAAACCCATATGTAAGTCTTTCTGTTATAGAAAACTAACCTCACGAAATAGAGATATCTTTCTAAGACCCTGATTTCTTCATACTGATTCAAATAAGAGAAATCTCAGAACTATAGGTCTAGGAATTTCATCTGTGATGGATCAGTTTGAAGAAAAAGGGGAAGCAAAACCTAAGGCTTAGTTTGATATTGCTGCGGCTTTTATAAACGCACTTTTCTGCTGTGCGTTGATGTGATGTGCTATGAGAAAAAAGCAGTTAGATGTTTGGTAAAATATTAATTAAAGTTAAAGCTGATTAAAAAAGCAATCAGAGTGTGTTTGGTAAAATATTAGATTCAACCATTGTTGTTGTGGCAAATGACAAAAACAGACATATCTCTGAAAATAATTTTATTCAATTTTATTGGGTTTTTTTTTTTTTTTTTTACTATTAAATATAAATATATAAAATATTAAATTTATTAATAGTTATTATTATTATTAGAAGATTAAAATATAAGAAATAAAAAATTGATTGCATATATATTTAAGGGTAATTTTTGTCGATTACAAAATAAAATAGGGACAAAAAGGATAAATCAAGCATTAAATTTTGGTGGGACCAAAGCTTATGCTTTGTAGCTTTTAAAAGCTCCTCTTCCCCGGCTTTTAAAACTTGAGGAATTTAGGAAGTGCTTTGGGTAAAAAGCACTTTGATTTTTTTTTTACCAAACACCAATTTCAAAAATTATTGACATATATAGATTTTGAAAGTGCTTTTGGAAAAATAAAAGCATTACCAAACCCAGCCTAATACTGATTCACAAGCGACTTATTAATTGTGACTTATTATGATCGAAAAAAAAAAATCGCCTGAATCATAGAGAGTGAGGAAGAGAAGAAGAGAACCAGAGAGGAAGAGAAAAGAGAATGAGAGGTAGAGAAGATAAGAAGTGGTATCGATAATAATAATAAAGGCCTAGTCAGTTTTGAAGCTGACTCCAAGAATCTGAATGGGCTGAAACAAACAGTTGCGAGTTTCGTAACTGTTCCAAGCTGTTGCGAATTTTTCGCAACTGAAATTCGCAACATGGGATAAGTTGTTGCGACTTTGAGTTGCTAATCCCTGAATTTGGTGTAGTGATTTTTACCCTCGTTGGGTTTTTAGTGAGGCAATTTCATTCAACATTATGATCATCCAAGGAGGAGTTGTATCAATTTTGGTTATTTGGTGGATTCCAACCATCAAAGAGGTCAACTTGTCAGACCAAATCTACATAAATATCTCCTAAAAATTTGGATGTTCTTTTGAACCACATAAGGGTTAATCACAATTACGGTTTTTTATTCACATATGGGAATGAATTCACATCTCAACACATTGATGAAGAACTACATCAACTGCAAATCCTCTCTGAGAAACTAGAAATCAAAGACACAATTCCTCAATGCATTTAAATAAGCATGTAGACTCGAAAACACTGCTATTAGAAGACTGGCACAAAATAAAACTTCATTAACTAGCAATTTCTTCACAAAAGTACAAACAATCTTTTGCATTAAAGAAATTTGTTCATTGAAATTAGGAAGTCTCGACTCAAAAATTTGCAAGCAAAGATTTAGTTGAAGTACTTATCAGAGGCGAATTTACTAGACTTATCGGGTTGTACTCTTTTTTATTCGTCAAGGTTTTAACGAGGCATCATTTGCGTGTCAATCACAAATCTATATGTTTTGTACTCTTTTTCCTTCGCCTAGGTTTTTCCCTTTGGGTTTTCCTAGCAAGGTTTTAATGAGGCAATATTAAGTAGTGTGGTTTCATCCAAGGGGGAGTGTTATAAAATAAATATGTAGTGGATTCACACCACACTAACACTCCTCTTCACCACCATCCTTTCACCTCCTTTTCACCTCTTCACTTCCTCCATTAGTTTGTAACCACCACCATCACTAGTAGTAATGGATGAGTGCCCCTTAATTCCATTGTAAATGTTCTTCTATATACCCTATAAATAGATAGCATTTCCCTTGTAATGAACATATCTAATGAGAATTCTCTTCATCTTTTCTCTATACGTTATGTGTCTCCTTTTAGTTTATAACAGTTATAGGTATTTTATTTGTATCTCTTTTGTATTCGCAGACAATTCTTACCCATTTAATAAAACGTTTAAAAGAAACAGCTTCCCATTCACATCTTCTAGTTATATTAGTGTTAACCTTACCTGTAACATCAAGTCCCCAATCATGAAAAGGGTGAGATATGCCCAAATAAGAAGTATGTTGAGTGAGACCTACTTGATCATGATATTTTTCAACGTGTGATTTCACATTTTCTCCAGGGTCCTGCTGCACTGTCATTAAATTTTGAAATTCTTATGAATATAAGAGAGGGGTGTCAACCACATATTCTTTGCGAGATACAGGGTTGTTTATGTGAGGCAATTGTTTTAACTAAGATGTCTAATGAGACGCCGTCTTATTGTTGTGTATCCATGAGCGTCCCAAAATCATGTCATAACCTAGATCTTATTTGATTATGTAAAATCTTATTGCAGTATAAGTAGAACCCATTTTTACTTTAATAATGATGTAGCCATAAACATTTATGGATTTTACTTCAAGATTCTTGAAGGTTTCTGGAGCATGAACAACCTCATGACCAGTAATTCCTACGGCTTTAAGTGTCTTGACAGGGATGATGTTGACATCACTGCCTGCATCGATTAGTATCTTACCAAATTATGTACCTTTGAGATGAGTAGTAGTTGTTAGTGAAAAAACGGGGGTATAACAACCACACCCAATAATTCGTTCGGCAATCTGTATGGACTAAACTCCAATATAATTCCGAGAGCACCAACTTAAAAGTGAGACTCAATCAAGAAATATATCAAAGATCTTTTATCTCTTTCTCAATATAAACAACAAATCGAACAGATAGAAATCCGTGAGGCTGATTGATATGAGAAATAACTTGGATGGTACCCAAGACCAATGTTCAAGTGTCAATCAATTTCAATCAACAACCAAAGGTCGGATTTACCAATTGATTGAACTACTCACAACCCGTGATATTTCAATTATATAAACACATATAATGCGGAAAAGAAATAACACAGACACCAGAATTTTTGTTAACGAGGAAACCGCAAATGCATTAAAACCTCGTGATCTAGTCCAGCGTTAAACACCACATTGTATTAAGCCGCTACAGATTCTAGCCTACTACAAGTTAAATTCGGACTGGAATGTAATTGAGCCCTAACAAAATCTCACACTGATTAAGGTACAGTCGCGTTCCTTACGCCTCTAAAACCACACCAGATTCTGCGCACTTGATTCCGTTAGATGATATCACCCACAATTAAGAGCTGCTACGGCCCAAAGTAGACTTATAAACAAATTTGTCTCCTACAGATATGTCTATCCTTTATTCTTTTTGTTCCTTTTTTTGATACAAAGATCAAGGTGAACAGGAACCAACTAATAATCTGGTCTTATACTCTCGAAGAGAAGCCTAAAAATATTAGTCACCTCACAATAACCTAACTGATTAACAGAAAAAATTATTGCGGAATCACAAGAATCTGAGACGAAGAACTGTTGTGATTACTTTTTATATCTTACCTATCATAGATAAAATCTTAGAGAAGATAAAACTCAATACGATTGAACAAGTAAGATCAAAATACCCAACTACAGAGAAAATAGTTGAATTTGGCTTCACGAATCCCAAATGAAGTCTTCAAGGTTAACCTAATAATGGTTTTGGAAAACCTAGGTTAAAGGAGAATCGACTCTAGTTTGCAACTAGGAAACACAGAAGTGTCAGGATTCGGTTTTCCAGTTGCTAGAGTTCTCTTTTATATAGCCTCTCAAATCAGGGTTGTTACAATCAAATCTAAGATAGCTTTGTAACAAAGCATTCAATATTCACCGTTAGATGAACTCCTGATTTAAGATTCAAGCTAAGTCTGCTTAGAGATTAAGCAATTAATATCCACCGTTAGATGGTCTTATATTGTTACACACAAATGAAATATGCTTATATTTATATATGGGTAACCGTACCTAAACGTGTATATTGAGTTGGCTCAATAACAGTTAACCGAAGTTAGCCATATGAACACTTTTGACTTAACCATATTCATCTAACACTTCTAGATCAAATATGATGATCAATCAATCATGATAGATAATCAAATGAATCTAATTGTATTTCAAATAGAGTTGTTCAATTTTTTACTATCTCATAGAAATATTCATGAACAATTGAAACGAAATCGATTTGATTCGTGATCGTACAAAGTCCTTATACCAGAATCAATTCATGAACATTAAGCCACGGTTTGCAAAGTTAGTTGCATTCCTTAATCCTAAATGTTTTAGTTCATGAATATGAGAATTATACATAACCGATTTTAGAAACATAACCACTGTGTTCGCAAACTGGGTACGCGAACAGCCAGTCAAGCCGTTCGCAAACCCAGTTCGCGAACAACCGTTCTGGACCCAACTCAGGTAAACCCGCTTGCATACTAGGTACGCAAACAAGATTTTTGTACCTTCTCAGGTAAATCCGTTCGCATACTAGGTACGCAAACAAGAGTTCCGGACCTAAATCATCACAATACAGTTCGCATACTGGGTATGCATACCGTGTTGAATCCAGACATGGGTAGTCGTTCTAAACTCTTATTTTAATCATTGAAACATCCTTAGAAGACGAAAATGGTAATCTTACACATACCATTAGCTTCAAGTAATTTTCAAGTGATCGAATGATCAATACGAAACTTCCCGAGCTAATATCAAATGACTGTCTCACACAAATCATATAAGATGTTCAAGTTGATTTTCAAATGATCATCTTTTGAGTTAATATTTAGTTTCCAACTAAACTCGTCAAGAATACGATGAACATAGCTAAAGAAAAAAGCTTCCAACACGTATTTCGAGAAATAAATAAGCGAGATGAACTTGGCTCGAAATATCAAATGTGTATAATGTAAAAGTCTATATAGCTATACGACTTAGTCTCATTAGAAGATAAAATAGAATAGACTTCTGAGTGATAGATAAGTTTTAGTCTCCACGTACCTTTTTTTTATGAAGTTCCTCCAAGCTCCTCAGTAGATCTTCTTCTTCAATTGGCGAACGCCGTGAAGTCTAAAGCTCCACTACACATTCTATCCTAATCCGAGACATAGATATAAGTAGACTAGAAATCAAGTATATAGTTTTGATCAACTAAACTTGACAAACAAGATTGAAATAGGAACGCTTGCGAGTTCGACCGAGCAGTGCTCTAACAATCTCCCCCTTTGTCAATTTTAATGACAAAACTATCAATACATATGGATTACAAAATAAATAAACTTTGTAGCTTCTGATCCATCATGCTTGATTTCCTCGGCTCTTCAACTTTCCATGAATTCTTCGTTACTCCAGTGATTCTGAACGTGTTCAACTCAGCATCATTGTTGTTGAAGATCCGTAGCCATAACAATAAGAAAACAGATGTTCTCAATCATTGTTATACAGTGACATAATATTATTATATCGAATCAAAGTCCAATTGCATCACAACTTTGAAATAATACTATGGTGATATGTATCACTCCCCCTTAGTCAATACTTCCATCTTACAATGAAAACCATGGTAGGCTTTGGAATGTGTTTATGTTATAGCCTACATGTTATAACCGCAAGTGCACGGCGCCTGTTGGAGGCGTGGCAAGTACGGGTCGAACCACAGAGACTTGTGGTGCTTTAAGTTGATCAAGGGCTTGGCTTAACTGATTTTTTAGTGAAGGTAACACAACTGTGGTTTTGTTTGTTTGTCGATGCGACTAAGTGAAGGTTATAACAATGAAGTAAAGATGAAATACAACAGTGAGAATAAATGGGTGCTGGGGTTATCAATTCCACCTCTAAATCATGTTATGTGTCAACTAGTTGGAGTATTCTTGTTCCTATGACAGATAAGAGTAGTTTGTCAATTCTACCACCTATCTAAGGAGTTTCTCCTAGTGATAATTCAATACACAGCTAAGGTACTAACCCAGAGCACTAGTTGTCTAATTAAGCACAACTAGTCAAGGGAATTAGCATCTAATTCTAAGGCTTGAGCTGCAGCACACTCAACACAATTATAACCTAACTACAATGTATACTTGGCATGCATTGTGAGAGAAGAGTATTGGATGCTAGAATTGAAGTTATCTTTATAATTAAGCACTCAAGACAACTCAAACACAGTTGAAATCATAACATGGATTTAGGGTTTCACTGAAACCCTAGCAAATAATTTAGAACATGATAAACAACAATTAACTCTAAATTAACTCTAAATTGGTGCACTGGCTAGCCCAGGCATGAGTTCAAATACCCACAGCTGAATTCTATTTATACATGGAAAAATCAAAACCCTAATTCACTTCCCAATAGAAATTAATGCATACCCTTTCGGCCATACCCTCTGAATCATTGTCAGCTCTGTTCAATCGCCTCTGAGAACGCCATGCATGGTTGTTGGAAAACCCTAGCCTTGTTTATCTCTAACTTAGCTTCTAGGGTTATGAGAAGCTATGTGAGAGATAACCAAGACTTAGGCGCGGCGGAGTAGGTGCTACTGATGGAGTTGTTGGTGATGGAGGAAGGTGATGAAGGCTGGTTTTGTCGGGGAGAGGGAGGAAGAGAAGGGGATGGCTTCTCTGATTTTTGGGAAGAAGAAAGAGAAGAGAAGATGAGAAATGGGTAGGTTCGATGGGGGTATAGGGTTAGGTGGTTTTGCTGTGGAGCGGAGGCATCGAGGTTTGATGAGGAAGGCGAAGCGACCGTTGGATCTTAGGGAACTGATGCGTGGTTGATGGATGGGCTGTAGGAGATCTTGCTGTTGGGCGAGTGCATCAAAGAACGATGTGTAGGGAGGAGCGACCATCGGATGCAGCGGTAATCCGATGCGTGTGTGATGAGACCGTAGGATGAAGATTTAACGGCTCGGAATGGACGGGCTCGGATCCGGGTCACGGGTAGCTCAAGCCCATGTCTTGTAAGTTGGGTTGCAACTGATTCGCGCGCGGGCTTTGGCTTTCTGCTCTATAGATGCTCGACTCCACTTCTTTGCTCTTTTGGCTCCTCAATTTCTCCGAACTTTATTTATTACCTAAAAACACAAAATTAATTAATACAAATATTTATTCTTGAAAACAAAGAAAACTCAGAATCTGGGATAATATCTGATTTCTGAGCACAAAAGATGAGTAAAATGCCAATAAAAAGGTGTAGAAATATGCAATATTTGGCACTCATCAAATACCCCCAAACCTGAATTTTACTTGTCCTCAAGTGAAACAAAAATTAAGAAATCCTAACTATACCCCTGTCGCAGGTCTCTCGAATGCATTTAGCGTATGCACTAAGCCTTTAAACCCCTAGGTGTCCCTAGTGGACGAGTTGTAGTCTCGTGAGGGTTTACCAGAGGTGTACCCACAAAACCTTCTCCAACTTCGAGTGTAAAAGAATCTCAAGCATCCAAGGAGCTATGAGGACATAGAGTTTCGCATGCTAGTAACGAAGTTAGAACTACCAAAGAACGCATTCTCATCCTTAAGTGCTTTGAGCGAGAAGTAACCATACCATATGAAAGAATTCGGATTCGATTGTGATCATAAGCCTCGACTTCGCCTCACTAATAGGGTTTTGTGATAATTGCACTCAAAAAGATCGCTTTTTAGTCTCTCATGTGTGCGGCGCGGAATAAAGAGAGAAATCCTGCACACGTTGTAGGTAAGAAGGATAACCTTCCGAAAATAATTTCTGGAGACTCCACAGAAGTGTGGACAAAAAGAATCTTTTCTGATGATCTCTAAGGAAGGAAATCAACCATTAGCAAGGATGGGAGTACTCACTTACCTTTCACCCGATCGGCAATTAATATCACTCTCTCAGCATTCATAGAAACGTCTTCAATCTTCGGTCTTCGGTCTTCAAATGTTGATGATGAACTTCTGAACTTTACAAAAACTTGACAAACACATTTTTTTTTTTTTTAATTTAACTTGGAATGAAAATAACAATAAAACAATAAGACTCAATTTTTTTTACACTTGTCTTGATTTCAAAAACTTCATTAATTCTCATCCTATTTTCTTTTGTTGTATGTAACCTTGGACTATATCAACTTTTCTTCAAATATTCTGATGATGCTCCGCTTGCTGATGATGATGTGTTTCTATGAATCTGTTGATGTTGTTGAGAGGGAGAGAGTGATGCTAACTACAAATCGGTATTTAGAAGGAGTTTTCATCTTTAAACGTCACCCTCATGATTGAAAAAAATAGCACTCAAGAGATCAAAAGTAGTGCTGAAAATGGTGCGAAGTTGGGTAGCTCACCATTCCTACCCGGAATTGACGTACGGTGACACACACTCTAACAGCTTTTCTAGAAAGTTGCAAAAAATTGAAGGTTGGTGCCTCACTTGATGTAAATTGGGTAGTCTCCACTATGGGTGATCACAATTCTACTACCGAATATCTAAACAGCACCTAATTCGCCCTCCGGTATGGTTAAATCCAACTTTAACGCTCTAATCAACTAAGAAACCCGATTGCGTTCTCCGGTACTTCCAATTTCTGTTATTTCGGTCAGACTCTCTATGTAAACATAGCTAGAAGCATGCTAGTGACTCTAAAATCTCTAAAAGTTGGAGGTTTTTATTTGCAAAAAGTTTTGATTTTTTGATTTTTTTTTTAAATAAAAAATTAAAAAGACTAAAAACTCTATATGCAAATGCACCCCCAAACCTAAATCAAACATTGTCCTCAATGTGTCAACAGATACAAAGAGTTTAAACAGTCACATACCATGAGAACTATGTTGAGTAGAGAAAAGGGAAGAGATTACCGGATGTCGGCGGAAGCAAGGTTGGAGCTTCATTAGTCAAGGCTAGAATCCAACATTCTCAGTGGAGATCATATCGGATTAGCACAAAATATGCACAAGAAGACTCAACCGATTCAAGAAAAGAAAAAATTTAACAAGTCCTACTGGATTATATACAAGGTAAATTCACCATATACCAACAATCTAAAGAGTTGAGGATCAACCCAAAAGACAATATGTACAAACATCAACAGCCTTACACAAATATAACATGAGAGTGCAAGTAAGGCTGCATATGGGAATGATTTTCCCCCAAACCTAAACTTGTGAACAGATGTGTTTTTGAGCACAAAATCTTGCAATTTTAAAGGTGCATCATGCAAAAGGTCTAACTCAAAATGAGTTTTGCTAAGAACAGGCAGATATACACATTCCAACTGTGGTTCCTTAAAAGTGTTATACTTTGATGCAAAATAGTCCAAGAGGATTTGGGAAGCACAAAGCTCGAGGCCTAAGTTAAGCATTTTCAGAAAAGTTGGTTTTGCAATTTTGTTACAAACTACACCTAGGTTTGGTGGAGGAGTTTCAATCTGTGACTTAGGAGAGAAAGTAGGTATATCTAAGTTGTTTTCATGCATAAGATCATTTGCACCATTACACACTTTCCTAAAGTCAGACAAAGGTAAATCATGCTCACCTGCATAGAACAATTCATCAATCTCCATGTCATAATCATCAGAGGAGGCAACATATTGTGACATGGGCAGGGAATCAGACACAAAAATAATATCATGATCCAAAAGAACATTAGTGTCAACAGAAGATTCATCCTTTCCTAAGTCACAAACAAGTTGTGTAGCATGCTCACTTTCACTGAAGAATTTCACAAACCCAAGCTCAGAGTTAACATCACATGGATGAATGTTAGAAGAAATATCATTCATAGGGTTCACAGAAGAGACGCCTAACGTCTCTGAACCCAAAGGTTCCATCATATTTTCAGCATACACATGCTCTTCTAACATATCATATTCATCATCATCATCATCATAACAAAAATGTATTTCCCTATTGAAAATTGTAGCATTTCTAGTGTACTCATTTTCCTCTAGATTAGGTTCATATTCAATATCAGTTGCATGAGTAGGAAGAGAAACACTATTTTCAAGATGAACTTCCCTCCATTCTTCTTTTTCTAAGTGAATCAGGTTCATCTTTAAGAACAAGTAACACTGTTCAATGGAAGGAGAGTCTTCAATAGTGGGTATGCATGTTTCATATGAATGATCATTATATGGTTGTGCACATGGTTCACTACACAAGGGAAACTCATACATGTTGCTAGATGGATGATCATGCATTGCATTCAGTTCAAACCTAGCATTGTTATGCTCTATGAGGTTTTCTTCCACTGAGTGCATATAAGGAGTTTGGGGAGTATAGAATTGTTCATCCTCCCATGGTGGTTTATGATACATGTGGTCATAATGGTTAGGGTATGAGTATTCAGGGTCAGGGCCCCGAGAAGGCTCATAATATTCCCTAAAATCATCATGGACTGTGGGGAGTTCATATTGTGAGGCATGCCCGTAAGCAAGCTCTCTAATGGATTTGTTTCCATCCCCAGTTGCAGACCAAAATCCTGACATGGTCTAGCAACTCAATTTGGGCTCAAAAAGAAGCACTATAGCCTAGCACACATCAAGTATACTAAGTCCAGATGCAAGCCCAAGTTATGCAAATGCACAGCCCAAAGGTTATGGAAAGCCCAGCTGGTATGGGCTCAGTTTGGTTTATGTGGGTTTATGTTTGGTTTTGTTGGGATTTGGTTTATTGTGGGAAATGTACAGCCCAGTGGAACTGGGTTCAGTTTTTGGTTTTGTGGGCTTCAGTTTGGTTGCAGCCCAGGTTATGTGAAACTGTACAGCCCAGTTGCACAGCCCAGTATGTGGGCTTCAGTTTGATGCAGAGAACAAGTTTGGTTTAAGTGGGCTGGTTTACTCACAGAGCCCAGGTCATGTGGGCTACACAGGGTGCGCAGAGCTGTGAGTTCAATTGGTTCAGTTGACAGCAACTAGAGAGGCTAAGTTGCAGCTCAGCTTATGCACAGGACATCATTTGTTATGTGGATTTTAACAGATTAAGCAAAGCACAATAGATGTCATACCAATGCAAGTACACAACACAGATTGTGCAGATTGGCAACTCAAGAGAGTGCACAACACAGTAAGAGGGTGCTCAGCTTATGCACTGGGTATGTGCACAGAGCAGTACAGCACAACGCAGATTAAACATAAGCTGGCAGGTGCACAATGCAAGACAGAGAGTCAACAGATTAGCAACAATTAGATACACAACTCAGCAGGGCTAAAAACAAACTGTGCACACACAAATGCACAACTCAGGGTGCAATGCTCAGATGAATGGCTGACAGATTCATGGCCAAAATGCTCAATCAAAACAATGATTTCACTCGAGAGTCACGGTGATGCACAAAGATACCCCGACGACTAGCTCGAGTCAAGCACTGCGGCATCGGCCAAGGCGAGCAACAATCAAGATATTACCAAGCAGCTCATGCACAGGAAGCAATACATGTGAAATTTCAAGGCCAGATATTATGCACACAGATATGTCACTTGTAAGAACTAGTCTCTCATGTGAGTATACCAAACCATTCAAAACATCAACAGGTTAACAGGTCAGATCAATGCAGATTTACAACTTCACAGATGAGGCGACAACTTTAGTTGACTGGGTGAAACATGCTAAGGGTACAGGGCTGATGAAGTCAACTATATCAGTTGACTTCACTTGGGCTTTCACAAGTTATGCTCAGAGTTGACAGAGTCAACTAGGTCAGTTGATATCAACCAGCCTAGTTGATGTCAGGTATGGAATGCACCCAACTTGGTTAACCAAGTTGCAGCTCAGTCTCACAGCTTCAGGGGCTGGAGTTGAACACAAGCCTTGTAGAATCCTAGGTTGCACAGCACACTTTTCAGAGCTAATCTCTCATGGCAATTTGCCAGGGCAGAGCAGCAAGTCAGCACACTATTCAGATGCAAGTGTCAACAGGGTTATGCCCAAAAGTGTGAGCCAGATTGGTTTGGCAAGGTCTATTTTGGTAAATACTTAGCTCTACAGGGTTGCACAAGGCACATGGCACTTTAGCTTGGCTTTGTATCTAACTTGGCTATCCAGGTTTTGCTCAAGCTCACAGCTTCAGGGGCTGCTAGTAGAGGGGCACAGATTCACAAACAGGTATGGTTTATCATGCATTCATGTGATCAATGACTCAAAGGTGAGCTTCAAAAGATCATTAAACAGGCAAGCATGCTATATCATTCAAGTAAGCTAGGATAGAAACATAATACCACCAGTATAACACTGGGTTTAGGCAAATCCACCAATGGTTCTGCTCCTTGGTTTCCTCCAGCTGCTCCACAGGTACCTGCTAACTCAACAACTCAACTTCAGTTCTCAATATTGCACAGCTAAAGCAATACAAGGAAATGAGCACAATTTGATCAAAACTAGCTATGGCTATTCTACAGCATGATAAGTGTTTTAAACTGCTCTGCTGAGTTGTTAACCAGGGCCAGTTGAGACTCACAGAAGCACAACCACAATGGAGTGGGTCTGAGCTTAATCACAGGGTCTGATGGAGATGCAAAGATGCCAATGAAATGATTACACTAAGTTACAATACAAGGCAGAGAAAGGTTAGCTACAATGCAATGATACAGAGATATGCAAAGTTGAGCTAAGTTAACCTAGCAACATATTATGTATGTAGTGGAAGTTAAACTAAACTACAGCTATAAGCTATGAATGCAACAAAATGCAATAGAGGATGCAGAAATAGAAAAATTGTAACTAAGTTATACTAATACAGGGCAATGTAATGATTCAAAGCAAGTATGTACAAGGAAGAACTGGAATTCAGTAAAGAAAGCAATCAATCAATCAGCACACGCCAAGTCCCCGGCAACGGCGCCAAAAACTTGGTAGGCTTTGGAATGTGTTTATGTTATAGCCTACATGTTATAACCGCAAGTGCACGGCGCCTGTTGGAGGCGTGGAAAGTACGGGTCGAACCACAGAGACTTGTGGTGCTTTAAGTTGATCAAGGGCTTGGCTTAACTGATTTTTTAGTGAAGGTAACACAACTGTGGTTTTGTTTGTTTGTCGATGCGACTAAGTGAAGGTTATAACAATGAAGTAAAGATGAAATACAACAGTGAGAATAAATGGGTGCTGGGGTTATCAATTCCACCTCTAAATCATGTTATGTGTCAACTAGTTGGAGTATTCTTGTTCCTATGACAGATAAGAGTAGTTTGTCAATTCTACCACCTATCTAAGGAGTTTCTCCTAGTGATAATTCAATACACAGCTAAGGTACTAACCCGAGCACTAGTTGTCTAATTAAGCACAACTAGTCAAGGGAATTAGCATCTAATTCTAAGGCTTGAGCTGCAAAGACACTCAACACAATTATAACCTAACTACAATGTATACTTGGCATGCATTGTGAGAGAAGAGTATTGGATGCTAGAATTGAAGTTATCTTTATAATTAAGCACTCAAGACAACTCAAACACAGTTGAAATCATAACATGGATTTAGGGTTTCACTTTGAAACCCTAGCAAATAATTTAGAACATGATAAACAACAATTAACTCTAAATTAACTCTAAATTGGTGCACTTTGGCTAGCCTGGCATGAGTTCAAATACCCACAAATGAATTCTATTTATACATGGAAAAATCAAAACCCTAATTCACTTCCCAATAGAAATTAATGCATACCCTTTCGGCCATACCCTCGAATCATTATCGGCTCTGTTCAATCGCCTCGAGAACGCCATGCATGGTTGTTGGAAAACCCTAGCCTTGTTTATCTCTAACTTAGCTTCTAGGGTTATGAGAAGCTATGTGAGAGATAACCAAGACTTAAGCGCGGCGGAGTAGGTGTTACTGATGGAGTTGTTGGTGATGGAGGAAGGTGATGAAGGCTCTGGTTTGTCAGGGAGAGGGAGGAAGAGAAGGGGATGGCTTCTCTGATTTTTGGGAAGAAGAAAGAGAAGAGAAGATGAGAAATGGGTAGGTTCGATGGGGGTATAGGGTTAGGTGGTTTTGCTGTGGAGCGGAGGCATCGAGGTTTGATGAGGAAGGCGAAGCGACCGTTGGATCTGAGGGAACTGATGCGTGGTTGATGGATGGGATGTATGAGATCTTGCTGTTGGGCGAGTGCATCAAAGAACGATGTGTAGGGAGGAGCGACCATCGGATGCAGCGGTAATCCGATGCGTGTGTGATGAGACCGTAGGATGAAGATCTAACGGCTCGGAATGGACGGGCTCGGATCCGGGTCACGGGTAGCTCAAGCCCATGTCTTGTAAGTTGGGTTGCAACTGATTCGCGCGCGGGCTTTGGCTTTCTGCTCTATAGACGCCCGACTCCACTTCTTTGCTCTTTTGGCTCCTCAATTTCTCCGAACTTTATTTATTACCTAAAAACACAAAATTAATTAATACAAATATTTATTCTTGAAAACAAAGAAAACTCAGAATCTGGGATAATATCTGATTTCTGAGCACAAAAGATGAGTAAAATGCCAATAAAAAGGTGTAGAAATATGCAATATTTGGCACTCATCAAACCACTCCCCCTTACATAATGATCCATAAACCATATGTATGTAGTGTGAACTACCAAATAATTCTCCCCCTTTTTGTTAATATAAATTGGCAAAGGTACGAAAACTACGGGATCATAATTTCTTAAAGAGATAATTCATGACTAAAAGAGAGCATATCAACTTTGTTTCGATGATTTCACATAGTCGAAACTTAGTATATTCATCAAGGAGTTTGTAAAGATACAAGATAACTCCTACAATATTCCACAGCCGCACTCCCCACAAAGATGTGGCAATTAAGCACGAGTTCATTTAAGAACTTTCCCCCATTTGATATCATTCCCAAGAGAAAAACATGAGCGACCTTACTTTTACAAGAAAAGAAGGATTTCTTTGGATATTAACAAATCACATGGATTTGTATCCAGAAAACTCGAATAAATTAACCACAAAAGTACCTTATTGGTTAATTTAATCGGAAATACTCAACATAAGAAAACTTACAGAGCCATACAGTACTTTCACATAAAAGTGGATCAGGGAAAGATCAATACTGCAGAATTTTTCAAAAGTTCATTCCATCTTTTATCAATATTTGCGTAAAGACATATAAACTTAACTTTTGAGCATTTATGAGATACCAGCACAGTTTACGAACGTAAAGACATACATTTCATAAGCAATTGCAATATATGAAATCAAAAAGATTACATACTTGAAAATCATCTTCCAAATAACTTAGAATTTAATAAATAAATCTAAAAACATTGCAAGATGAAAATCGTTGGAAATAGCTATGTGTAATCACAATAATTGTTATTCCAAACCCTAGTTATCCTTCTTAAACATAAGAATAAATTCTCATAAGAAGTTTCCTAGACAAAAATCAAATCTTAATAACCAAAAAAAAAGTACTAAAAAAAAGTACACTTTCGGAACCCTCACGGGTTTTAAGATCCTTGAGCTTGTGATTGAAAGCATCTACTACTTCTTCGGAGAAGATATCCTCATTAAGAAGATCTTTAACATGTGTCTTCATGAGAACAAGGTCAGAAGTAACCTTTTTCAACTCAGTTCTTAACACATCGAGACCCTTCATAGTATCAACGAGCTGCAGTTTTGCTTCCTCAAAGTATTTAAGAAAATCATGAACAACTTCAACATAAACCATCTCATCATGCTCTAATCTTGATGAGTATATGCATATTAGCACGAGACATCTCATTTTTCTTATTCTTATTCTTCTTTTTCTTTTCCTTATTCTTCTTATGTTCTTTGGAATGGATCTGAAATTGAAGATGGGTTTGATTCGGATGAGGTTTTTTGTTTTGTGGATTGTGAAATGAAGTTGAGGATCTGAAATTAGGGTTCTCGTGGTCTTCTTTGGTGTGAAAAATGGAGAGAAATAGTCTTCAATGGTAATCGAGATAAGTAAATATGTTTCTTCGCAAACTCCATCTAATTCCATTTACTACCAACAGGTCCGTTCTATCTCTCTCTGTGTGTTATGAGATTTGACAAGGTCATCTTCTTGGTACTAGTGTTCTTTTCTTCTTCCCTTTGGGTATCACCGAAGCCAAAGATTTTGTAAAGAGGCTTTTGAACAAGGACCACCGAAAAGAATGACTGCTGCACAAGCTTTGAGTAAGTAATGTTATTTATCTATTCAAACTACTCTTTATCAAGAAATCCTTTCGTAAAATCAAAAGTGCGAGAAGGAGAACACATTCTTGATATATAAAAAATAAAAACCTAGAGTGAGATAACTCAACTCAATAGGATAGGCATATAAACGGTTTTTAGGGAATATATTTTTAGGGTTTTAAAGTTGGTTCGTGACATGTAATAAAGGCTACCCGTACGAACATCAAAATTAACCCATTAGGGATGCTGTAATGACCCATCCATAAAGAAAAATGGTTACACAATAATTTTTTGCTAAGTGAGATTTTTTTCCACAAATCTTAGCTCAATAAATTTTATATTCTCACAGGAGGAAAATTTAGAGCATAAGAGTAGCACACTAAGTATTTGAAACAACTTAATTTCACATAAATCAAAAAGTAGACACTTTGGAGTGAACCTCAAACAAATAAAATACTTATGCAAAAATGTCTGTAGGCAATAGTCTAGCTATGAACGAGAAGAAAATATCTCAACTAATCAGAGAACATTTTGCCATCAAGTATACCTGACCATTAGTACATCTTACTCAACAGGATTTTTCATGAGTAAGATTTCAAACCTTGTGATTAATTAGCACAAGTATGAGCTTTATGCTCATCAAATGAATACTGTTCACGGTTAAGCCTCTTTTTTCTTCTAATTTTTTGAGGAAACCCTTTTTGATGTGAAAAGGCATCATAAAACTTACTATCATCAAAATATGAGACTAAGTTTGAATCCTTACCTGAAGAAGTTTTTTGGAGGAGTTTGACAGCCTGTTGATAAGATCTTTGTACCCTTCAATTATTAGATATAGGTTGTCCTTCATAGCTCCATTGTGATTTACATCCTCTGGTATCTTTTTCACACCTTGAAAATCATCCCCAACACTAGTTTTAGAAGGATTCTTTTGAAACCTCCTTGACCGATTCGTGTCAAACCTACTATTACAGGTTCGAATATTAGAAGAGCAAATTGAACTGATTTTCCTGGAAGTTTCACAGGGTGAGTTCTAAAAATGATTGGTTTAGACATACGAATGTCAGTTACACCTTTGAGTATTAAATCTAAGATGTGTTGGAGTCGACCAATATAGTTTTCATCCAACCTTAATTTGCACTTCCGTCGAACATGTCCCTTCGTATCACAAAAGAGACACACTTTCGGATCACCAGAGTGATTAGAGTGAATAGGTTTAACAAAATCGTTAGAAGATTTCTTCCTTCCGTGATTTCTTGATTAGAGGAAGTTTCAAACACATCTTTAGCAATAGAAAGGGTTTGCAATTTAGATTCTGAAACCGATTTCATTAGAGAAACATGATTACAAGTAGTCACATTTTCTAACATTTCAGTTGTGTCAGAGGCAATTGGTATAGTGGACTCTTTAAAACAAACCTTACATTGAATAAAGGATTTACTCAATAGACGTTTAATTTCTAAAGCATTCTCCTCAAGTTTTGCCTCGAGTAAAGTTTTTGATAAACTTACTTCGGCTTTTTCTTCACGAAGAATCTTTACTTAAAAGTCACGACTATTAACCATACCAATAAGCATATTGACCTTGTGTTTCACCCTATTAACTTTAGCAGAATGGATTCTAACTTGTCATAGAATCACTGCGCTTTCTTGGGCAGCTTCCTTTTCTACTTCCGAGTCAGACTCGTCAGTAAGATAATAAGGGTAACATTTATCAATATTTGGCTGTTTCATGGGAACATGACATTCATCTATCTATAATATAGACAAATGACATATTTTCTCTGACAAATTCCAAATAAATAACATTTCTATTCATGGTAATGCGTTTGCCAGAGATAACACTTTTGTCCATAGACTCAAATTGCTACAAACACAGACTTATGAGGTCTTAGTGTGTTTGCCTCCTATGATACCAATTGAAAAAGCGGAGGGTATAACAACCACACCCGATAATTCGTTCGGCAATCTGTATGGAATAAACTCCAATATAATTCCGAGAGCACCAACTTAAAAGTGAGACTCAATCGAGAAATATATCAAAGAGCTTTTATCTTTTTCTCTATACAATCAACAAATTGAACAGATAGAAATCCGTGAGCCTGAGTGATATGAGAAATAACTTGGACGGTACCAAAGACCAATGCCCAAGTGTCAATCAAGTTCTATCCAACAATCAAGGTCAGATTTATAAACTGATTGAACTATGCACAACCTGTGATATTTCAATGATGTAAACAAATATAATGCGGAAAAGAAATAACACAGACACCAGAAATTTTTGTTAACGAGAAAAATGCAAATGCAGAAATACCCCGGGACCTAGTCTAGCTTTGAACACCACGCTGTATTAAGCCTCTAGCATACTACAAGTTAAATTAGGACTGGAATGTAGTTGAGACCTAACCAAGTCTCACACCGATTAAGGTACAGTCGCATTCCTTACGCCTCTAGGCCAAGCCGAATTCTGCGCACTTGATTCCCTTAGCTGATCTCACCCATACTAAGAGTTGCTACGACCTAAAGTCGAAGACTTATAAGCAAATCTGTTTCCCACAGATATGCCCATCCTTTATTCTTTTTGTTCCGTGATACAAAGATCAAGGTGAACAGGAACCAACTAATAATCTGGTCTTATACTCCCGAAGAGCAGCCTAGAAATATTAGTCACTTCACAATAACCTAACTGATTAACATAAGAAGTTATTGTGGAATCACAAAAGTCCGAGACGAAGAACTGGTGTGATTACTTTTTATATCTTACATATCAGAGATAAATCTTGAGTAAATCTTAGAGAAGATAAAACTCAATACGATAGAAAAAGTAAGATCAGAATACGCAAATACATAGAAAATAGTTGGATCTGGCTTCACGAATCCCAAATGAAGTCTTCAAGTCGTTAACCTAATAATGGTTTTGGAAAACCTAGGTTAAAGGAAAATCGACTCTAGTTTGCAACTAGGACACACAGAAGTGTCAGGATTCGATTTTCTAATTGCTAGAGTTCTCCCTTATATATCCTTTCAAATCAGGGTTGCTTACAATCAAATCTAAGATAGCTTAGTAACAAAGCATTCAATATTCACCGGTAGATGAACTCCTGATTTAAGAATCAAGTTAAGTCTGCTTAGAAATTAAGCAATTAATCTCCACCGTTAGATGGTCTTAGCTTGTTACACACAAATGAAATATGCTTATATTTAGATATAGTTAACCGTACCTAAACGTGTATATTGGGTTGGCTCAATAACAGTTAACCGAAGTTAGCCATATGAACACTTTTGACTTAACCATATTCATCTAACACTTCTAGATCAAATATGATGATCAATCATTCATGATAGATAATCAAATGAATTTAATTGTGTTTCAAATAGAGTTGTTCAATTGTTCACTATTTCATAGAAATATTCATGAAGAATTGAAATGAAATCGGTTTGATTAGTGATCCTACAAAGTACTTATACAAGAATAAATTCATGAACATTAAGCCACGGTTATGCAAAGTTAGTTTACATTCCTTAATCATAAATGTTTTAGTTCATGAGTATGAGAATCGTACATAACCGATGTGTTCGCAAATTGGGTACGCGAACAGCAGTTCCGGACCTTGGCCTAGTCAAGACATTCGCAAACCCAGTTTGCGAACAACCGTTCTGGACCCAACTCAGGTAAACTCGTTCGCATACTAGGTACGCAAACAAGAGTTTCGTACCTTCTCAGGTAAATCCGTTCGCATACTAGGTACGCAAACAGGAGTTGCGGACCTGAATCATCACAATACAGTTCGCATACTAGGTATGCATACCATGTTGTATCCAGACATGGGTAATCGTTCTAAACTCTTATTTCAATCATTGAAACATCCTTAAAATACGAAAATGGTAATCTTACACATACCATTAGCTTCAATTAATTTTCAAATGATCGAATGATCAATACGAAACTTCCCGAGCTAACATCAAATGACTGTCTCACACAAATCATATAAGATGTTCAAGGTAATTTTCACATGATCATATTTTGACTTAATATTTAGTTTCCAACAAATAAACTGTTTCCAACTAAACTCATCAAGAATACGATGAACATAGCTAAAGCAAAAAGCTTCCAACACGTATTTCGAAAAATAGATAAGCGAGATGAACTCGGCTCGAAATATCAAATGTGTATAATATAAAAGTATATATAGCTACACGACTTAGTCTCATTAGAATATAAAATAGAATAGACTTCTGAGTGATAGATAAGTTTTAGTCTCCACATACCTTTTGTTGATGAAGTTCCTCCAAGCTCCTCAGTGGATATTCTTCTTCAATTGGTGAACGTCGTGAAGTCTAAAGCTCAACTACACATTCTATCCTAATCCGAGACATAGTTATAAGTAGACTAGAAATCAAGTATATAGTTTTGATGAACTAAACTTGACAAACAAGCTTGAGATAACAACGCTTGCGAGTTTGACCTAGCAGTGCTCTAACAGTTAGCGCATCGATAGATCGAACTCCAAAGTTTTGCTATCTCAAGTTTGTTGTCAATGTTTGTTGCACAAAACTGTATATTGATTTGTAGCCTACTAAAGTCAAGTCCCAGACTAGGACTAAAGTATGTTAGTTGACTATCAGACATCACCGAATAACCCCCGAAGATTGGAGACTTATGGCTGAAGAATAAACAAAAGAGATTCCTCAAGATAGATTTCTAAACTCTTCTTTGATTTGTTTGGATTGCTATTTGTAGATGGTGGATTTTCAACAAAGGGCAAAACCGTAAAATCATGATGCATGTTTCTGACACGGCTTTCAGGCAAGCGACGATTCATATTTTACGAAGCCACGATGAATATGTCTTTAGAAAAGCCTCCACTAGCTGAGCGTTCGATCCCTGGCATTTTGTCGTGCCCTCTATGTAGAATAACATAATTGGGCGGTTCTCCGTAGATTGAGAATAATAACGCCTTCAGGACGTCGGTGATACTCACTGTTCCCTGACTACATGAGAGAGACCCCCTCTACATAGAAGAATGATTGGGCGGTTCTCCGTAAGATTGAGAGCAATAACGCCTTCAGGACGTCGGTGACACTCATTGTTCCCTGACTATGTAGAGAGATCGTGTATAGATCCAGGCAGTTCTCCGTAAGATTGAGAGCAATAACATCTTCAGGACATCGGCAACACTTGCTGATTCACTTATTATACGCAAGAGATTAAATTCTACCGTGACATTCACCACTGAATTCCTAGAAGATAATCTATCTTATCCCATTACTCCTATTTCATGATCGAAATGGTAATAGATAAATGTATTACTCCGATTTCATGATCGAATCCACGGCTGATCTCATGAAATGGTAATAGATATTACTTCGATTTCATGGTCGAACCCACGACTGGTCTCATGAAATGGTAATATCACCACTTATTTTATTACTCCGATTTCATGGTCAAATCCACGGCTGACTCATGGAATGGTAATAGATAATCTCATTACTCCGATTTCATGATCGAATCCACGACTGATCTCATGAGATGGTAATAACTACTTTCATTACTCCGATTCTGTGGTCGAATCCACGATCCCATGGAATGGTAATACCTATTTTCTTATTCCGAATTCATGGTCGAATCCACGGCTGATCCTATGAATTGATAATAAAAACTACTCACTTTTATTACTCAGTTTCATGAATCATTCTCCACTGAATTTCATGAATTAGTAATAAATACTCAACAATCGGGCATCTGGACTACCACTGAGTAAGCCCCATAAAATGGTGCGAGTATACTCGACAATGATGCACGAACGAGCACCCAAATGCGCGAACGTGCATCCAAAATATGGACAAATGAGGAATCCCGCACAAAACAGGAGAGAGAAAATAATAACATTAAAATAATGGAGAAGCGCCTATGGGTCGGGCCCTAGCCGTGGCCGGTCCCATGCTTCCTCCATTATTTTTTCTTATTTTTGTTGTTTTCATAAACTCATGAAGACTCCTCCATCTCAATAACTTTCCTTGTTTGAGCAAAACTCATGGTTTCTCCATATTTTCGTGGTTTCCCCAATTTTGTGTAGTTTCACAAATAATAATAATAGGAAAAGGTATTGCAGGACCGCGCAACTTAGCCGGCTGGCCATACCCTAGCCGTGGCCGGTCCCACACCTTGCAATCCCTAATCTTGCATAAATTGTTATTTTTCTCATCTTGTGAAACTTTCCTGTTTCAGCAAAAATCATGGTTTCTCCATATTTTCTCAAATATTGCGCAAACCATGAAAAAGCCAAAAGTCAATATGGTCACATGACCGACTAGGTTACTCACGAAAATATATTAAAGTATTATAATTTTAATATTCGTAAAATATTGATCAAACGAGCATACTTGCTCATTTTAGCAAAATCGAGGATTTCAGTCAAAGATCGAACTCTTCTGAAAATCCAAAATATTGCTCGAACGCACATCAGAAAATACTGAAACTCTCAGTATGGAAACACGGACACCATGGTAACACTGCATGCTTTCTTGACCGACCAAGGTCATCCCAAGGGCTTGCAGAAAGCCGGTCCCACACGTTTTCATACTTTTGACCTAATTTGCGCAATAACTCATATTGGGTCCAAACTCTTCACAACTAACTCAGAGTTTGTGCAAACGCCCACCAGCGGTCCCACGGCCACCAAGGGTGGTCTCACACCATCTTGGTCGGTCCCTCACTTTTCTATAATTAGGTTTTCTCACCTAATGCTCAATCGAGCGTTATTTCAATAAATGACGAACCCGGCATTTAATCGTCATTCCTTCACCAGCTGGTCAACTCAGGACCCTGGTGTAATGCTCACTCGAGAAATTGGGCATCACATGGACGTCCATAGACCCATGTGGTCGGTCCCTCCTTCGCTCATGACCTATTTTCAGCAATTCGTCAATCAGTGAGCAATTGCTCAAAATTAGGGTTTCGAACAAACGCTCAACAAATCACCATTCTGAGCAAGTTCAAACACTAAATAAATTTACGTTAATCCAGAAAATAACACACGGATTAATTATATAATGTTCGGTAATCTACCAATATTTTAATATTTTATTGGGTCACGTCACCAATAAATAAATAATTTGTCGAATTGAGCAATACTTGCTCAATTGCTCGATGATCAGTAATTCTTCGAATTGAGCAATACTTGCTCAATTGCTCGAATATTGATCTAGCTGTCAATATTCAGTAATCCACAGATTTGCTAAGTTGCTCGAATATTGAGCCACTATCAATATTCAGTAACTTATCAATAATTCGTCGAATCGAGCAACACTTGCTCAATTGCTCGAATATTGATCCAACTATCAATATTCAGTAATTCGTCGAATCGAGCAATACTTGCTCAATTGCTCGAATATTGATCCAACTATATCAATATTCAGTAATTCGTCGAATCGAGCAATACTTGCTCAGTTGCTCGAATATCGATTCATCATCAATATTCAGTAATTTATCAGTAATTCATCGAATCGAGCAATACTTGCTCAATCGCTCGAATATTGATCCAACTATCATATTCAGTAATTCGTCGAATTGAGCAATACTTGCTCAATCACCCAACTATCAATATTCAGTAATTCGTTGACTTGAGCAATACTTGCTCAGACGCTCGAATTTACAATAATTGTACACAAGCAATATCAACATAAGAATTAACACATTCAAATTCATGAATCACTGAGCATTCTCCAGTCATGCTCAATTCAACAGAACTTAGATTCACTATCTAAACAGTCAACAACTGACTAATAAAATACACGTCTGTCATGCAGACTCCACGATTCGTGAGACTTCAATCACGTCACATGGGGGGATATCAATTAGGGTTTTGGTCTGGCGGCCTACGGCACGTGGATTCATCCACGATGAGAAATGTGAGTAAATCGTGCAACGGTTGAAGGAGTTAGCAAAGTAGTGGGTGGACGGTTAACCAAGTCTCTCGACGACACGAACCGGTTTCACCACGATCTTCCACTTTCCCACTCTTCACTCATGAAACCGTCACACTTACTGGGATCAAGGTGTTCGCTATTCTGACAATATAAATAAGTCTCTGGATCCACGATTGAACGACAACAATTTTTCGAGCAATCACTCTCAGAAATTCCATCAATCGCCCAGAACTTATTCGAACTCAACAGTTCATAAAATTTGCAGAAACCTTCAACACATCCACACTCCTTGAGCTTCCCTCCTACAGATCAACCCATCTCCCTCTTTGTGACCGAATTGACCCTGGAACGGCCATTGACTTGGTTTAGGCCGGAGTCCTACAGATTGATCTCTCGAATCTAAGCACTCCCTTTGCAGTGTGTGAGGTTCATCAGTTTGCTCGGTCGAGGAGGCTCGACAACACGCTCGAGGTCGAAGAAACTCTTAGGATGTAAAAGACGCCAGCTAAGGAATCAAGTGGGTACGTAGAATCTTGCGAGGTTCAAGAGACTAAGTTGGGAATTAAGTGTTTAGTCATCTCCCTACTCACTCTCTTACTCCAATACATTCTCTTACTCCAATGGATTTGGGTTGATATTCATTAAAAAAATATTTACCCACTTAATTGAAATGACCATTAAAAACTCTTATGAATAAAGATATTTGATGATATCATCAAATAAATGATTTTACTGGCAAGAATATTCTATTGTGTAAAACTATAATAAAATGAGATATAAACTCTACCCTTTAGTGGTATAATTGTCAAACTAACTTAAATATAACATATCTCACAAATCATACGTAAGAATATGACAAATTTTATATATTTGGAAAGCTTTCTGAAAGACCTGTGCAATGAGCATAAATATGTTGAGCTTTAAAAAAGGCAACCAAAGAAATAGGCATCATTGATCGCATGCTCAACAATTTACCGCTTGTGCACTTTTTTTTTCGGGATTCTCGGTCAAAGGATTCATTTCCATCCTCAGCTAGATTCGCAGTACTTCATTCAGTCCTACAGTTACCCTCATTTCATGTTTGGATAATTGCCAAGCTTGGTGACTCAATCACCTTGGTCCTCTGTTAAATTATTAGTTCATCTGTGAGTCTTGAGCAAAGTGACTTTTTGTCATCTTATGAAGCATAATTAGCATCTCCACATGCATGTTGGAACATTGTTTTCTGAAATCTAGAAATGTATCACAACTTCATAGTTACTTTTATATCACAACAGCAAGCACAAATCCTAAATGTACTTTACCATTCATTAAAGTTTTTGTCGAGCCTGTAATTCCTTTTGCCCGTTTTTCAGTTTAGTAACTCTTAGCAACTCTTTTTGGCAGTACTAGCTTGCTAGTTGTATTTATGATTGCATTTTGATTTTAATTTAGTAACATTGGTAATACCAGTATTATCTTATAGAACTAAATCCTAAAGACATAAAATCCTAAAGACATAAAATTGGATAATACTTCAAATCACATTTAAGGATAAAAGCTCAGGTTGAAGATATGGATAACATTGGAGAACAAGGAGGTAGACAGATTATTATCTCGGATCATTTGCACCGAAACCCGTTACCAACATCCAAGTTCCGATGGACTCATACATGTCCATCAAAAGTACAGATTTTCTTGCGGAAAGCATTCGTCGAAGGCTTACAAACCCACGGTTCCGATAGACTCAGACATGTCCATCAAAATTACAGATTTTTGTGTGGAAAGCATTCTTCGAAGGCCTACGAAACCACGACAACGTCATCCAGATCCACCCCATTTACAACATCTATCCCTAATGAAATTCTAATCTAGAAATTCATTCTCACATTTTGCTTCTCTGTCATGTTATTGTAACTACTGTATTTGAATCTTTGGGTATTGAATACCCTCTTGTAATAGCCCATTAGTAGATCAATAAATATCATGCTTCAAAACTGGAAATTGACTTTGTAGAAACCTGATCCCAGGTAACAAATTAAAACGTGGGCATGACAAAATGAAAGCATAAATCTGGTGGGAAATTGAAGTCCATCCACACTGCTTGTCGTGTTAGCTGGTATGTTATATGTAGAGGGATTGATGAAGAAAGGAAAGAATTCTCATTAACCAAAACAGAAGAGTGATTACTCTTTAAGTACATACATGACTCAGACCGACAGGCTGTCAAAGACAGCACACAGTTGTACAAACTCAAAACACTAAAGGCACTCTGTTTATACATTACAGGCACTTGAAAAAGCGGGGGTCTAACATCCACACCCAATATTTCGCTTAACAATCTATATGGACAACTCCAATATAATTCCAAGAGAATCAACAAGACAGTCAGATGCAATCAATGCAAATATATCCAAGAGTTGTATATCTGTTTCACAGTGTAATCAACAAATCAAACAGAAAAAAATCCGTGAGCCTGATTATTATGTGAAACAACTTGAACGGTACCAAAGACCAATGTTCAAGTGTCAATCAATTTAAATCAACACAACCTGTGGTATTTTAATTATATAAACAAATATAATGCGGAAAAGAAAGATACCATAAATTTTGTTAACGAGGAAAACGCAAATGCAGAAAAACCCTGGGACCTAGTCCATATTTAAACACCACACTGTATTAAGCCGCTACGGACACTAGCCTACTCCAAGTTAACTTCAGACTGGAATGTAGTTGAGCCCTAACCAATCTCACACTGATCAAAGTACAGTTGTACTCCTTACGTCTCTGAATCCCAGCAGGACTCTATGCACTTGATTCCCTTAGCTGATCTCACCCACAACTAAGAGTTGCTACGACCCAAAGTCGAAGACTTGATAAACAAATCAGTCTCACACAGAAAAGTCTATTGTATAGATAAATTTGTCTCCCACAGATAAACCTACGAATTTTGTTCCGTCTTTTGATAAATCAAGGTGAGCAGGAACCAATTGATACACCGGACTTATATTCCCGAAGAATATCCTAGTAATATCAATAACCTCACAATAATCTTAATCTAATGGTAGCGAAATGAGATATTGTGGAATCACAAACGATGAGACGAAGATATTTGTGACTACTTTTTATCTTGCTTATCGGAGATTAAATCTCGAGCCAATCTTAGAGAAGATAGTACTCAATCACGATAGAAAACAACAAGATCAGATCACGCAACTACAGAGAAATAGTTGGGTCTGGCTTCACAATCCCAATGAAGTCTTCAAGTCGTTAACCTACAGGGTTTCGTGAAAAACCTAAGGTTAAAGGAGAATCGACTCTAGTCGCAACTAGTATCACACAAGAGGTGTGGGGATTAGGTTTCCCAGTTGCTAGAGTTCTCCTTTATATAGTCTTCAAATCAGGGTTTGCAATCAATGTTACCTTGGTAACAAAGCATTCAATATTCACCGTTAGATAAAAACCAGATTAGACTCAAGCTAATATCTTTCAAACGTTATATCGAACTTAGCTTGTTACACACAACTGAAAAGTGACTTCATTTAGATATGAGTAACCATACCTAAACGTGTGCACCTTTTTTGGCTCAACAATAGTTAACCGAAGTTAGCCATATGAACACTTTCATATCAACCATATTCATCTTAACCATAACTAGTTCAAATGACTCAAATGAAACTAGTTCTAGAGTTGTTCAATTGTTTATATTGTCATAGAAGTATACAAGACATAATTGAAACAAAATTGATTTTGATTCACTCGAATTAAGTCATGAACGTTATAGCCACAGTTTGCAAAATATTGCATTCATTATTATATAAATGTATTAGTTCATGAACAAACCGATTTTAGAACATTATCCACTAGGTATGCAAATGGGTACGCATACCTTAGTGGCCGGACTAAGTTTGGGTTTCGCCAGTACGCGAACTGGTACGCATACCTTCCAAACTCAGCAGAAAATCCCGGACCTAAACCTCACGCCAGTACGCATACCTGTGTGCGTACAAGGTTCCCGGACTTCAGTAAACCAACTAGTACGCATACGGGTATGCATACCATGGTTCCCGACTTGGATTACATATATGCAAGTACGCATACTATGCTTAAATCTAATTGTTCTAAACTCTCATTTCAACCATTGAAACATTCTTGGAAAACGACAATAGCTGTCTTATACAAACTATTAGCTTCAAAGCAATTTGCAAGTGATCGAATGATCAATACGAAACATTCTGAGTCTACATCAAAAAACGGTCTCATACAAATCATGTAAGATGTTACCAGGCGATTTTCACATGATCATCTTTTGACTTTCGTCAAGAATATAAGATGAACTTGGTTAAAGCAAAAACTTACCAACACATATTTCGAGAAATATGTAAGCGAGTTAAACTCAGCTCGAAATATCAAATGTGTATAATTGAAGTCTATATAGCTATACGACTTTTGTCTCAAATAGGAGATAGAGTAGATATACTTTTAAGTGATAGATGAGTTCAAATCTCCACATACCTTATGTTGATGAAGTTCCACAAGCTCCCCTTGTAGTTCTTCGTCTTCAATCGATGAACGCCGTGAAGTCTAATGCTCAACTACACTTTCTATCCTAATCCGAGACTTAACTATAAGTAGACTAGAAATCAAGACTTATAGTTTTGGCAACTAAACTTGACAACAAGCTTGAGATTGTAACGCTTGCGAGTTCGACCAAGCAGTGTTCTAACAATCTCCCCCTTTGTCAATTTTAGTGACAAAAATATCAATACATATGGAATACAAAATAAATAAACGTTGTAGCTCTCAATCCAAATGCTTGATTTCCTTGGCGGTTCTTCAACATTACTCGAAATCTTTGTCAATTCCAAGTACTCCGGTGATTCTGAATGTATTCAACTCAGCATCATAGTTGTTGAAGATTGTTTTGGGGAAAAAAATGATTCTGCTGGAAATGGTAAATTTGGGCGTGCCGCTAAGAAAGGAATCTAAACCCTAAACAAATGTACTGCACGGGAGTATTTTAGATTCGAGAGATCAATCTGTACAATACTGGCCTAAACTAAGAAATGGTCGTTCCAGTCTTGCTTCTGTCACAAAATGAATGAGAAGGGTTGATCTTAGGGAGGGAAGCGAAGAAGGTGTTTGAGATCAGAATGGTTAACTCTGAAGGTGTGGCTGTTTATTACTTGTATCAGAATGTAAAACTTGCTTGCGGAATGTAAGCTATAAGTTCTTGGTATTTTCCGGATACTTGTGTTGATAACACTTGTTTTTTGAAATAGATTGAAAACATATTTATACATGTCATAGTTGAACACACTGATCTCGTAGGAAGTGGAGGTAGTTAAGTAGTGGAGAAGTGGGGATCGTGTAAAAGTGGTGAAAATCATGTCCATGTCATGAAGGAAGACCGGTCAGTTTTACACCCACTACTCCTTTACTACTATCAATCGTCCGCCTTTCCTGACATTTTCTCATAATGGGCGTGTTGCACGCCGCACGCTGTAGACCGTCAGACCAATACCCTGATGAACATCCCCCAGTTTGTGACATGTTTAATGTTTCGAGCATTTTGTTGAAAAATATGCAGCAAGTTGCTGAGTGGGTCCTGCTTGCAAGAATTAATTATTTTGACCAATCACGCGCAAGTTAGGCGGCGGGCGGTCATTTGTTACTAGTCAAGCCATGAGACTTGTGGCCGGTGTTAGATCATTGCTCGGTCAAACTCGCATGCGTTGCTATCTCAAGCATGTTTGTCAATGTTAGTGATCAAAACTATAAGTCTTGATTTCTATCCTATTTATAGATGTCTCGGACTAGGATATAGATAGTGTAGTTGAGCTTAGATCTCTCGGCGTTCATCTCTTGAAGATGAAGAACTACTAAGGGGAGCTTGTGGAACTTCTTCGACAAAAGGTATGTGGAGACTTAAACTCATCTATCACTTGGAAAGTATATTTCTACAATCTCCTATATTGAGACATAAGTCATCTTACGATGTAGTTTTCTCAATACACATTTGAGATTTCGAGCTGAGTATATGTCGCTTACATATTTCTCGAAATATGTGTTGGTAAGCTTTCGCTTCGACCAAGTTCATCTTATATCATGAGAAAATTTTCGAGTAACATCTTACATGGTTTGTGTGATACAATCATTTGATGTAGGCTTGGAATGTTTCGATAATGATTATTTCAACATCTTGAAAATTGCTTTGATGCTAATAGTGTGTGAAAACGGCTATTGTTAATATAGAAGAATGTTTCAATGATTGAAATAAAGAGTTGAGGATGTAACCATCTTTGGATATAAGCATATATAGTGTGTTCGCACATTAGTGTATAAATCCATAATCTGGGAGCCAAGAGTATGCATATGTGTGTATACGAAATTGGTGAAGGAGACAAGATAAGTATGCGTACATGTACGCATACTGGCGGAAGTTTTCGAACCGAAAATATTTGCTGGGTTTGGGAATTACAAACTCCTAAACTAGTCACCTTAAGTATGCATACTCATACGAAAATTTCTGCTGGGTTTGGGAATTACAAACTACTGGCGGAAGTTTTTGAACCGAAAATTTCTGCTGAGTTTGGAAACTTAACAAACTCAAAATCCGGTTGCTTAAGTACGCATACCTGTACGCATACTTAAGCTGGTAACTTTTTCAAATCGGTCAGTTCATGGACTTAAACATTTAAATCATAAGGAATGCAATCTTTGCAAACCGTGGCTATAATGTTCATGATTGATTCCAGTGAATCAAACCGATTTGGTTTCAATTGTGTTTTCTATACAATTGAACAACTCTTTAACTAGTTTCATTTGAGTCATTTGAACTAGTTATGTTTAAGATGAATAAGGTTGATATGAGAGTAATCATATGGCTAACCTCGGTTAACTATTTGTGAACCAACCTGGTGTACCCATTTAGGTACGGTTACATAAACCTAAATGAGGGTACATTTCATTTGTGTGTACAAAGCTAAGTTCGATCTAACGGTTGAAAGATATTAGCTTGGTTGAATCAGGTTTTTCATCTAACGATGAATATTAAATGCTTTGTTACCAAGGTAAATTGCAAGCCCTGATTTGAAAACTATATAAAGGAGAACTCTAGCAACTGGGAAACCTAATACCCACACCTCTTGTGTGTTACTAGTTTCATAACTAGAGTCGATTCTAACGGTTGAACCTAAATGAGGGTACATTTCAATTGTGTGTAACAAGCTAAGTTCCATCTAACGGTTGAAAGATATTAGCTTGGTTGAATCAGGTTTTTCATCTAACGGTGAATATTGAATGCTTTGTTACCAAGGTAACTTAGATTGCAAACCCTGATTTGAAAACTATAAAAAAAAGAACTCTAGCAACTGGGAAACCTAATCCCCACACCCCTTGTGTGTTACTAGTTGCATAACTAGAGTCGATTCTCCTTTAACCTTAGGTTTCTTTTCGAGACCCTGTAGGTTAACGACTTGAAGACTTCATTGAGATTGTGAAGCCAGACCCAACTATTATCTTTGTAGTTGCGTGATCTGATCTTGCTGTTTCTATTGTGTTGAGTGCAATTGAAATAATTGGCTCGAGATTTTATATCTCCGATAGGCAAGATAGAAAAGTAATCACAAACAAACTTCGTCTCATTGTTTGTGATTCCACAATAACTTGTTTCGCTAGTCGATCAAGTTTATTGTGAGGTGATTGATAATTCTAGGATGTTCTACGGGAATATAAGTTCGGGTTATCAATTGGTTCCTGTTCACCTTGATTTATCAAAAGACGGAACAAAAACTCTTGGGTATTTCTGTGGGAGATAGATTTATTCAATCCTGTAGACTTTTCTGTGTGAGATAGATTTGTCTATCAAGTCTTCGACTTTGGGTCGTAGCAACTCTTAGTTGTAGGTGAGATCAGCTAAGGGAATGAAGTGCGTAGTATCCTACTGGGATCAGAGACGTAAGGAGCGCAACTGTACCTTGAATCAGCGTGGGATTGATTAGAGTTCAACTTCAGTCCAGTCCGAAGTTAATTGGTAGTAGGCTAGTGTTTGTGGCGGCTTAATACACTGTGGTGTTCAATCTGGACTAGTTCTTGGGGTTTTTTCTGCATTTGCGGTTTCCTCGTTAACAAAATTCTGGTGTCTGTGTTATTTCTTTTCCGCATTATATTTTGTTATATAATTGAAATATCACAGGTTATGCGTTAAGATCAATCAATTAGAATATCCAACCTTTGATTGTTGATTTACATTGATTGACACTTGAACATTGGTCTTTGGTACCGTTCAAGTTACTCCTCTTATATTCAATCAAGCTCGCAAATTTCTATTTGCTGATTGCGGATTGAATTACGAGTTAGAGATATTAAACTCTTTGATATACTTTATTCTAGATTGAGTCTGACTGTCTAGTTGATTCTCTAGAAAGTGTTTTGGAGTAAGTCCTCTCAGATTGCCAAACGAATTGTCGGATGTGTTGTTAGACCACCGCATTTTCAATTGGTATCAGAGCGGGCAAACACATTAAAGACCTGATAAGTCTGTGTTTGTAGCGATCTGATATGGACAATAGCGTTATCTCAATAAATGCACTACCAGATCCAGGGATTCCAAAATTCTCTTCAATGTCTGATTTAATTAAATATGTAGAAGAAATTCTGTCTAAACCTCCACCAGGTTTAAAATTCCTTGAAGTGTTTTCAGGGCTTGAAAAGAAACTTGAAAGCTTATCTCTTGATGTTGAGTTATACCTCCAAAAAGAACAAGAATCTCTTGACAAGTTAAATCAAGTTATGAGGAATAATATTCATGTTGAAGTCGACATTGATTTACTAATCAGTGAGAGCAATGCTCCTCCTCCGTGTAATTCAATTAATTGTAACAAACTAAAGGAATTACAAGAGGAGTTTAAATCTCACTCATCTGAGTATATCACTTCAAAGCATGAATCGATTCATTGCTCAATTCCTGATACTTACTGAAAATGCGGGGGGTCTAACAACCTCACCCAATATTTCGATTAGCAATCTGTATGGACAAACTCCAATATACTTTCAAGAGAATCAACTAGACTCAATCTTAATAAAGTATATAAAAGAGTTATAATATCTCGATCTCTCGATTTAATTCTTACTCAAGCAAATAGAAATCTGCGAGTCTAATTAAATACAAGAGAGATAACTTGGATGGTACCAAAGACCAATATCCAAGTGTCAATCAATGTAAATCAACAACCAAAGGTTGGATATTCTAATTGATTGATCTTAACGCACAACCTGTGATATTTCAATTATATAACAAAATATAATGCGGAATAGAAATAACACGAGACACCGAAGTTTTGTTAACGAGGAAACCGCAAATGCGAAAAACCCGGACCTAGTCCAGTTGAACACCACACTGTATTAAGCCGCTACAAACACTAGCCTACTACAAACTAACTTCGGTCTGGACTGTAGTTGAACCCTAATCAATCTCACACTGATTCAAGGTACAGTTGCGCTCCTTGCGTCTCTGATCCCAGCAGGATACTACGCACTTGATTCCCTTAGATGATCTCACCCACAACTAAGAGTTGCTACGACCCAAAGTCGAAGAATTTAATAAACAAATCTGTATCACACAGAAAAGTCTAAGATAATAGATAAATCTGTCTCCCACAAATTAAACCTAAGAGTTAGTTCCGTCTTTTGATAGAAATCAAGGTGAACAGGAACTAATTGATAACCCGGACTTATATTCCCGAAGAACAGCTTAGAATTATCAGTCACCTCACAATAATCTTAATCGTATGGTGGCGAAACAAGATATTACGAAATCACAAATGATGAGACGAAGATGTTTGTGATTTCTTTTTATCTTGTCCTATCGGAGATATAATCTCAAGTCAATTATTCAATTGAACTCGTACGATAGAAAATGGCAAGATCTGATCGCTCAACTACAAGAGAAGTAGTTTAGTCTGGCTTCACAATCCCAATGAAGTCTTTCAGTCGTTAACCTACAGGTTCTCGAGAAGAACCCTAAGGTTAAAGGAGAATCGACTCTAACAAAACCAACTAGTATCACACAGGAGGTGTGGGGATTAGTTATTCCAGTTACTAGAGTTCCCCTTATATAGTTTTCAAATCAGAGTTTGCAATCTATGTTAGCTTAGTAACAAAGCATTCAATATTCACCGTTAGATGAAAACCTGATTAGATACAAGCTAATATCTTTCAACCGTTAGATCGAAACTTAGCTTGTCACACACAAATGAAATGTATTTCATTTAGGTTTGAGTAACTTAGTACCCTAAACGTGTACACTTAGTTGGTTCACAAATAGTTAACCAATGGTTATCCATATGAGCACTTCCATATTAACCGTATTCATCTTTCTCATAACTAGTTCAAATGACTCATAAGAACTAGTTGAAGAGTTATTCAATTGCTTAGGTCTTTATTCATAGACACAATTGAAACAAAATCGGTTTGATCCATTCGAATCAATTCATGAATAATATAGCCACGGTTTGCAAAGATTGCATTCCTTATAATTTATTATTTTAAGTTCATAAACTACCGATTTGAGAAATCACCAGCTTGGGTACGCGTACGGGTATGCGACCTTAGCTACCGGATTTGAGTTGGCTTTGGTTTCCAAACTCAGCAGAATTTTTCGGGTAGAAAAGTTCCGCCAGTACGCGTACCTAAGGTGACTGGTTTATGAGTTTGTAAACTCCAAACTCAACAGAATTTTCCGGGAGGAAAAGTTCCGCTAGTACGCGTACCCAACCTGTCTCCTTGACCAATACCGTATGCACACATATACACACACTTGGTTTCCGGTACATGGATTTATACACTAATGTGCAAACACACTATATATGCTTATATCCATAGATGGTAATCTCAACTCTACATTTCAATCATTGAAACATTCTTCTATAATGTTATAATAGTCGTTATTCACAACTATGGTCATCAAATCCATTTTCAAGATTGAAACGTCATCATGACTTTCGTTATGGGTAAAGATGAAAAATGGTTAAATCGAAAGCTTACCAACACATATTTCGAGAAAAAGATACGCGAGTAAACTCGGCTCGAAATAGCAAATGCGCATGTATGAAAACTATCATACTTATACGACTTTTGTCTCAAGAGTAGGAGATAGAGTAGACTTTTGAGTGATAGATAAGTTCAAGTCTCCACATACCTTTTAGTCGGATGAAGTTCCACTAGTTCCTTGAGTAGTTCTTCGTCTTCGTAAGATGATCGCCATGGAGTCTGGAGCTCAAATAAACTTAACTATCCTAGGCCGAGACTTAGCCATAAGTAAACTAGAAATGAAGACATATAGTTTTGATAACTAAATTTGACAAACAAGCTTGACATAGCAACGCTTGCGAGTTCGACCGAGCAATGCTCTAACAATCTCCCCCTTTGTCAATTTTAGTGACAAAACTATCAATACATATGGATTACAAAATAGATAAAACTTTGTAGCTTCTCGTCCACATGCTTGATCTCCTTGGTGCTTCAACATTACTTGAAAACTTCGTCTTTTCCATGTACTCCCATGATTCCATAGATGTTCAGTTCAACATCATAGTTGTTGAAGATCCGTAGCCATAAGAATGAGAAAACAAAAGCTCTCGATCATTGTTATACAGTGTCATAGTATTATTACACAGTATCAAAGTTCAATTGTATCTCAACTTTGACAACAATACTATGGTGATATGTATCACTCCCCCTTAGTCAATACTTTCATCTCAACATGAAAACCACTCCCCCTTACATAATGATCCGAAAACCATATGTATTTGTAGTGTGAACTACATATTAATTCTCCCCCTTTTTGTCAATAAAATTGGCAAAGGTACGAAAACGGGATCCTAATGAAATTTTCATGGAGACACTTCAAGACCAAAGAAAAGTACATATCAACTTTGTTTAGATGCAATCATAAAGCCGAAGCTAAATGCATTCATCACGGAGTTTATAAAGATACAAGATAACTCCTCAAATATTCCACAACCGCACTCCCCACAAAGATATGGAAATTAAGCGCAAGTTCAAAAGAACTCTCCCACATTTGATGTCATTCCCGAAAGAACAACAAGAGCGACCTTACTTTTACGAGAAAAGAAGGATTTCAAGATGGCACCAAGATATTTAGAAGATACATCTACCTAGAAATAAATGTGGAAAATAACTTTACACCTCAAGAAGTTCCAAACTCCATTGCCCAAATGATCTAGATAAGAGCGGGGGCAAGAGTTATGGAAGACTAATGAACCAGAACGACACCAATAAACTGCCGTAGGTGTTGAAACGTAGCAATATCTAATGGTTTGGTGAGAATATCATCCAATTGTTGTTCCGAGGGCACAAATTCCATATTAATGATACCATTTTCATAGAGATCTCGGATAAAATGATACCTTATGTCAATGTGCTTAGTCCTTGAGTGCTCAACTGGATTTTTTGTTATGCGAATTGTACTGGTGTTGTCGCATAAAATTGTCATTATTCCAGTGTTGATTCCATAATCAACAAGCAATTATTTCATCCATAGAAGTTGAGTACAACATGAGCCTGCAGCGATGTATTCTGCTTCACATGTTGAGAGGGATTATGAATTTTGTTTCTTGCTATGCCAAGCTACCAGATTCAATCTTACATAGTAGAAACCCCTGACATACTTTTTCTATCTTCCACACATCCTGCCCAATCTGCATTTGAATAGGCAGTAAGATCCGTTAGTATCAAAAGTGTAAGATAGACCATACCCTGCAGTGTGATTAATGTAACGTATAATTCTTTTTGCAGCTGCAAGATGAGATTCCTTTGGATTTGCCTGAAACCTAGCACAACAACCAACACTAAAAGAAATATCAGGTCGAGTAGTTGTAAGATATAAAAGGCTTCCAATGATAGATCGATAAAGTTTTTGATCCACATTTACACCTTTATCATCTCGATGCAGTTTACCAATGGTAGGCATAGGAGTTAGTTTAGGAGTGGACTTATCAAGGTCAAATCTTGAGATAAGATCCTTAGCATATTTTTCTTGAGATAAGTAAATTTCATCCTTGTGATGTTGAATTTGTAAACCCAAAAAGAATTTTAATTCACCAACATTGCTCATTTCAAACTCCTTCCAAGACACACTTGAAAATCTTATGCAAGTTTCTCCGATGTTGATCCATAGATGATATCATCTACATAAACTAGAGCGATCACAACATCTTTTCCATTCCATTTGGTAAACAGTGTTTTATCAGCTCCTCCTCTCGAAAAACCTTTCCCAAGAAGAGATGAGGTCAGTTTTTCGAACCAGGCACGAGGTGCTTGTTTCAACCCATATAGTACCTTATTAAGTTTAAGGACGTGATATGGGAAGTCAGGGTTTTCAAATCCCTTAGGTTGAGCTACATAGACTTCTTCCTTTAAGGTTCCGTTAAAAAAGGCGGATTTGATGTCCATTTGAAATAGCTTTACCTTAAGAAAACAAGCATGAGCCAATAACAACCTAATGGACTCAAGGCGTGCCACAGGTGCAAAGGTTTCGTCAAAGTCGATTCCTTCGATTTGTGAGTATCCTTGAGCGACAAGTCTAGCTTTGTTTCTGACAATTGTGCCAAAGTCATCATACTTGTTCTTAAATATCCATTTGGTGCCAACTATATTGACATTTGTAGGACAAGGTACAAGCTTCCATACGTCTTGTCTTTGAAATTGATTTAACACTTCATGCATTGCATTCACCCATAAGGGATCGCTAAGAGCTTCATCAATATTCCTTGGTTCTACATGTGAAAGATAACAACCAAAATTGCACAAATTTTGAAGTTTTCCTCTAGTCTTTGCAGTAGAATCTCTTCCTCCAATGATACTGTTGGGATCATGGTTTCTTTGAACCCAGAGGTGTCGTTGAGGGACAAGTTCTTGTTCGACAGACACAGTCTGATCAGTGTGTTTATCCTTGTCACTAGAAAGATCGGGATCAGTGACAGTAGGAACAACTTCAACTGAATCCGGAACTTATTTGACTTTCTCAGTTGTCTCGGTTGGAGGCAGTTCAGCCGGAGAAAAATCATGATGAATGTTGCTAATATCATCAATGATAACGTTAGCGGATTCCATCATCACTTGGGTTCTGAGATTAAATACTAGAAAACCACGACTATCGATGCATAGCCCAAAAAGATACCTTCATCACTTTTAGTATCAAATTTCTCTCTCTCTTCTCGATCTTTTAGGATGTAGCACTTACTTCCGAACACTCTAAGATAGTGTAAGTTGGGTTTTCTACCATACCACAACTCATATGAAGTGTTTAGGGTTTTAGACCGTAGATAGACACGGTTGATCGAGTAACATGCTGTGAAGACAGTTTCTCCCCAAAATCTTAGAGGTAAGTTTTTGTTATGGAGCATTACCCTGGACATTTTCTGAATATTCCTATTTCTTTCAGCATCTCCATTGGCTTGAAGAGTAATGGGTGGTGAGTATTGTTGAATAATTCCCAGTTTGTCACAGAATTCAAATACTTTGGTGTCCTTGAATTCAGTGCCACGGTCGCTTCTATTTTTCTTTAGTTTGCGACCTTGTTCATTCTGGATCCAATTAACAATAATCTTAAGTTCACCAAGGGTTTCATTCTTATGAGCAAGGAAAACTACCCAAGTGAATCTGGTGTAATCATCTACCATAACTAAAGCACACTTCTTTCCTCCAACAATAGATTGTTGAATTGGTCCGAAGAGATCCATATGAATTAAATCAAGTGGAGCCTTAGTGAGAATATCTCGAGATGACTTATGGTGAACTTTCATTTGTTTACCCTTTTGACAGGCACCACATACACCGTCAATATTTGCATTGATTTTGAGAACGCCTCTAACAAGTTCTTTGTTAATGATCTTAGTTAAGAGACGATAATTAATATGACCAAAATGCTCATGCCAAAGATGTGTAGATTCCACCTTAGTCAAATTGCAACAATTGCTAAACTGAGTATCAAGAAGATAACAGTTATTTTTACCACGAGTTCCTTGAAAATTTACTTTTCCAGTTTTGTCTACAATGTCACATTCATTTGCATTGAAGACAACTCTATGGCCTTTGTCACAAATTTGACTAATAGAAAGAAGATTTGCAGTTATACCTTTGACGTATACTGCATCATGGATTTCTGGAACACCGGAATCTTGATCGTACCCTTCTTGCTAATGTAGCAACAACTCCCATCTCCAAAAGTAACTGGTCCTCCTTCAAAGTCGCTTGAGGAGACGAACCACGAAAGGTCACCAGTCATATGTCGGCTACAACCACTGTCAAGAAACCATTTGAAGGGTGATGTTGATTTTAAGGCAAAGGCTCCCATACTAACACTACTTTCCTGTTTAGGATTTCTTGTTAGTATTGTACACTTTTTTAGATAAGCAAACAGTTGTTCAGCTTTCTTGTGGAGATTACTCGCAACTTTTATACTTTTCTGAAAACGTGTACACGTATGTTGATCGTGATTGTGAGACTCACAAAACATACAAGGGCCAACATCAGTAATCTTATTTGAGAAGTTCTTCCTTTTATCAAGTTTCTCAAAGCATATACTTTGTTTAACACTTGACTTAATATGATCCTATAGAGAGGAATCAAATGAGTTATTCATCATCACTAAAGACTTTTTGACAGACGTCAAATCCTTTTTCTTTGTAATTATTGCAGCAAGATCACGGTTGATATGGATTTGTTCATCCAACTCCTTTTGAAGAATAACAAGGTTTTTAGAACATTCTCTAAGATTATGGTTTATTCCTGGTGAAGCATTTATAGAGACTTTACTATCCATCTAGTCAGATAGCCACAAACACAGACTTTTGAGGTCTTGAACGTGTTTGCCTGCTCTGATACCAATTGAAAATGCGGGGGTCTAAAAACCTCACCCAATATTTCGATTAGCAATCTGTATGGACTAACTCCAATATACTTTCAAGAGAATCAACTAGACTCAATCTTAATAAAGTATATCAAAGAGTTATAATATCTCGATTTCTCGATTTAATTCTTACTCAAGCAAATAGAAATCTGCGAGTCTAATTAAATACAAGAGAGATAACTTGGATGGTACCAATGACCAATATCCAAGTGTCAATCAATGTAAATCAACAACCAAAGGTTAGATATTCTAATTGATTGATCTTAACGCACAACCTGTGATATTTCAATTATATAACAAAATATAATGCGGAATAGAAATAACACAGACACCAGAAGTTTTGGTAACGAGGAAACCGCAAATGCAGAAAAACCCCGGGACCTAGTCCAGATTGAACACCACATTGTATTAAGCCGCTACAGACACTAGCCTAGTACAAACTAACTTTGGTCTGGACTGTAGTTGAACCCTAATCAATCTCACACTGATTCAAGGTACAGTTGCGCTCCTTACGTCTCTGATCCCAGCAGGATACTATGCACTTGATTCCCTTAGCTGATCTCACCCACAACTAAGAGTTGCTACGACCCAAAGTCGGAGACTTTAATAAACAAATCCGTATTACACATAAAAGTCTAAGATAATAGATAAATTTGTCTTCCACAGATAAACCTAAGAGTTAGTCCCGTCTTTTGATAGAAATCAAGGTGAACAGTAACTAATTGATAACCCGGACTTATATTCCCGAAGAACATCTAGAATTATCAATCACCTCACAATAATCTTAATCGTATGGTAGCGAAACAAGATATTGCGGAATCACAAACAATGAGATGAAGATGTTTGTGATTTCTTTTTATCTTGCCCTATCGGAGATATAATCTCAAGTCAATTATTCAATTGAACTCGTATGATAGAAAATGGCAAAATCAGATCGCTCAACTACAAGAGAAGTAGTTTCGTCTGGCTTCATAATCCCAATGAAGTCTTTCAGTCGTTAACCTACAGGGTATCGAGAAGAACCCTAAGGTTAAAGGAGAATCGACTCTAGAAAAACCAATTAGTATCACACAAGAGGTGTGGGGATTAGTTTTTCCAGTTGCTAGAGTTCCCCTTATATAGTTTTCAAATCAGGGTTTGCAATCTATGTTAGCTTAGTAACAAAGCATTCAATATTCACTGTTAGATGAAAACCTTATTAGATACAAGCTAATATATTTTAACCGTTAGATCGAAACTTAGCTTGTCACACACAAATGAAATGTATTTCATTTAGGTTTGAGTAACCGTACCTAAACGTGTACACTTAGTTGGTTCACAAATAGTTAACCAATGGTTAGCCATATGAGCACTTCCATATTAACCGTATTCACCTTTCTCATAACTATTTCAAATGACTCATAAGAACTAGTTGAAGAGTTGTTCAATTGCTTAGGTCTTTATTCATAGACACAATTGAAACAAAATCGGTTTGATCCATTCGAATCAATTCATGAACAATATAGCCACGGTTTACAAAGATTGCATTCCTTATAATTTATTGTTTTAAGTTCATGAACTACCGATTTGAGAAATAACCAGCTTGGGTACGCGTACGGGTATGCGTACATTAGCTACCGGATTTGAGTTAGCTTTGGTTTCCAAACTCAGCAGAATTTTTCGGGTAGAAAAGTTCCGCCAGTACGCGTACGGCTACGCATACCTGAGGTGACTGGTTTATGAGTTCGTAAACTCCAAACTCAGCAGAATTTTTCGGGAGGAAAAGTTCCGCTAGTACGCGTACCCAACCTGTCTCCTTCACCAATACCGTATGCACACATATGCACACACTTGGTTTTCGGTACATGGATTTTTACACTAATGTGCGAACACACTGTATATGCTTATATCCATAGATGGTAATCTCAACTCTACATTTCAATCATTGAAACATTCTTCTATAATGTTATAATAGTCGTTATTCACAATTATCGTCATCAAAGCCATTTTCAAGATTGAAACGTCATCATGACTTTCGTCACGGGTAAAGATGAAAAATGGTTAAAGCGAAAGCTTACCAACACATATTTCGAGAAAAAGATACGCGAGTAAACTCGGCTCGAAATAACAAATGTGCATGTATGAAAACTATCATACTTATACGACTTTTGTCTCAAGAGTAGGAGATAGAGTAGACTTTTGAGTGATAGATAAGTTCAAGTCTCCACATACCTTTTAGTCGGATGAAGTTCCACTAGTTCCTTGAGTAGTTCTTCGTCTTCGTAAGATGATCGCCATGGAGTCTGGATCTCAACTACACTTAACTATCCTAGACCGAGACTTAGCCATAAGTAAACTAGAAATGAAGACATATAGTTTTGACAACTAAATTTGACAAACAAGCTTGAGATAGCAACGCTTGCGAGTTAGACCGAGCAATGCTCTAACAAATACTATCAAGATATTAGTAGTGTCTTCTTTTATGAAGAAGCTAGTACGTCTCTTTTTATCAAAAGAGTTTCCCTTCGCAGTACTAAAAAATATCTACATAAACTGTTTTTTATAAGTTGGAAAACAATAAATCAGAAACACAAATCTTTTTGGGTTCTCTTGAAGTTCTTTGATAGACTTATAAAAACAGTCCCTTGGGTGTTTCTAAACACTACAAGATGTAAGAGTTGCTGGAAAGAAACTCTTTCTTGGTGCCATGGTGAGCAAGACATTGTTCACCTCAACACAACTTGATTGTGTTGAAAGTGCATCCCCACCAAGAAATTCCCTATTATGAATACGGTGAGGGAAGCACAAGAACTGGGGCACACATATTAAGTTGGGTATGATTTTGAATGTTTGGTAACGCTGTAGAATTCGATCGGATTATTCTAAAAAGGTATGTCTATAAACTTGAGCAAGTTTTGTGTTTGATTAGAGTAACGATCCATGTACCTTGCTCATCGTTCATTTCTACCTAACTTGATCTATATTTAAGGTTCTTAAACGTTTAGGTTTGAAAATAGTAGTTCGGGATGTTTGGACTTCATGGTACACCTACCAGGTATGCATAACATCATTTAAAATCAAAATCCAGGGGTTTAAGTACGCATACCCGTTTGCATACTTCCCCAGGTCATGAAAATTCGTTTGCAAACCCGTATGCATACTTAACGTCGATATTCGGTAAATTTGTTTTGGCCGTAACTTCTTCTTTCGAACTCGGAATGATCTCATTCTTTTTGCATTCTCTTCAAAATAGATATGAGAATTACTGAATTTGGATGAGTTAAGAATGGTCCTTGTCCTGTCTCTTGTTTTTGAGTGTTTTGCTTAGTTTCGTCGCACTTGTTCCATTTCTCTTGGACTTGGGCACTTGGATTCTTGGAGTACCTCTCTTCTAAGCTCATTTGTAGCTTTACAAGAATGTTGTTGGTGAATCACAAAGAAGGAAGTTCAAGAATGGGAAGTAGCATGCATTGCTATGGGATTCTTGAATGTTCACAACCATCTTATGTGAACTATGGTGCATGGTCATTAATGACTTTGTATGTTCTTCTTTGTTAAGAAAATCTTTTTATACGCCTTTGGTATCTATTCTTGGTGTAAATCCATGCGAAAAAGATTGATTCTACCTTCTAAGGACAAAGGTTAATTTTTGCAATTTTAATCTTTATGATTTTATATATTGCAAATTGTTATGGGATATGTTGTTTACGTCCGTGAACCTGTGACTGTCCCATACTTGTTCAAAAGTTATCTCTATTATGTCGGTATGAAAGTATTGATAGAAGATAAAATGAAATTTTGACATTACAAAAGTTAAAGCCTTTTATATCATTGTTTTGATGGAAGAAAGGATAAAGCTTTTGTTTACAGGGATTAAGTCTATTATATGTCATTGTGCAAATAGTGATGTAAAATAGGATGAATCCTTGTCTATTCCGCAGTATTTGGTCGATCTCCGATCCACATTTTTGTGCATATACTGTGTTGCTCCGTAAGGTTTCTTGTGTTTGAGCATAAACGATTGAGTTGATCATTCTCTTATGATTAACTTAGTTGTTGCTCCGGAAGGTTCCTTATGTTTGAGCATGGTCAACTAAATTAATCATTCTCTTTTGGTTATTTTAGTTGTTGCTCCGTAAGTTCTCTTATGTCGAGCATGACCAATTGAAATGATCACTTTTTTTGGTTAATTTGGTTGTGTATTCAAATTAAATTAATCGTGGGTTTTCTTGTGATTAATTTGGTTGTATTTTTCGATTGAACTAACCATGGGTTCTCTTGTGGTTATTTCAATTGAATATTTTTGGATTCAAATTCATGTTTTCATGTGATTTGATTTTGTCCAAAAGAAATCCTTATTTTCTTGTAAAAGCAAGGTCGCCTTTGTTGTTCCTTCGGGGATGACATTTTATGGGGGAGATTTCATATTGAACTTGTGCTTAATTGCCAAATCTTTGTGGGGAGTGCGGCTGTGGAATATTAGGGGTTATCTTGTATCTTTATTAACTCCTTGATGAATGCATTTAGCTTCGGCTTTATGATTGCATCTAAATAAGATGGTATGGTATTCTCTTTTAGTAATGAAGTATCTCTGTGAAAATTTCATAAGGATCCCACTAGTTTTCGTACCTTTTCCAATTTATATTGACAAAAAGGGGGAGAATTAATGTGTAGTGTGATACTATCATTATGTAAGGGGGAGTGGTTTTCATGTTGAGATAAAGTATTGACTAAGGGGGAGTGATACATATCACCATAGTATTGTTGTCAAAGTTGAGATACAATTGAACTTTGATACTGTGTAATAATACTATGACACTGTATAACAATGATCGAGAGCTTTTGTTATCTCATTGTTATGGCTACGGATCTTCAACAACTATGATGTTGAACTGAACATCTATGGAATCATGGGAGTACTTGGAAAATACGAAGTTTTCAAGTAATGTTGAAGCACCAAGGAGATCAAGCATGTGGACGAGAAGCTACAAAGTTTTATCTATTTTGTAATCCATATGTATTGATAGTTTTGTCACTAAAATTGACAAAGAGGGAGATTGTTAGAGCATTGCTCGGTCGAACTCAGATACGTTGCTATCTCAAGCATGTTTGTCAATGTTAGTGATCAAAACTATAAGTCTTGATTTCTAGCCTATTTATATATGTCTCGGACTAGGATATAGATAGTGTAGTTGATCTTATATCTCTCGGTGTTCATCTCTTGAAGACGAAGAACTACTAAGGGGTGCTTGTGGAACTTCTTCGACAAAAGGTATGTGGAGACTTGAACTCATCTATCACTTGGAAAGTCTATTTCTACCATCTCCTATATTGAGACATAAGTCGTGTTACGATATAGTTTTCTCTATACACATTTGATATTTCGAGCTGAGTATATCTCGCTTACATATTTCTCGAAATATATGTTGGTAAGCTTTCGCTTCGACCAAGTTCATCTTATATCATGAGAAAATTGCCGAGTAACATCTTACATGGTTTGTGTGATACAATCATTTGATGTAGGCTTGGAATGTTTCAATAATGATTATTTTAATATCTTGAAAATTGCTTTGATGTTAATAGTGTGTGAAAACGGCTATTGTCATTATAGAAGAATGTTTCAATGATTGAAATAAAGAGTTGAGGATGTAACCATCTTTGGATATAAGCATATATAGTGTGTTCGCACATTAGTGTATAAATCCATAAACCGGGAGCCAAGAGTATGCATATGTGTGTATACGAAATTGGTGAAGGAGACAAGATAAGTATGCGTACGGATGTTTTCGAACCGAAAATATCATCAGGGTTTGGGAATTACAAACTCCTAAACTAATCACCTTAAGTATGCGTACATACTGGCGGAAGTTTTTGAACCGAAAATTTCTGCTGAGTTTGGAAACTTAACAAACTCAAAATCAGGGTTGCTTTTGTACGCATACCTGTACGCATACTTAAGCTGGTTACTTTGTCAAATCGGTCAGTTCATGGACTTAAACATTTAAATTATAAGGAATGCAATCTTTGCAAACCGTGACTATAATGTTCATGATTGATTCAAGTGAATCAAACCAATATGGTTTCGATTGTGTTTTCTATACAATTGATCAACTCTTTAACTAGTTTCATTTGAGTCATTTGAACTAGTTATGGTGAAGATGAGTAAGGTTGATATGAGAGTAATCAAATGGCTAACCTCGGTTAACTATTTGTGAACCAACCTAGTGTACACGTTTAGGTACGGTTACATAAACCTAAATGAGGGTACATTTCATTTGTGTGTAACAAGCTAAGTTCGATCTAACGGTTGAAAGATATTAGCTTGGTTGAATCAGGTTTTTCATCTAACGGTGAATATTGAATACTTTGTTACCAAGGTATTAGATTGCAAACCCTGATTTGAAAACTATATAAAGGAGAACTATAGAAACTGGGAAACCTAATCCCCACACCTCTTGTGTGTTACTAGTTGCATAACTAGAGTCGATTCTCCTTTAACCTTAGGTTTCTTCTCGAGACCCTGTAGGTTAACGACTTGAAGACTTCATTGGGATTGTGAAGCCAGACCCAACTATTATCTTTGTAGTTGCGTGATCTGATCTTGCTGTTTCTATCGTGTTGATTACAATTGAAATAATTGGCCCGAGATTTTATATCTCCGATAGGCAAGATAGAAAAGTAATCACAAACAAACTTCGTCTCATCGTTTGTGATTCCACAATAACTTGTTTCGCTAGTCGATTAAGTTTATTGTGGTGATTGATAATTCTAGGCTGTTCTTCGGGAATATAAGTCCGGGTTATCAATTGGTTCTTGTTCACCTTGATTTATCAAAAGACAGAACAAAAACTCTTGGGTATTTTTGTGGGAGACAGATTTATTCAATCCTATAGACTTTTCTGTGTGAGACAGATTTGTCTATCAAGTCTTCGACTTTGGGTCGTAGCAACTCTTAGTCGTGGGTGAGATCAGCTAAGGGAATCAAGTGCGTAGTATCCTGCTGGGATCAGAGACGTAAGGAGCGCAACTGTACCTTGAATCAGTGTGAGATTGATTAGGGTTCAACTACAGTCCAATCCGAAGTTAATTGGTAGTAGGCTAGTGTCTATATCGGCTTAATACAGTGTGGTGTTCAATCTGGACTAGGTCCCGGGGTTTTTCTGCATTTGCGGTTTCCTCGTTAACAAAATTTTGGTGTTTGTGTTATTTGTTTTCCGCATTATATTTTGTTATATAATTGAAATATCACAGGTTGTGCGTTAAGATCAATCAATTAGGAAAAAAAAACCTTTGGTTGTTGATTACATTGATTGACACTTGAACACTGGTCTTTGGTACCGTTCAAGTTACTCCTCTTATATTCATTCAGGCTCGCAGATTTCTATTTGCTGATTGCGGATTGAATTAAGAGTTAGAGATATTAAACTCTTTGATATACTTTATTCTAGATTGAGTCTGACTGTCTAGTTGATTCTCTAGAAAGTGTATTGGAGTAAGTCCTCTCAGATTGCCAAACGAATTGTTGGGCGTGGTTGTTAGACCCATGCATTTTCATCCGACCATCTTGGATCAGCTGCCAGGAGCTATCCATGTACATAAAAGATGTGGTGGTCGGTCCCTATAGGAGAATGATGGCTGGTAGCTATTTTGACATCCTATTGGTTGGCCCAGATTGAATCTAAACCGGTTAAATTGGCTAGCCAAGTTGGATGGATGAGATGATTTGCGACAATTATTGGTTTCCGCTAATTTATTTAAGACCCTTGTAGGCAGCGTGACTAGCCTACTTTGACTAGCAATTGTGAATGCTGGCTGCGGGTTAGGAGAATTCTGATTGGTTGAAATAACAGAGGGCCCGTACCAAAACTGTTGTAGAATTCTCATACGAACTCGGATTTTGATGATCCGCCCCTTCATTCTTATCCGAAAATAATTTCCTATCTTCCTACGCGGGAATATTTAGGTTTGGAACTCGTCTAGGAGGTGAAAACATCCTGACAGTAAAACACATGAAGAATTCAGGAGGATTCTGTCAGTTTTCAGCCATGACCTAGCTCGCCTTTTAAGATGTATCTTTTAGCTCATTAATCGGATTGATGTGATTTTTTAGTATGTTATACTAGACATCCATATGAAAATTTTGGCATATAGCTCATGTCCATGTTCTTTAGGAGTTGCTCCAGATGATCGACCAACCTTGGGTGACTTTTTGGATGTCGTTCAACCTAGTTAAATCGACCAATAGGGATCAAGCTATTGCGCAGCGTGTTAGAGCATTGCTCGGTCGAACTCGCATGCGTTGCTATCTCAAGCAAGTTTGTCAATGTTAGTGATCAAAACTATAAGTCTTGATTTCTAGCCTATGTAGCTAAAGGTCTCGAACTAGGATAGAAAGTGTAGTTGAGCTCAAGAACTCCATGGCAATCATCATACAAGATGAAGGACTACTCGAGGAACCGGTGGAACTTCATCGACTAAAAGGTATGTGGAGACTTGAACTTATCTGTCACTCAAAAGTCTATTTACTCTATCTCCTACTCTTGAGACAAAAGTCGTTTAGACATATAGACTTTCATTATACACATTTGCTATTTCGAGCCGAGTTTAACTAGCCTATCTATTTCTCGAAATATGTGTTGGTAAGCTTTCGCTTTAACCGAATTCATCTTTACCTAGTGACGAAAGTCATGATATGTTTGGAAATTGCTCTGACGAAAAACGGTCTGTGAATAACGGCTATATAACGTTCTCTGAGAATGTTTCAATGATTGAAATGAGAGTTTAGATTACATAACCATTGGTAGGATATAAGCATTGTTGTGGAAACACATATATGTATAATTCCTTATTCCTTGAACCAAAGTTTGCGAACTTTGTTGATCAAGAGAAATTGAAGTGGCGCAAGCCAAGTCCGCGAACTAGCGGAAGTTCTCACCCGAGAATTTCTGCTGGAGTTTGTGTATTCCTTCCATGAGCTTAAGTCCGCGAACCCAGTCCGCGAACTTGAGTAGGTTATATCTAAAACCGGTTGTTCTTGAACTCATGTTTATATAAACTAAGGAATGCTTTTGCAAACCGTGGCTATAAAGTTCATGAACCGATTCGAGTGAATCAAACCGTTTTTGCTTCGATTGTGTCTTGTGTAGTTACATAAGATCTAAGCAATTGAACAACTCTCTAACTAGTTCATTTGAGTCATTTGAACTAGTTATGGTGAAGAAGAATATGGTTGATATGAGAGTGATCAACAAATGTTAATGTTTGGGTACGGTTCATAAGCCCAAAATTGAACATTTCGTTTGTGTGTAACAAGCTAAGTTTTCGATCCAACGGTTGAGAAATATTAGCTTGAATATAATCAGGTTTTCATATAACGGTGAATATTGAATACTTTGTTACTAAGCTAACATTGATTGCAAACCCTGATTTGAAAGACTATATAAGGGAGAACTCTAGAAACTGGGAAACCTAATCCCCACACTTTACGTGTGATACTAGTTTGCTAAGCTATAGTCGATTCTCCTTTAACCTTTGGTTTTCTTCTTCTAAAACTAGGTTAGCGACTTAAAGACTTCATTGGGATTGTGAAGCCAGACCGATACTACTTTTCTTGTAGTTGTGTGATCTGATCTTGTTGTTTCTATCGTACGAGTACAATTGAAATAATTTGCTTGAGATTTATATCTACGATAGGCAAGATAGAAAATAAATCACAAATACATCGTCTCATCGTTTGTGATTCCGTAATATCTTTTTTCGTTGCGTCGATTAAGATTATTGTGAGGTGATCAATAATACTAGGTTGTTCTTCGGGAATATAAGTCCGGGTTATTGATTGGTTCCTGTTCACCTTGACTTATCAAAAGACGGAACAAAACTCATAGGTTTATTTCGTGGGAGACGGATTTATCTATTCTGTAGACTTTTCTGTGTGATACAGATTTGTTTATTAAAGAATTTGATTTTGGGTCATAGCAACTCTTAGTTGTGGGTGAGATCAGCTAAGGGAATCAAGTACGTAGCATCCTGCTGGTATCAGAGGCGTAGGAGCATAAATGTACCTTGGATCAGTGTGAGATTGATTGGGGTTTGACTACAGTCCAGATCGAAGTTAATTTGGAGTAGGCTAGAGTCTGTAGCCGCTTAATACAGTGTGTGTTCAATCTGGACTAGGTCTCGGGTTTTTTCTACATTTGCGGTTTCCTCGTTAACAAAATTCTGGTGTCTGTGTTATTTCTATTCCGCATTATATTTGTTTATATAATTGAAATATCACAGGTTGTGCGTTGTTCAATCAATTAGAAAATCCGACCTTTTGGTTGTTGATTTAAATTGATTGACACTTGGATATTGGTCTTTGGTACCATCCAAGTTATCTCTCTTTGATAAAGACTCGCAGATTTCTATTTGCTTGAGTAAAGATCAAATCGAGAGATTGAGATATAAACTCTTTGATATATACTTTTTATCTAGATTGAGTCTGACTGTCTAGTTGATTCTCTAGAAAGTATATTGGAGTTTGTCCATACAAATTGCTAAGCGAAATATTGGGTGTGGTTGTTAGACCCCCGCTTTTTCACAACGCAAAAACAACTTCCAACTATAATTTTAAAGTGTAGGCTGCGCATTTAGAGCGTTTTGATTGGTCGATGGGAAAGAGGGGCCGACATGCAGTTATACAGGGCGGGCCGGTCGTCCATGGGCGGCGCCGACTAGGGCACGCCGTCCGGTCAAGCGGCGTGGCCGCGCCTCCTTGCGCAGCTGCCTTTATTTGCCATAACTTCCCTTTATTTCTTGTTTTATACTTTTGGTAGGGTTTTTCTCCTACTAGTCCATGGAGGATCAATTTCCTAGCTTGCCTAGGTTTAGTTTCGACCAATGGGGTTCGAGACATTGCGCAGGCCGCAAAAGACCTAATTTTTGTAAATTAATAAAATTAGGTTAGAAAGATTGAACTTTGTGGGCTGACACAAAATCAATCGATTTCTGGTGAATTTTGTGCGTTCGTACAAAATCACTAATTATGTTTCATTGGGAAGCATAACTTTGCGTGCCTCTAATTAAGTACTTCCATGCATATCTTAATCCCGACACTTCGGGAAATTCATGCTACTCAGCTGCGAGTGAACATTAATTGTCATGTCATGTCAACATTAAGAGTTCGGATGGGGAACATGGCGTAGAATGAGTACTCGACAGGCCATGCATTAGTGAGTAATACAGGCAGGAGATAAAATTTATAGAATATTTGGGATTGTTGCTGCACGCACCATTCTGGATAAATTTTATATATAAATATACTGAATTGCTCAATACATATGTGAGTAAAGAGGCCTAGGCACTCATTACTTTTAAATGGCTTTGTTTCTTTGCAGAGTAACATCACATTAAATGCAGGGTCTTACAATTTTAGCCCTGAACTAAAAACCACCATCAACAAAGATCCGGAGCTATAATAATGAGAAAACAGTTGCTCTCAATCATGAGAAAACAATGTCATAGTATTATTACACAGCATCAAAGTCCAATTGTATCACAACTTTGACAACAATACTATGGTGATATGTATCACTCCCCCTTAGTCAATACTTCATCTCACATGAAAACCACTCCGCCTTACATAATGATCCGTAAACCATATGTATTTGTAGTGTGAAGTACATATTAATTATCCCCCTTTTTGTCAATAAAAATTGGCAAAGGTACTGATAGACGCATTTATGTGTCTAATTTGTCCTAAATGTTTCATATTGTTAGTACTCGTTTTTGTCCTTATTATGGTGTTTTGTGTGTTTGTAGGTATTTTTTGGAAATAAAGATTGTTGGAAAATTCGGCTCGAAATCGGCTCGAAAAGTTGCTCGGAACACCCCCGGAGGACATTTGATATTCGGACCCCCACTTTGGATAAGGGGTAACCCAATTACTAAGGGGCACCTCTGTTGAGCACTTGCTATTCGCACCCCCAGTTTCGTTAGGGGGACACCATCTTCATCGTTTGAATGTTGGTTTTGGCGGGAAAAAGTTAACAGGTTATGGCAGATTCTTGGTTCGAGCTTTGGAGATGTTTTAGAGCGATTCAATGGCTGAAACTTCTTGGGATGGTCTGTTTGGGCTTAACAGACTTGGTGTATGTATTTGGTTCGACTGAATTTGGATGTATAATCCAAACGAAGAAAACTGAGGTGCGTGTGCAAGGGAGGAGTTATTCACGGGATTACAGTGTAGAGACGTGTGTTTGGACGCTGCAGAAGCATGAAGAAGTAAAAAAGGGAAGTTTCAGCACTATCAAACACTCGTTGACAGCGTGAGAAGATAAAAAAGGGAAGTTATTCCCGTGACAGACCAAGGAGAATAAAAACAATAATGAAGAAGATACGTGAATTAAACTCGAGTTATGTTGATCCTGTGAGTATATATAGGGTTCTGGGGACTCAGAGAGGGAATACGGAGAGTTTGGGAGACGTACAGAGTCGGAAAATCGAGTTACAAAATATCTTTCTGCTGCTGCCATTGAAGAACACGAAGAACATCAACGCACAAGGAACCGTCGTTTTTCAACAGTGACAACGACACTTAACCGTGGGTCGTCGTAATACGGAGGCAGACTTAAAAGCAACGATAATGATCCTTTGTAACGGTGTTTGCAACGATTATAAGTGTTGCAAACACCCGATTTTATCATTTTCTCCATTTTTATCATTTGTACACCTCCTTTGAGCAATAAAAATGAGTTTTGAGCGTGTTTACACCATGATGAGCTAGAACCCATCCTCTGGGGCGACGGAGGAAGATATCTTGCCAATGAAAAAGTGGTAATTCTTAATTATTTAATTTGTGCAATTTTTAATTATGATTATTTGCCTAGATTGAAAATAGATTTTATGATTTTTGTTAAACAATTGTATTTTCTATTGATGGAATATGCTTGCCCTAGGGTTTTGATATCCCATGCTTTGGATTAACATTTGTTGTTTCTAAAAAATCTACTTTTGCATTAGTTGAGAATCAAATTGAACGTGTGAAATTGCATGATTGTAATTAGTATCACTTTGGAATTGGTAAATAGCGGAATCCTAGCCCCAGCCTCTCCATAATTTCTAAACAACTTTTTAATTGAGCTTGTTATTTTTATTTACAAAAAATTAAGTCTAAAAAAATCTGCTTTCACGAGTCTTGAACGAACCTATTACTACAACATCATTGAAAATAAACCATCAATTTTTGGCGCCGCCGACGCGGACTTGTCTTTAGGCTAGAGTTTTTAGATTTTCTTTTAGGTTTTTATTTATTTGTTCTTCTTTACGTTTTTGGGTTTTTGTTTTTTTTTCTTTCAGATTTTGGGATTTGGAGCGAAAGAAAAATTTGCCAAAGCTTTTGGTGGATACTTAAAGATTTAGAGTTAAAGACAAAGCGAAAGGAGCGAAAGAAGAAGATTTTTTATATTTTATAAAAAAAAAAGAGAAAAAAAAAAGAAGATATATATATATATATATATATATTATTTTTTTTTTAAGACTTTCCTTTTCTTTTGTACTTTATTTTTGGACTTTGGACTTGGACATTTGGACATTTTATTTTTAAACCCTACGGAAGGGTAGTATTAAATATAAACTGTGTGCAGAGAAGGACGACGATTACGATATCGTCTCAGCCCCTCGGGTTCGTACATGACATAGGAGTCGTGGCCCGAGTCGACTACAACGGTTCATCCCCCATCTGGAACGGGAGGTAAGTTTGTCGAAACACTCGCGAATCCCCTGTCAGCGAGTTACTGTATTCCTTCGTTTGCATATATGTCGAGGACTTGAAAACGGCTGTTTTAATTTCCTAGTAAAGGGCAAGGACTGGCCTTACAAGATAAAGGTTCGGATTTCATCACCGTTCTCTTCTTGCCCGCCTTAGGAAAACGATACTTAACGCGAACCTAAGCTTTAAAATTTGGAATAGAACGAGACCGATAGGGTAACGAGCTTAGTAGGAAAGTCGCTCGAAAAATATTGGTTACCCTTTTAGCATACTTCGAAGTTCATGAAGGTTTCTGTGAAGTTGAATTCGTGACTGCGCCGCCTTGTAATAGCGGTGAGGCCTTGGGTATCAAAGCTCCACGGAGCTTCCCTCGCCTTGATTCAACTTACTTTGACTCGGATTGATCCAGAGGGGTTTGCTTAAATTGTAACGAATTCCCTTTCGAACGACTAGAAGCTGGTCTAGAAACAATCTAAGTGGAGCCATCATGCTTTTTGTTTGCTAGAATTCAATAGGTTTGTTGTGGTGGAGTCAGCCTTGTTTGTGTTTGCATAGAGCTTCCCTTCCTTTTAGGATTTTTATTTTTCTTTTGTTTTGTTTTTCTAGTGTATGCCCGAGGTCGTTAGAGAACGGGCTTGGAAAAGAAACACTCTAGGTCGTTTGATTAGTGACAAACCTAGTAGTTCTTCTTGTGAAGGCGGGGAACTCGAAGACTCTTCTTTTGAGAGCCCCGTTTTTGGAAACTTCAATTTTGAGAATCTGTCTCTTCGTGAGGAAAGTACCCCTAGTACTTTAGCTGTTCCAGCAATGGCTACTTTGAAAGATTACATGTTCCCAACTAGGACCAACCGAGCTTCGTGTATTAAATTGCCAGCCAATACGGCTAATTTCGAGATAAAACCTAGTCTTCTTCAGATGATCCCTATATTCTTAGGAAAAGATGATGAGAACCCTTATTTTCATATTAGGGACTTTGAGGAAATTTGCGGGACAGTTAGAATAAAAGACCTTCTTGATGAAGTCTTGAAACTTAAGATGTTTCCCTTTTCCTTGAGAGATAAAGCCAAGACACAGGCTGAACAACCTACCATCTGGATCCATTGAAACATGGCGAGAACTGATTGCAGGCTTTCTATATGAAATTCTACCCTAAGCATAAAACTACAAATTTGTTAGGCGAGAAAATTAGTGCTAGTGTGCAACAAGAGGAGAGTCTCTTAATTTATAGGTTTTTAGAGAGATTCAATGATCTCCTATCCCAGTGTCCTCACCATGGATTTGATAAGATGAAACTTGTGGAGATTATTTATAATGGTTTAGACTATTCGACTAAATCCATGGTCGAGTCTATGTGTGCCGGTGAGTTCACAAATAAAACTGCTGATGATGCTTTTACCTTCTTAGGAACTATCGCTGAAAAATCCCAACAGTGGAAGTCTTGTGTTGAACCCGCTAAAAGACTCTTGGTCAATAGAAGTAACACCAATGTGGTAGATACAAGCTTCGAGTCAGATGCTAAGTTTGCTGCTTTGTCTAGAAGGTTAGAAGCTTTGGAAATGGGTCAGTCTAAAAATGGGTCCCTTGACGAACCTAATAGAGCCTCTCAAGTCTCTAGTTGTGGAATAGAGCCCGATAACTCATTTTGGGAAGGTCATGTTAGTGAAGAACAAGCCAATGCTGTCTATAACAACGCTAGGTTTGAGAACCGTCAGAATTTTGACCCCTACTCAGAGACCCTACAACCCTGGTTGGAGAAACCATCCTAATTTTTCTTGGTCTAAGGGCCAGAATCAAGGACAGTCTAGTAATTCTCAGCCTCCCCCAGGTTTTGGTTATACTCAGAACCCTTCGAGTCAAACCCGGTTTGAGAACACTTCGAGAAAAAGATCTCTACCTTAGAAGAAGCTCTTACTATGTTATCGACCAACCACCTTAGCTTTCAACAAGAAACCAGGCAGAACCATAAGGATAATTCCCAGACTCTTGCTAAATTAGAACTTCAAGTCGGCCAAATAACTAAGTATTTAAGTGAGAGAGAAGAAGGTAAGTTTCCTAGTCAATCTCAACCCAATCCTAGGGGGTCCATCAAATATCTTTAGTTGGTGAGGAATCATCAAACCATGTGAACTCGATAAAAACCCTTAGGAGCGGTAAAACGGTAGACAATAAGGTAGCCATGCCTAGTGGACATACTTTGTAGTTCCACATTCTACGGCCCAAGAGGAACCCGTAGCTGAGGAAACTAAAACAATCCCTAAGGAGTCCCAAGAAATTCCTGTTAGGACTACCTTTGTGCCTAGAGCCCCATATCTGCAGTTGTTATCCCCAACAAAGAAGGAGTCGACATTCAACGAGATAATGGAAACATTTAAACAGTGAACATCAATATTCCGTTATTAGAAGCAATTAGGCGGATGCCTACTTATGCCAAGTTCCTTAAAGATCTTTGTACACGAAAGCGTAAGCTTAATGTCCAAAAGAAAGCCTTTTTAGCTGGTCAAGTAAGTTCCATTCTTCCTGAACCAAACACCTCCTAAGTATAAGGACCCTGGATGCCCCACCATATCTTGTGCGATTGGTAATCACATGGTCGATAAAGCTTTACTTGACTTAGGAGCTAGTGTTAACTTACTCCCGTATCATGTTTACACCCAGCTAGGTCTTGGTAAGTTGAAACCGACTAAAATGACACTACAATTAGGCGATAGGTCCGTAAAAGTCCCTCGTGGTGTCATAGAGGATGTTACGATTGAGGTTGATAAGTTTATTTATCCAGTGGATTTCGTTGTTCTAGACACCCAACCTGTTCAAGACCCAAATGCTCAGATCCCAGTGATTCTAGGTCGCCCATTTTTAGCCACAGCTAACGCTGTCATCAATTGTAAGACAGGGCTTATGAACATATCCTTTGGTAATATGACCACTGAACTGAATGTATTTAATGTTACTAGACAATCTTCTGAGAATGATGACTTAGAAGAAGTGAATATGATTAGCACTTTAGTTCAGGATTTAGTTCAGGATAACTGGCATGACACTCTCTTGGGAGATTCTTTAGATGAATTTGAGGAAACCATTCTCTTAGACCAGATTGTGAACAATCTTTAGAAGAAGCCCTTGAGTATTTTAAAGACTCTACGGACCCAGAAATCCAGGCAATAGTGTTAGGTCTTTCGGAGAATAATGATGACCCTAAGTTTGGGGATAGAGAACTAGAAGAATCTCTTGAGTATTTTAAGGACTCTGAAGATCCGGAAATTCAAGCAATAGTTAGAGGTTTGTCTGTGAGTAGTGAAAACCCTAAGTTTGGGGGTAGTGATGGTTCTTGTGATCGTCAAATATCCCTAATTAGAGTCCCTAACTTGGGACTCGAGCTTTGTGCGTCTGAGATATTACTTGAGTCTATTCAGACTCTGCAACCCGATCCTCCTGATACTGTCCAGGAGGTAACCCAGGTATTAGAGACCCGTTTTTCGGATGAATCTACTTATCAAGATACACATATGAAGCTCAATTATGCTACCCAGATGAACCTAGTTGTCTTGACAGAAACCTTAGACGAGGATGTGCTCCTTCTATTCATTTTTCTGAACCAGTGCTGTTGTCTGATATTGGTGTTAGCCCTATTTGGTCTTATGGACCCACAACTATTTCGGCTATTGGTGTATGACTTTGGAAGGTGAAGATCCTTTTTGAGGTATTTGATGTCTGGCTGAAGACTTTAAACTTAGCACTCCTAGGGAGGTACCCCTTGCTCATGCAACACGGTAATATTTTTCCTCATTTCCTTCTAGTGGTAACGGTTTCTCCTTGTTCATGTTTTTAATTTCATCTTTAGAACATTGAGGACAATGTTAGATTTAAGTTTGGGGGTATGGGAAAAACTTTTTAGTTGCAATAAATAAACTCCAGAGCCTAGAAATTTAAGTTTATTAAGGTCGGCACTAACCAATCTAAGTGGATGGAAGCATTTTGGTTGTAGGAGTTGAGGAACCAATCTGATTAGATGGAAACATCTAAAGAGTCTATACATAAAAGCACAGAGCTCAGGTGTTAGAAAAAGAAAACATGTTAGTTTCGCCATATCCTCGTGATGGAAACATCGAAAGAATCCTGATCACTTCTTTTATTTTTCTCTTTACCATTGCTAGGGTGAAATAAAGTGACTGAGATACACCAAAAAAAAAAAAAAAAAAAAATGACCAGACCACTAGACCAACCGGAATAAATACAATAAAGTCGATCACTGGTACCCTTGTATATGCCAGCTGAGTTGACCTAGAGTTAGGATTATCGATCACTGGTCCCCTTGTATATGCCAGTGTGTTGATATTAGTCCCGAGACCGAGTATCTCGACCATTAGGATAGGTTCACCTTAGTCAACATCATCCACATTTTTCTCTAGATCCATCTTCTTAATCTTTCCATGTGATTGGTTGACTCCGGTTTATGATGTCCAGAAACTATTTGAGTAGAGCTCTGTCACTTTATATGAATTTTAGTATGCTTGAGTGCAAACTCGTGTACATCAATTGGAATTTCGCATCGGGGTACTTCCTCTTGTAATCAATGAGTATGCCAACCAAGGAGATTCTTTAGTGCCTTCCAAGGTTCTGCGTAGATAGCTAGGGTCTGGAGTAATGGTTTTGTGGGTACACCTCTGGTAAACCCTCCGGAGACAACACTCCGCCACTAGGGCATCATAATAAATTTGATAGACGCATTTATGTGTCTAATTTGTCCTAAATGTTTCATATTGTAAGTACTCGTTTTTGTCCTTATTATGGTGTTTTGTGTGTTTGTAGGTATTTTTTGGAAATAAAGATTGTTGGAAAATTCGGCTCGAAATCGGCTCGAAAGGTTGCTCGGAACACCCCCGGAGGACATTTGATATTCGGACCCCCACTTTGGATAAGGGGTAACCCAATTACTAAGGGGCACCTCTGTTGAGCACTTGCTATTCGCACCCCCAGTTTCGTTAGGGGGACACCATCTTCATCGTTTGAATGTTGGTTTTGGCGGGAAAAAGTTAACGAGTTATGGCGAGATTCTTGGTTCGAGCTTTGGAGATGTTTTAGAGCGATTCAATGGTGAAACTTCTTGGGATGGTCTGTTTGGGCTTAACAGACTTGGTGTATGTATTTGGTTCGACTGAATTTGGCTGTATAATCCAAACGAAGAAAACTGAGGTGCGTGTGCAAGGGAGGAGTTATTCACGGGATTACAGTGTAGAGACGTGTGTTTGGACGCTGCAGAAGCATGAAGAAGTAAAAAAGGGAAGTTTCAGCACTATCAAACACTCGTTGACAGCGTGAGAAGATAAAAAAGGGAAGTTATTCCCGTGACAGACCAAGGAGAATAAAAACAATAATGAAGAAGATACGTGAATTAAACTCGAGTTATGTTGATCCTGTGAGTATATATAGGGTTCTGGGGACTCAGAGAGGGAATACGGAGAGTTTGGGAGACGTAAAGAGTCGGAAAATCGAGTTACAAAATATCTTTCTGCTGCTGCCATTGAAGAACACGAAGAACATCAACGCACAAGGAACCTTCGTTTTTCAACAGTGACAACGACACTTAACCGTGGGTCGTAATACGGAAGGCAGACTTAAAAGCAACAGTAACAGTCCTTTGTAACAGTGTTTGCAACACTTATAATCGTTGCAAACACCCGATTTTATCATTTTCTCCATTTTTATCATTTGTACACCTCCTTTGAGCAATAAAAATGAGTTTTGAGCGTGTTTACACCATGATGAGCTAGAACCCATCCTCTGGGGCGACGGAGGAAGCTATCTTGCCAATGAAAAAGTGGTAATTCTTAATTATTTAATTTGTGCAATTTTTAATTATGATTATTTGCCTAGATTGAAAATAGATTTTATGATTTTTGTTAAACAATTGTATTTTCTATTGATGGAATATGCTTGCCCTAGGGTTTTGATATCCCATGCTTTGGATTAACATTTGTTGTTTCTAAAAAATCTACTTTTGCAATAGTTGAGAATCAAATTGAACGTGTGAAATTGCATGATTGTAATTAGTATCACTTTGGAATTGTTAAATAGCGGAATCCTAGCCCCAGCCTCTCCATAATTTCCAAACAACTTTTTAATTGAGCTTGTTATTTTTATTTACAAAAAATTAAGTCTAAAAAAATCTGCTTTCACAAGTCTTGAACGAACCTATTACTACAACATCATTGAAAATAAACCATCAGGTACGAAAACTAGTGGGATCCTAATGAAATTTCCACAGAGATACTTCATGACCAAAAGAGAACAACATATCAACTTTGTTTAGATGCAATCATATAGCTGAAGATAAATGCATTCATCAAGGAGTTAATAAAGATACAAGAAAACTCCTACACTATTCCACAACCGCACTCCCCACAAAGATTTGGCAATCAAGCACAAGTCCAATTAAGAACTCTGCCCCATAAAATGTCATTCCCGAAAGAACAACAAGAGCGACCTTACTTTCACAAGAAAAGAAGGATTTCTTTGGACATTAACAAAATACATGAAACATGAATTTGTATACAAAATACTCAATTAAATTAACCACAAGAGAACCCATGATTAATTTAATCGGAAATGCTCACATAAGAGAACTTACGGAGCCGCACAGTGTTTACACAAGGATGTGGATCAGTGAAAGACTAATACTGCGGAATATTCAAAGATTCATTCTATTTTTCATCAATATTTACATAGAGACATGTAATAGACTTAATCTTTGCAGACAAAAGTTCATCCTATCTTCCATCAATATTTGCATAATGACATAATAGGCTTAACTTGTGTTGTCAAAAGTTCATTCAATATTTTATCAATATTTGCAGAATGACATATGAAAGACTTAACTTTTGACAAATATTGGACAATCATAGTTCACGGACGCAAACACACATATCCCATAACAAGTTGCAATACATGAAATCATAAAGATTAATACTGCAAATCATCTTCCAAATAAACTTTAGAATTTAAATAAATAAATCTAAAAACATTGCAAGATGAAAATCGTTCGAAATATCTATATGTATGCAAATCATCTTCCAAATAAACTTTAGAATTTAAATAAATAAATCTAAAAACATTGCAAGATGAAAATCGTTGGAAATATCTATATGTACTCACAATATTGGTATTCCAAACCCTAGTTATCCTTCTTAAAACTCAAGAATAATTTCTCATAAGAAGTTTCCTAGACATCGTAGAGCTTTCTCAGAGCATCTACCGAGAATTCCTTCTCATTATTGAAAAACCCATTGATTATGGGATCGTTTAATTCCTCCAAATCCTCAGAAATATCAGTTAACTCACTGTTCTCTTTTTAGTCCACACAAGGTGTTGTTTGTTAGAGACAACATATGTTCATAGTGAGATATCTTTTTTAAAGAGAAAATGATTCGAGATTTTAAATCATTTCTTTTGTTGATGAAATCCTTCACCATACCTCTAAAGTTATTATCAAAATGACAAACATACAAGAGGCAGTTAGAGGAAGAACCTTCTTCATCATTTGCAAATCTCTCCTTCTTCTTCCTTGAGGAACTGATTCCTTCACAAAGATACAAATTGATTGCTTCAACTGCATCCCTTTTGGTGGTACCTCTAGTTACAGGAGCCATGAAACTGTATCTTTCAAAAGAGAAGTGAAGGGTATTTTGATCACAAATGAATATAAATAGACCTATGGATAGGCAAACCCTATAAGAACTTTGAACAAGTCTTTTACGGTTCATGATCCATTACCTATTTTAACAAGAAAATATTTTCTTTAACAAAAATAAAATAAAAAGAAATTACCAATTATACAAAACTTGAGCAACCTTGATTCAATCCTCATTTTCTCAAGTTAAAAGTGAGGATGCAGACGTCACTAGTATTAGATAGTGACGGAGTGAGCCGAATGCTCACATCTTTTGTCAAATAGTGACTTATCAAGGTTTATTGTATAAACAGACTTCTTACCTCGTCTGAATCTGGTTCTTTTAGAATTCTTTTTGTTACCAGGACAACTCTGTTGATTATCCAAGGCCAGATTCATCCTTTGCATGTAATTTTGAAGTTTGGCAATCCTTTTGTTGTTCCTCTTGAATTTCCAACACTTACTTTGAACATGATTTGCAATTCCACAAAATGAACAAATCAAGGAAGATTTATTGTCTTGTTTATGTGCCTCCTGTTTATCACAATATTCATCATCAATTGTTCCAAACCCGGCTGGAACAAAGGAGTTGTTTGTGCTCACAGTTTTGCTTTTGAACCCTAAGCCATTTGTGTTTCCAAAAGACTTCTGACCGAATAACATTGCTGAGATTTTGTCAGAACTTCCAGACAACCTTTGCAGGTCACACTTAAGAGTATTAATCTCTTTTTCCTTCAGAGATAGGGTTCTGGTGAATTCATCATTAAGACAATCTATCACAAGATCTTTCACCTGAAGTGATGATTCAAGTTTTTCCAAGGAAACCTTTAGTTGGAGGCTTTCTTGGTGAATTTCTTCACACTTATTCAAGAAATCAACAATCTCAGTGTCACACTCAAACTCAGAATCAGATTTGAGTAGGAAGAAGTTTCTGCTGCAGAGCCGAAAATTCATTGCATACATTGGAAGTATCCAAGATATTGACAACCTGAGATGATTTTTATTGTATTGAATCATCAGAAGCATTAACCAGAGAGAGACCTTTCTCACAACTTTTGCTTCTTTTTACCAAATCCTTGATCTTTTGTGTAATCAGTGATTTATCAAAATCAACATGATTGGAACAACATTCATCATCCCAAGACAAGTTAGAAGCTTTGCTTGCGTTGGTCACAGCATTGAACACAGATGTTCTGACTGTGATCTAATCAAGATCAAGTATTTTTAACTTTCCAACAAGAGTATTCCTGGAAAGCGTAATGTCCTTCAACGATGGCATGTTTCTTAGAATCGTATCTAGATGGCAATGATCTGAGAATTTTCATCACAATGTCCTTTTCAGGAATAGTCTTACCCAACACAAAAGATGGATTAAGAATTTCAAACACTTTGTGATTAAACTCATCAATAGAATCTTCATCTGCCATACGAAGGCTTTCCCAATTAGAATTTAGGTTTTGAAGCCTAACTTCTTTTTCACGGGTATTCCCTTCAAATACGTTTTCTAAGATATCCCAAGCATCTTTAGACCAAGTGCACGTAGTCACATGGTGTTGAAGATCTGGGGTAATGGCATGGATGATTGCATTCAATCCGTCATAATTTTGCTTTGCAGCAAGAATCTCAACAGCATCATAATCACCGGTATCCTTTGGAACAGTTACATCGCCTACTGTAACAACCGGAGGAGAATAACCATTAACAACATAAACCCATGATTGAAAATCACGCGCTTGAAGAAAGGCACGCATAGCAATTTTCCACCATAGGTAATTCGAGCCATCGAAAACTTGTGGTACGTTTATAGAGACAACACTTCTGTCCATAGAGTCAGATCGCTACAAACACAGATTTATGAGGTCTTAAACGTGTTTACTTGCTCAGATACCAATTGAAAAAGCGGGGGTCTAACATGCACACCCAATATTTTGCTTAGCAATCTGTATGGACAACTCTAATATAATTCCAAGAGAATCAACTAGACAGTCAAACTCAATCAATGGAAATATATCCAAGAGTTATATCTCTGTTTCACAATGTAATCAGCAAATCAAACAGATAGAAATCTGTGAGCCTAATTATTATGTGAAACAACTTGAACGGTACCAAAGACCAATGTTCAAGTGTCAATCAATTTAAATCAACAACCAAAGGTTGGACTATCTAATTGATTGAACTACGCACAACCTGTGATATTTCAATTATATAAACAAATATAATGCGGAAAAGAAATAACACAGACACCAGAAATTTTGTTAACGAGGAAACCACAAATGCAGAAAAACCCCGGGACCTAGTCCTGATTTGAACACCACACTGTATTAAGCCGCTACAGACACTAGCCTACTCCAAGTTAACTTCGGACTGGAATGCAGTTGATCCCTAACCAATCTCACACTTATCAAAGTACAATTGCGCACTTTACATCTCTGAATCCTAGCAGGACTCTACACACTTGATTCCCTTAGCTGATCTCACCCACAACTAAGAGTTGTTACGACCCAAAGTCGAAGACTTGATAAACAAATCTGTCTCACACAGAGAAGTCTATTATATAGATAAATCTGTCTCCCACAGATAAACCTTTGAGTTTTGTTCTGTCTTTTGATAAATCAAGGTGAACAGGAACCAATTGATACATCGGACTTATATTCCCGATGAACAGTCTAGTAATATCAATCGCCTCAAAATAATCTTAATCATATGGTAGTGAAACAAGATATTATGGAATCACAAACGATGAGACGAAGATGTTTGTGACTACTTTTTATCTTTCCTATCAGAGATTAAATCTCGACCCAATCTTAGAGAAGATAATACTCAATCACGATAGAAAACAACAAGATCAGATCACGTAACTACAGAGAAATAGTTGGGTCTGGCTTCACAATCCCAATGAAGTCTTCAAGTCGTTAACCTACAGGGTTTCGTGAAAAACCTAAGGTTAAAGTAGAATCGACTCTAGTCGCAACTAGTATCACACAAGAGGTGTGGGGATTAGGTTTCCCAGCTGCTAGAGTTCTCCTTTATATAGTCTTCAAACCAGGGTTTGCAATCAATGTTACCTTGGTAACAAAGCATTCAATAATCACTGTTAGATGAAAACCTGATTAGACTCAAGCTAATATCTTTCAACCGTTAGATCGAACTTAGCTTGTTACACACAAATGAAAAGTGACTTCATTTAGATATGAGTAACCGTACCTAAACATGTGCACCTTTGTTGGCTCAACAATAGTTAACCGAAGTTAGCCATATGAACACTTTCATATCAACCATATTCATCTTAACCATAACTAGTTCAAATGACTCAAATGAAACTAGTTCTAGAGTTGTTCAATTGTTTATGTTCTCATAGAAGTATACAAGACACACTTGAAACAAAATCGATTTTGATTCACTCGAATCAAGTCATGAACATTATAGCCACGGTTTGCAAAAGGTTGCATTCCTTATTATATAAATGTATTAGTTCATGAACCGATTTTAGAACATTATCCATTAGGTATGCAAACGTGTACGCATACCTTAGTGGCCGGACTAAGTTTGGGTTTCGCCAGTACGCGAACTTGTACGCATACCTTCCAAACTCAACAAAAAATCCCGGACCTGAACCCCAACGCCAGTACGCGTACCGGTATGCGTACAAGGTTCTCGGACTTCACTAAACCAACTAGTACGCATACGGGTAGGCATACCATGGTCCCCGAACTTGGATTACATATATGCAAGTACGCATACTATGCTTAAATCTAATTGTTCTAAACTCTCATTTCAACCATTGAAACATTCTTGGAAGACGACAATAGCTGTCTTACACAAACTATTAGCTTCAAAGCAATTTTCAAGTGATCGAATGATCAATACGATACATTCCGAGTCTACATCAAATAACTGTCTCACACAAATCATGTAAGATGTTACCAGGCGATTTTTACATGATCATCTTTTGACTTTCGTCAAGAATATATGATGAACTTGGTTAAAGCGAAAGCTTACCAACACATATTTCGAGAAATATGTAAGCGAGTTAAACTCAACTAGAAATATCAAATGTGTATAATTGAAGTCTATATAGCTATACGACTTTTGTCTCAAATAGGAGATAGAATAGATAGACATTTGAGTGATAGATGAGTTTAAGTCTCCACATACCTTTTGTTGATGAAGTTCCACAAGCTCCCTTAGTAGTTCTTCGTCTTCAATCGATGAACGCCGTGAAGTCTAATGCTCAACTACACTTTCTATCCTAATCCGAAACTTAGCTATAAGTAGACTAGAAATGAAGACTTATAGTTTTTGCAACTAAACTTGACAACAAGCTTGAGATACCAACGCTTGCGAGTTCGACCAAGCAGTGCTATAACAACACTCAAAACAGTTGTAACTGAAAATAACTGTATTTCAGTTCACTAGCCCCCCTCAAGCTGGAGAGGATGTAGAATCTTTAGCCTGTCCCTGAGAAAGGCAAATCTTGGTGCAGAGAGTCATTTAGTGAAAATGTTAGCAACTTGATAAAGAGATGAGATATAAGTAACCTGCAAGTGCTTTGACTGAACTAATTCTCTAACAAAGTGAAAATCTATAGCTAAGTGTTTCATCCTACCGTGGAAAACAAGATTTGAATATAGAGCAATAGATCCCTTGTTATCACAAGCAATAATAGGAGGAACTGATAAAAAGACATGTAAATCTTTCAGAACATGTGTAGGACCAGAATATCGCGACAGCAATACTTCGCGAGATTAATAAACGACCGCGTCGCGAAGGAGTCGCATGGAGGTAAATAAATGACGTAATAGATGACGACAATTAGAACATGAGGAAAGTATGAAGGCTTGGCGAGATTTAAGAGTGTCGCGAAGGCAAACAGTTGTACATTCGCGAGCATTCGCGAGACGCTTCCGAAAATAAGGGACAGTATAGCTGTCATCCACTATGTAATACCCTATATAAAGGGTCGAGTAAGTCTGTTGAGAGGAGGGCTTTTTGAATTGTAAAACAAGTCATTAGGAGAGAGAAAGGAAAGAGAGATTGTAATTTCTTTAGCTTTGCTCTACATTTCTTTGTAAACCTTTCAAGAAACAATTAATAAAACACATCATTGTTCATCTCCAAATGGATTGATTAAACAGATTTGAGTGAGGGGTGTAGTGTGGGAAATCCTGCTGCAACTACATATGCGCTAGAAACGAGGACCAAGAAGATCAACCTTGTGAATTGGAAGAATTAGGGATAACAAGAAAGAAATCTTGAATAATTTTTAACAAGTTACTAAAATTAAGAAATGGCTAGGAGAAAGAACGCATCAGAATAACCAACAATCATAAGGAGGAGTGGAAGATTAGTGGGAGAAAGAAGAAATGAAGTAGGTGAACCATCAAGGATAAATGCAAGAAATGGAGAAGAAGATCCAATTCAACCATCAACTCAACCACCAATTCAACCATCAACTCAACCACCAATTCAACCATCAACTCAACCACCAATTCAACCAAAGACTAAACAGAGTAATCGATTATGATAGAGTGAGCGTACATACATGGAGATCAGATTCTACGGAAGAAAGAAAAGAAGTACAGCAATTGATGAATAATAGACAGGAGGAGAGAAATCAAGAAGAGATCGGAGAAACAATTCGTGGAAATGAAGAAATCGCGGCATTAGAAGCGCTGAGACAAACAATACACGAAGAAAGGCGGTTAGAAGCAGAAGAACGTGCGAATCTAACAAGGCAAAACCACGAGTTGAGGATGGAAAATAGGAGGCTGCAAAATAGAAGATCAAGAAGTAGTAACTGATCGAGTTCAATATCGAGTAGAGAGAATGAGAGGAGAACATTGCCTGTAGAAAACATTAATGAAGAAAATTTGGAAAGAGAGTTAAATCATGGCGAAGGAGGTCGCGAAGAGAGAGAACTAATAGAAAATCGTTATATTTTGGTAAACAACCACGATGATGGAAATCAAGAAGATAGGCGGCCTCGAGGACATAATAACCCAATTAATGAAGAAAATCAGGAGGAAAGAAGAAGAGCACTACATGGGAGAGAAACACAAAGGAAACAAAAGGAAATTGAAGATGATATTGAAAAGCATTACATTGAGCAAGCACGTCTAGCCCGCGAGAGAGAGAGATTGAGAGCAGAAATGGAAAATCGGGAATTAGAAGAAGCGATCCGGCAGAATAACCATGATAATCGAGAGAGGAGGCGTGAGCGAAATCGCAACGATGGAGACATTAACGAAAAATATGAAAGAATACAAAAAAGTAGACACGAACGAAGAAGGAGAGAAGCAGAATTAAAGAGACCGATCAATTCGATTAAGAGGCAAATGAACAAATTCTGCGAGAATTGGCGGAGATGAGAGGAATATTGAACAACGAAGAGAAGGAGGAGGGAGAAGGCGGTTAGATGAAGCTATCGCGGAGAGGCTGCGAAAAATCCTTTTACATTAGAAGTGCGATTAGGAGGAATACCCCCAAAATGCAACTTACCAGCACTAACTAGCATTTTTGATGGATCAACTTGTGCGGTACAACACATCAAGGCTTATGTGAGATGTATGTTACAATGGGAAAACCATGACGCTATATTATGCAAATACTTCGCGTCAAGTTTAACAGGAGAAGCTTTAAAATGGTTTGAGGGTTTGCCAAGGAATACGATCACATCATTCAATCATTTACAGGCTATATTCTTGGGGGCGTATATAAGTAACAATTCTTCGCGACCTGGCATTGAAGATGTATTTGGACTGAAACAAAGAGTTGGCGAGAGTTTGAGACATTTAACTGTCGATGGAAGACGATGTGCGGCGAGATGGCGGCGGGGTAGATGAAAGATACCTCATCTTGTCATTCATAAATGCTATGTTCGCAACCAATCTATTATATGTTCGAGTTTTCGAGTTAAGAATACAATTACAATGACCTGAATTACGAGAGCTCCAGGAGGAATATATTGCTTTAGAAGAAAGACAGAACGAGATGGAATCTTACCCAGTAGCAAGCACAAATTCTAATGTTGCGAATGGAAGTTTATTACCTCAACTAATACACACAGTGGCGAGCACATCGCAAGGTCAACAAGAAAGAAAAGCAGTTGATATAGAACCAAAGTTAGTAGCTATGGGAAGTCGCGATCAGGAAGAGTTTGAAAGAGAAAGAAATTTCTACAACCGTGGAGGAAATAATAAAATTCAAAGACTTGATCAACCACAAGAAACCTATGGAGGTCAAAGGTATAATTCGCAAGAGACTTATGGAGGCCAGAGGCAGAATTATAATAGAGGACAGCGAAGTCGCAGAGTAGTCTGGGAGGAAATTAAAATGCCGCCATTGAATGCCAGTGTGGAAAAGATATGGGAAGCAATACTTTTGATGGAAAATATACCAGCACCATGGAACATGGGAAGTGAGCCACCACCTGGAGATAGAAGTCATGAGTTCTGTTCTTACCATCGCTTTCATGGGCACCTAACAAATGACTGCAGAAACATCAAGAGAATTATCCTAAGGATGATCGATCAAGGGAAACTAAGTCACTGTTTAAAAGAAGAAGAGAAAGTTCAACATTTACCACCCCCACCGGCAAAGGGAAAAGAAACATTCGTTATAGAAGTGGGGGCGAAGGCTAAAAATTTGTTTTGCAACTCCATTGTACACTCATACCGCACTATTGAAGATTTTCATGACAATGTACTTAGTAGAGTTTTCGCGAGAGATGCCGATGATAAAGAAGTGATGAATGTTGCGAAGACATCGCAGCTAAAAGAGTGGCAACTGCAGATTATTTCTTTCTCAGCTGAAGAAGTACCCAAAGGAAGAGAAATACATGATAGCCCACTGGTTGTGAAGCTGGAAATTAATCCAAAACCCATTGATGGCGAAGATGATGAAGCGGAAAATTGTTGGGCAATCAATAGGATATTGATTGATACTTGGCGATTCGATCAACATTCTTTTCTATCATACTTACAAAACTATGGGGGAAGAGATGAAGACTTGATCCCTTCAACATACAAAATATATGGTTTCAACGGTACCGCGAACAAGCCCAAAGGAGAAGTGCACATGAGGATACCCTTGCAGGGATTATCGACTGATATTTTGTTTTGCGTAGTTGATGTGGAATCTCCCTACAATGCATTGATTGGAAGACCATGGCTTCATCAAATTCTGGGCATAGCATCGACATAACATCAGTGCATAAAATTTCCACATCCTAGCGGTGTTGGAATTATAAAAGGAGATTGGATAGAGGGGCAAAAGTGTTATGAGGTGGATGTAGAGAGTTGCGAAGAGAGAACAGCAAAAAAGAAAGGTTGGAGGAAGAATGTACAGGATGAACAAAGAAAAGAAAGACTAATGGTAGATGCCATAGAAACAAAGGAAGAAGAGATGCTGCGAAGTGACTGCACAAAAGCAACTGAGTATCATGATGCAAAGGAGACATTGAAATGGTGGACTGATGCGGAGGCAGAAGGAAGTAAGAATAAAAGGTGTAAAAAATGAATAATTACGAGAAAAGGTAACAATTTAATGATGAAAGCATGATAAGGATAAGAAGCAGAGATGATGGTTGCGGAAAAATTGTGCGAATCTCGCCATGAAGAATGTATACAAATCTATTGAATAATGGAACTGAGATTGTGCGATAACTTCGCAGACAAATGATTGAATAAATTGATAAAATGAACGAGTGAGTGAATGGGACAAACCTTTATGGCGTACACCCTAGTTCGCGAATGATATTTCGCAAGAGGCAAATGTAAGACCTAAAGTACGTCATATAAGGGGGTATCTCTTAACATGGCTCGGTGGAAGGTTACACCGCTCCCGAAACCTGGGTCATGGAGATTTGGGGCCCATGAAAGCCTATCCGGGGAGATACCTTGGATTTCCAACTATATATATACGGTTATACCACGGTTGGACGCCCGAGGGTCTCTTCCAAGGAGTCGAGTGTATGACCAAGGCGCCGAGGTACACGGTTGAGTCAAGAGTGCGGGGAGCATGGAACTTCCTTACCATTCTTGACAAGTCTTGGCACATGCTGCACTCGGCCCGAAGAAAACTCCACTTAGGGTGCAGTCTTGTAACCATAAACCATATAGGTATAAGGGATAAGAGGCTGCGAAAACAACTGGTTGTTGTTAAGACTGGATGGGAGGAGCTAGCCTTGTATGGCCGATGTACGCCTCCTTGAAGGGGCAACCAGGGAGAAGATAAGGGCGGCACCCTCCATTAGGGAGCTGATAAGTGTCAAAAGACGCAAATGTCATGAGGCTTTATTCTCGTAAGAGAATTTAGGCTTGTCATATTTGTGCAATAATCATGCAGAGGCAATAATACTAACGCGAGGGTAAGACGAGATCAATGGGTTTTTACATGAAAATGTAAGAACGTCCTGCGAATGCGTCGCAAAGACGACAATGTGCCGGGATTTTGTGGTCGCAAGAACATTTAAACTTGCCATATTGTCGCAAATATAATGTCCTACAAAGGCAAAAATACTAAAAAAAATGATAAGACAAGGTCAATGGGTCATTATATGAAAGTGTAAAGACGGCCTGCGATCTTGTCGCAATGAGGGGTGGCAAAATAAGACCTTTACTTAGGAAGGCATGAAGATATCTTGCGATCTTGTCGCAATAATAAAGTGCATTGTTCAAAAAAAAAAAAAAAAAAAAAAAAAAATGATATATATATCTCGCGAGAATGATTATATTATTTAACTCGCAAAGTTGATCATATCTTATGAACAGAGGCAGAGGCAAGTGTGAAGTTATAATTATAAAGAAGGGTTGTTTGATTAATATATCTGAACAAAGGGAGCAAAAGTTGAAATTTACATTCAATAGTCAAAGATATATGTATACATATATTACAAGAAATCAAAGAAGAAAGAGAAGTTATTTCTTTGATGGTTCTTCTTCTCCATCTGATTCTTGGGTTTCTTCTTCTTCATCTGATTCTTTGGTTCCATCACTCTTGTCGTCAGATTCTTCTTCTTCATTAGCTTCACTATCAGAAACATCGGAGACAGGCAAGTTCTCGGGAACTTCTTCAGCGAGAAAGGGATATGAATGAAGAGGGATGTTGTGATCCTTACAAACTATTTCCATAGCTTGATTGCGAAAACGAACAGCATCATTATTAAAATTCGCGACTGTAGTTTGGAATTGCTGCTTCAATTTAGAATATCTATTCTCGCGAAGAGAGAGATCTTTTGCGAGACGCTCCTTTTCGATTTCAAGCTCTCCAATCCTTGTCTGAAATCTCTTTTCAGATTCTGAAAACATGAGGAAATGAATTAATTTTAATAATACAAAAGGAAAAATAACAGAAAAGTAAAGAAGTATAACAAACAACCTTCTCTTTCAAAGATCATATCCTTGATTAAGGAAGTTTGCTCGGTGCGAAGACTAACATCAACACCTAAGTTATTTCTAGCGTTATCTAAAACCTTCGCAGCCCAGGCAAATTCATCATCATTATTTATGACAAAAAGTGAACGAATTTGGTCTTCTCGCTCGCTAAGCATGGTATTCTGACGAAGGAGTTCATCTCGCTCAACTTGCACATCAAGGAGAGATTTTTGAAATTTTGATAATGCCTGTGCACCTCTGTTAGTAATGCGATCTTTCTCATCTATGAGATCACTAAATTTCTTCCTTAAAGTTTTGATCTTCTTCTTGGAGTCAACGTACTTTCGTTTAAAAAGATTAGCCAAACTTAAACTAGATCTATGCTCGATTTTTAAGAGATGATGTTTGGATTGAAGATCCTTTAATGAAAGAAGGTTAGCATCATTTGAAGAACTACTTAGAGATTCATTGAGGCGAGCAAGGAGTACATCATCATCCATGGGCTCGGGAAATGAATGAAGAAGAATGGATTCTTCAGAGAGATTATATATGTCTGCGAAAATAGTAAATTAGGCAGAGAAAAGTAAATGGTAAAATAAAAGAAATCTGAGGAATAAAAATTGTTATACCATAAAGTCGCTTATTTGCGCTTTCAAGAGTAGATACTCTATTTTGTTGAGAAGTAAGTTCAGCCTCCGGTTGTTTAATCCGTTCATCCTTCTCGCGAGATGACGCAGACCCCAATTTCTAGTTCTCGAATCCTCTTGTTCAATTGCAAGTTCTTCTTTTCAAGGTTATTGCGTCTTCTCTCAAGGTCCGAGGCAGCAACAAAAGCAGCTCTCCCGCATCGTAAAAAAAAAAAAAAATAGAGAGAAAATAATTAAAGATAAGAGCGGAGTCACAAAGAGGTAGAGAGGTGTGAACATACCAAAGCATTGAGAGCATTTAAAAGGCTGGGTGTTATCGTTCGAGAAACTCCACGAAAAGACTCGATATCCTCCAACAACGGGGCATCACAGATCTTAGCGATAGTTGCGGACAAGTTGCTATCGCCAAAACCTTGCATAGAATCGGTAAAGACATTAGATAAAAGCGCCATAGCAGAAGTATCCGAATGACTTCCCTTAGCGAGAAGAGGTGTCAATCTCATTTTCATCTTCCGAATTCTCGCTAGATTGGGAATTAGAATGTGAAGGAGGTTGGAGTCTCCGTCTTTTGGAGGATGGGCCAGAAGATTTGTCCTTGCGAGAAATGGCCTTGTTCTTGCCTTTAGCCTTCGCAGCTTCAGCTTCTCCATCATTAATCTTTGCGATTTCAACTTCTTCAACACCAATCTTCACATACGAATAAAGATAAGAAACAGAGGCAACAATATTGTTTAAAATAACAAAAGAAAATGTTTCTTACTTCATCCGTGAGTGATCGAAGTATCGCCAGGATATTTGGCTGAGGATCCTCTTTGTATTTCTTTCTCATTCTCTATGACCTAAAATTTTTCTAAAAAGTTAATGAAGGAAAGAAATGGAAGACATAGCAAAGCAAATCTAAAATGAATGATATGTATATACCTCTTTTGTCTTCTCGGCCACTTAAATTCCCAAGGATGATAATTCGCGAGATTGGTGGGAGTGCATGTGAGCTGCGATATAAGGTCCACTCAGAAGGAGAGGAACAACCCACCACTTTTCATCTTTGGAGTAGCGAGGGATATTATTTTTACCCGAATGCCGATCAATGTCTGCATAAGCAATTTGTCGGCGTCAACGTTATCATTTTTCTTCAATCGAACACCCCAAAGAGATTTATCGTTTCTCATAGTTATGATGAATAATTTGCAAAGAAATTATCCACAGTATACTTCTTGGCAACTATTGGTATATTCGCAAATTGGGGATTTCTAACATTGTCAGGATATAAAGATCCTTTACCGGCACCACGAGAGGCGAATTCAAGCATCAGGCGAATACAATCGCCGTTCAATTGATAAACAGCCCGCGAGAATTTCTCGTGAGCAAGAATCTCATAAAATAATGGTATTTCGGGATTATACAAAGGAATGGGGAGCCCTACGAGGAGTTGACCTAGCGAGACTATAATTTTCTGATCATCACATTGATGATCGAGAAAATAATTTTGCGAAAAGCATAGATGAGGATTCTTGATGTGGAATGGTAGATAAAGTGAAACCCTTTTCCCGTAATTTCTTTTGAATATCGAGTAAAATGAGGAGCGTATGTACGACCAAGTGAAGCCATTATCGAGTATAGGAATGAAGGGGAAAGTGAAGAATTGAAAAGGAAGCGATAAGCGAAGCGCAAATTGCGGAAGGAGAAAGGTGAAGAAAAGTTGCAGAGGGAAAATAAAAAGAGAAGAAGAGAAAGAGGAGAAAACTATATATAGAGAAGAGAGTTCTTGAGAAAACAAATGCATTTAATGAGAGAAGAGACGTGAATGGTTAAGAATAATCGGTTGAAAGAGACGTGTCAAGAAAAGAGTGGAAGAAGAAACACACCTTAATAAATTCCGTACACAAACAAAACGAGTGAAAATAAACAATCGCAAGATAAAGATAAGCAGTTGCGGCACTTTAAAATATTGGTTCTCATGACATTCTCTTCTTCGCAGAGAAGACATGAGAAGAGGCAAGATGTAGGACCAGAATATCGCGACAGCAATACTTCGCGAGATTAATAAACGATCGCGTCGCGAAGGAGTCGCATGGAGGTAAATAAATGACGTAATAGATGACGACAATTAGAACATGAGGAAAGTATGAAGGCTTGGCGAGATTTAAGAGTGTCGCGAAGGCAAACAGTTGTACATTCGCGAGCATTTGCGAGACGCTTCCGAAAATAAGGGACAATATAGCTGTCATCCACTATGTAATACCCTATATAAAGGGTCGAGTAAGTCTGTTGAGAGGAGGGCTTTTTGAATTGTAAAACAAGTCATTAGGAGAGAGAAAGGAAAGAGAGATTGTAATTTCTTTAGCTTTGCTCTACATTTCTTTGTAAACCTTTCAAGAAACAATTAATAAAACACATCATTGTTCATCTCCAAATGGATTGATTAAACAGATTTGAGTGAGGGGTGTAGTGTGGGAAATCCTGCAACTACAACCTGACAGAGCCAAAGCACTTCCGCAGCAGTGGTAGCCAATGACCTATACCCAGCTTCTGTTGAGCTTCTGGAGATAGTTGGTTGTTTCTTGGATGACCAGGAAACATGATTAGAGCCAAAAAAAGATGCAGTGTCCACTAGTTGATCTTCTATCATCTGGATTACCAGCCCAGTCAGCATATGTATATCCCTTGAGAGAAGTAAAACCCTTATAAAAGAGAAGACCATAACCAAGAGTCCCTTTAATGTATCTCAAAACTCTTTTAGCAGCTGTAAGACGTGTAGTTGTTGGTGCTTGCATATGCTGACAGATTTGATTTACAACATAAGAAATTTCTGGTCTTGTCCAGGTGAGATACTGAAGAGAACCTACAATAGATCTATACTCAGTAGGATTAGCTAGTAACTCACCATCTGAAGCAGATAATTTGATGTTGTTAGAACATGGTGTAGTACAAGGCTTGATCCCAAGAAGATTTGTCTTGTTAAGAAGATCCACTGCACATTTAGTCTGGCAAAGAAACAGTCCGTTGGAGCTTCTGTGTACTTCAAGACCGAGAAATTAATGTAGATCCCCTAGATCCTTGACTGGAAAATGAGTACCAAAATAAGATATTATGGAAGCACAGTGAGAACTGTCATTGCCTGTGATGATAATATCATCTACATAAACCAGAACATAGGTCGGTTTAGAACCAATTTTCTGCACAAAAAGACTGGAGTCAGCTGGTGAAGGAATGAAGTCAAGACCCACTAAAACATCAACCAGTTTCCCATACCAGGCCCCAGGTGCTTGTTTAAGACCATATAGTGACTTGTGAAGTTTGCAGACATAATAGGGATGTTCAACATCTTGAAAACCAGGTGGGTGTGTCATATATACATCCTCTTTTAAGTCACCATGTAGAAATGGATTACTTATGTCTAACTGAGTAATCTTCCAATCAAAATTTACTGCAATAGATAAGACAAATCTGATTGTAGATGGTTTCACAACATGACTAAAGGTATCAGTGTAATCAAGACCTTCAAGTTGATGAAACCCCTTAGAAACTAGCCTTGCTTTGTGTCTTTCAAGTGAACCGTATACATTATATTTGGTCTTATAAACCCATTTACATCCAACCAAATTTTGTGAAGGATCAAGAGATACCAAAGACCGGGTACCTGCAAATGGCACCTTGCTCCGATCTGAGCCATGCAAGAAGGAGATCTGAAAAGGATGGGGTCTAACAACCACACCCAATATTTCTCTTAGCAATGTGTATGGACTAACTCCAATATACTTTTAAGAGAATCAACTAGACAGTCAGACTCAATCTTAATAAAAGTATATCAAAGAGTTATATCTCACTTTCTCGATATAATACTTACTCAAGCAAATAGAAATCTGCGAGTCTAATTGAATGCAAGAGAAATCACTTGAATGGTACCAAAGACCAATGTTCAAGGATCAATCAATTTCAATCAACAACCAAAGGTTGGATTTCCTAATTGATCGATTCAACGCACAACCTGTGATATTTCAATTATATAACAAAATATAATGCGGAAAAGAAATAACACAGACACCAGAAATTTTGTTAACGAGGAAACCGCAAATGCAGAAAAACCCCGGGACCTAGTCCAGATTGAACACACACTGTATTAAGCCGCTACAGACACTAGCCTACTACAAAATAACTTCGGTCTGGACTGTAGTTGAACCCCAATTAATCTCACACTGATCCAAGGTACAGTTGGGCTCATTACGTCTATGATCCCAGCAGGATACTACACACTTGATTCCCTTAGCTGATCTCACCCACAACTAAGAGTTGCTACGACCCAAAGTCGAAGACTTTAATAAACAAATCTGTATCACACGGAAAAGTCTATGGTAATAGATAAATCTGTCTCCCACAAAAATACCTACGAGTTTTTTGTTCGGTCTTTTGATAAATCAAGGTGAACAGGAACCAATTGATAACCCGGACTTATATTTCCGAAGAACAACCTAGAATTATCAATCACCTCATAATAATATTAATCGACCAGCGAAAGAAGATATTGCGGAATCACAAACGATGAGACGAAGATGTTTGTGACCTCTTTTAATCTTGCCTATCGGAGAAATCAATCTCAAGCCAATCTTACGATTGTACTTAGTACGATAGAAACAACAAGATCAGATCACACAACTAAAAAGAAAATAGTTGGGTCTGGCTTCACAATCCCAATGAAGTCTTCAAGTCGTTAACCTACAGGGTCTCGATAAAAACCTAAGGTTAAAGGAGAATCGACTCTAGCTTATACACTAGTATCACACATGAGGTGTGTGGATTAAGTTTCCCAGTTGCTAGAGTTCTCCTTTATATAGTCTTTCAAATGAGGGTTTGCAATCTAAGTTACCTTGGTAACCACGCATTCAATATTCACCATTAGATGAAAACCTGAATAGATTCAAGCTAATATCTTTCAACCGTTAGATCTAAACTTAGCTTGTTACACACAAATGAAATGCACATTTATTTAGGTTTGTGTAACCGTACCCAAACATGTACACTTAGTTTAACCAAATGGTTAGCCATATGAGCACTTTCATATCAACCATATTCTTCTTTACCATAACTAGTTCAAATGACTCAAATGAACTAGTTAGAGAGTTGTTCAATTGCTTAGATCTTATAGAAGTATACAAGACACAATCGAAGCAAAAACGATTTGATTCACTCGAATAGATTCATGAACTTTATAGCCATGGTTTGCAAACATGCATTCCTTAGTTTATATAAGTTTAGGTTCACGAATAATCGTTTTTAGAATATAACCAACTTAAGTACGCATACTGGTACGAGGACTTAAGTACCCGGAATAAGTTTGTTTTCAGTTCACAAACTCCAGCAGAAATTCACGGGATGTGAACTTCCGACAGTGCGCGTACTGGTACGCGGACTTTAGTTCCGGTTTTCCTGAGCACCAAAGTACGCATACTTTGGTTCAAGGAATAAGGACTTACACACGTATGAGTTATCACACAATGTTTAAATCCAACCATGGTTATATATTCTAAACTCTCATTTCAATCATTGAAACATTCTTAGAGGACGTTATATAGTTGTTGTTCACAAGTTATTTTTCGTCAAAGCAATTTTCAAGTAATTGAAACTTAATATGACTTTCGTCACTAGTAAAGATGAACTTGGCCAAAGCGAAAGCTTACCAACACATATTTCGAGAAATAGATAACCGAGATAAACTCGGCTCAAAATATCAAATGTGTATAATCAAAGTCTATATAGCAATACGACTTTTGTCTCAAGATAGGAGATATAGTAGATAGACTTTTGAGTGATAGATAAGTTCAAGTCTCCACACACCTTTTAGTCGATGAAGTTCCACCAGTTCCTTGAGTAGTTCTTCGTCTTTGTATGATGATCACCATGGAGTCTAGAGCTCAACTACACTTTCTATCTTAGTCCGAGACTTAGCTATAAGTAGACTAGAAATCAAGACTTATAGTTTTGGCAACTATACTTGACAACAAGCTTGAGATAACAACGCTTGCGAGTTCGACCGAGCAGTACTCTAACAATCTCCCCCTTTGTCAATTTTAGTGGCAAAACTATCAATACATATGGAATACAAAAATAAATAAATAAACTTTTGTAGATTCTCTTCCACATGCCTGATCTCCTTGTTTCTTCAGCATTACTCGAAATCTTCGTCACTTCCAAGTACTCCAATGATTCCAAAGGTTGTAAGTTTAGCATCATTGTTGTTGAAAATCCGTAGCCATAACAATGAGAAAACAAGAATTCTCAATCATTGTTACATAGTGTCATAGTATTATTACACAGCATCAAAGTTCAATTGTATCATAACTTCGACAACAATACTATGGTGATATTTATCACTCCCCCTTAGTCAATACTCCATCTCACATGGAAACCACTCTCCCTTACATAATGATCCGAAAACCATATGCATTTGTAGTGTGAACTAAACATTAATTCTCCCCCTTTTTGTCAATAAAATTGGCAAAGGTACGAAAACTAGTGGGATCCTAATGAAATTTCCATAGAGACATTTCATGACCAAAAGAAAGTACATATCAACTTTTTAGATGCAATCATATAGCCGAAGCTAAATGCTTTCATCAAGGAGTTTAGGGAATCTAAGAAAAGTTTTTCTCTCTCTAAATTTTTTTCCCTCTCTGGCGAAAAGTTTAGGGTTTTTCAAACTTTTTACTTTTTTTAGTAGCTTTTCTCAATCATCCTTGGGTGATTTGAGATGGGGGATGATACTGATCCTCCTCAAAGGAGGGTTCTTACTTATGCTGAAAAAGTTTTAGGAAAAAACGGCTACCTACGACGACTATGGACACGAGTACTTTGCCAAACCCTACCTTGAAAGAAGGAAAACCAGCAGTTGTACTTCCTGTTTCGTTTTATGAAGAAGGATGTGATATTTGGAGATTCAGCCTAATTGGGCGTTTAGATTTTAAAGGTATTCAGTTTCAAGATGTGAAGAATAGCTTAGAACAACAATGGCAACTTGGTCAGGGCCGTGTTCAATTCATTCCTATGAATAGGGGTTTTTTTATTATCAAGCTACAATCTTTGGAAGATAGAAATAAGATTTTGAATGTAGAAGCCTGGATGTTTGATCAGCAAAAGCTTAATCTAATGGAATGGTTTCCTGGTTTTGACGCTGATAAACATAATACTTCTAATGCAACATGTTGGGTTAAGTTCCCAGGCTTGCCATTTGAATTTTGGATTGAGAAGACGTTGTTGGCGTTTGGAAAAACCCTAGGTACTCCGATTGTTGTTGATAAGCGTACTTTGGCTCATGAATATGGGTACTTTGCTTCGGTTCTAATTGATATTAACTTTGCTTTGAACTGGATACGAATGGCATTCATGTTACGAGTGGGTGGTCGAAAATTTTGGCAACCAATAGAGATTTTAAAAAGACCTAAGTTTTGCACAAAGTGTAAGATCATAGGGCACGTTGATCTTGAATGTAGAAAGAAACATAAGAATGGAGGTAATGCTCAACAACAATCTGGTAATGTGCAACAACAGCATAATTCGAGGCAGCTGCAGATTTCAGATAACGTCCAACAGGTTACACAAGTAATGAACAAGGGGAATAGTGGTGGCGCTATTACTAATGTTGTGAATGCCTGGCAGGAAGCAAAAAGAAAGAAGGGGAAGGAAGCTCCAATCATCCCTGTCATTCCTGAAACTACTCGAGGCTTAGCTAATAGTTCGCAGAATTCTTTGCATGGCCAGCATGCGGTTGTGCATGGCCTAATATTAATGAGGTTCCTAGTGATTTCGTTACGGAGGAGGGTGAGTTTACATCGGGGTGTTCAAGTTTACATTGCGGAGCAGTTCGGGAGGAAGTATCAAAGTCCGAAAGCTGTTTTCCGCTCTGCCTATGTTGAATTGGCAAGAACTAAACATAAGGCGGCGTATGCATCATTAGCTTCTCGGTGCTACTGGTGGTATGCCCAAGGCTAAGTCGATCATGAACTCGGAAGCGAGGAGAGTACGTGTTACGTGATTGATAAGGCTTTTGATATTTCTTCGACACTCCTTTAACGATGCTTTATATGTTCGTGAAAGTATTGTGTCACCAAACCCGATTCGATGTGCTTAATGCGAGAACTTGGTTTATTTGATGAAAATATTATGGGGGATGGTGCCATTCCTTTTTGATACTTCTTCTGGCAGGTGGACTGTCAAAACGACGGTTATTCTTTCACGTAATGATACTACTCCAGGTAATCCTATTCCTCGGGGTACTGGGAAGTCTAATGAGGTTTCTAAAACGGACCAAAACATGGAGAAAGGTGGTAAGGCTACTAAAACCAAAACAGGAGATGATATTGTTAAAAAAGACGCTGGTAGATCTGCTCAGAGAGTTAAGCTAACTAACACAAATCCTGTTAGTTCCCAATGAAAGTTCTCTTCTGGAATATCAACGGGATTGTGCGGGATGAGGCACAATTCAAACTTAGGGAGTTAGTTAAAATTCATAAACCTGATATCATTGGCATTGCAGAGCCAAGGGTGTCGGTTACTTCTAGATCAGTTAGACGTTTTCAGTTAGAAGGTTTCAACAATACGATTTTTCATAATTCTACAGAGAATTCAATCGGTAATTTGTGGGTGTTGTGGTCTAGAGAAATGGCTGAGCCGGTGGTGTTAAATACGTCGCGTCAGGCTATTACTATTGGGGTGGATGGAGTTATGATTTCTTTGGTTCATGCTAGTAGTGTTCAGGTTACCAGAAGAGATCTTTGGAGACAACTCAACTTGGGTGATCAGCAGGTTCCTTGGCTGGTCATTGGTGATTTTAATTGTGTTCTTCGTAATGAGGAAAAGAAGGGGGGTGCGAATCCTAATACTGCTGTGGTTAATGAGTTTAGTATTTGGATAGATGATAATAATCTCTTTGAAGTGAATCTTTGGGGAGCAAATTTACGTGGTCGAATAGACAATCGGGTGTTAGAAGAATCATTAGTAAACTAGACCGGGCGGTAATAAATGAATTTTGGTTGAATCGTTTTGAGAATTGGCGGTGTAAAGCTCTTCCGAGGGAAGTTTCGACCATTCTCCTCTCATTGGGTATACTTTTGTTAATACTAGGCCTAGAAGGTCTCCTTTTCGTGTTCAAAAATGTGGTTTTCTCATCCAGATTTCATGAGAATGGTGCGGGATAGTTGGAATACTCCTTTGGAGGAAATCCAGCTTATATTTTTGCTCGAAATTAAAAAGGCTCAAGGCTGATATGAAGGTTTGGAATCAACGGGTTTTCGGTAATGTTTATGTTAGATTGAAGCAAGCTCAACTTAGGCTCGAGAATGCTTTACGTCTAGCTGATGATGACCCTTTTGATTTGCATAAAAATAATGTGATGAAAGAGGCGTCGGTGGAAGTTAATAATATTCGTATTGATTGGCTACAATGTTGAAGCAAAAGTCTAGAAATCGGTGGTTGGTTGAAGGTGCAAGTAACACAAGTTTCTTCCACAACAATATTAGAATTCGAAGGAGTAGCAACACTATTTCGGAGATTGTGGATGACAATGGGAGGCTATAACAGATTGTGATCGGATTAGAGATCTTGTGGTAAATTATTTTACAAACAAGTTCAATGGTGATGTCTCTGTCCTGTGGACTCTCTTTTTGATGTAGAGCATGAGAGTATTTCTCTTGAGGAGAGTGGGCGTATGGATCGAGATTCCTTCTTTTGAAGAAATTTATGAAGCGGTGTTCTCTTTGGGTGCGGATAGTGCTCCGGGGCCGGATGGGTTTGGTTTGGATTTTTCTACGAGACATTGTTGGGAAGTTATTAGTCAAGATTTGGTGAGTGCTATTTTATATTCTTTGGGTGAATAAGTCCATTCCTCATGGAGTTAATTCTAGCCTTCTTTTCTTTGCTTCCTAAAGAAAGAGGTGCTAACACTCTTAATAATTTTAGGCCTATTGGTCTTAGTAATTTTTCTTTAAAATTTTCACTAAGATTTTGGCTACTCGGCTTGGTAGTGTTTTGGGCAATCTTGTTTACGAGCGGCGGGTTGCTTTTATGAAGGAAGAAATATTCATGAAAATATTAGCCTTGCTTCGGAGATGGTGAATGAAATTCAAATAAAGCGGAAAGATGGGAATGTTGGTTTGAAGTTGGATATTACTCAGGCATTTGATACTGTTAGTTGGAGGTTCATTTTGGAGGTGTTTAAAAGGTATGGTTTCTCGGATTGGTGGTGTGATTGGATTCTCAATATTCTAAAATCTGCTAGGATTTCAGTGCTCGTCAATGGCAATCCGGAAGGTTATTTTAGTATTGATAGAGGACTTCGTCAAGGAGATCCTTTATCTCCTCTGATATTTGTTTTGATTGAGGATGTTCTTAGTAGAAATATCACGAAGCTTTTTCGTGAAGGTGCTATGACTACTATGGTCTCAAGGAAAGGTATCTCTCCCACCCATTTGTTTTTTGCTGATGACATTATGATTTATTGCAAGGGTAATATGAAAAGCTTGCGAAATCTTGTAGATCTTTTGGGATCTTATCAGTGTGCTTCGGGCCAAACAGTTAGTCGTGCTAAAAGTAAGATTTATTATGGAGGAGGTTCTTTAAGGAGGAGAGCAACGATTTCGATTTTTGGGGATGCCTATTGCGGCTTTCCCAGATAGATACTTAGGAGTCAAAGTGATGCCAGGGGCTGTAAAATATCACCATATAGCTAATGTGGTGGAAAAGATTAAGGATCAATTAGCGGGTTGGAAAGGTAGGATGCTCTCTTTCCAAGATAGAGTGGTGTTGGTTAAATCGGTTATTGCGAGCTTTTCCATTCATAATATGGCTGTTTATAAATGGCCAAGAAAGTTTGTTCATCAATGCGAAGTGGCTATTCGTAATTTTTTATGGTCTGGAGATTCAAAGGTGAGTAAATCTTTTGTTGTGGCTTATGATAAGATTTGTGCGCCTTATGATGAAGGAGGGTTGGGTATAACTCAATTTGGGTGTTATGAATAAGGCTTTGCTTATGGGTCTTTGGTGGAAAATTCGTAAGTCTAACAAAATTTGGGCTCGGTTTCTTGAGCAAATTTTTTAAGAGGAATGGTGATTTGGTTCATTATGTGAAATCTTCTATCCTCCCACAGTATCAAATGGGTGTTTTCTTTGGTGGAAGAGAATGCTAAAGTTTTAATTGGTGATGGTCGTAATACTTCTCTATATTATGATGTTTGGGTGGGTGATGAATCCATAGCTGAAATTCTTGATGACTTCTCTTTGGATCGTTCGGTTTTGGTAAGTGATATGCTTACTAATGTCGCTTGGAATCTGAATGAAGATTGTCTTAATACTTTGTTGGCGGCTGGTTTTGTTGAGTCTGATTTGCCTAGGCCTTTGAATGGAGTGGATTGTATGGTTTGGAAACCTAGTTATGCTGGTGTTTTCTCTGTCAAATCTGCCAAAGCTTTTCGTTGGATCACTTGTTGTGGCATTGTTCTTTTGCATAGAAAGCTTGGAAATGGATTGCGGATGTTTTTGATCTCCATTCGCACTTACATCTGACAACAGCGTACAAGGCAGCTAGGGGGAGAAGTGAGATGTTCAAGGAGCTGTGGTTGCTGACTATTTTGGTGGTGCGAGCGAGCGTGGCGGACTAGGAAAGTTTGTTTATGAGAACAAAAAAGTTTCTTTGGAATTTTTTCAAAAAGTGTGTTTAACCAAGTGCGGGATTACTCTAGAGCAGTTGAAGGGATTCATGCACAATTCTGTGGAAGATCTCAAAGTTACGGATTTTTTAAAGTGGCGCACGAAGGGTGAAGTTCCTTGAACCTGTTCGAGTGTACGTGGTCGATCCCGAGAGAGGGACGAATTGCTTTCTTGTCTTTGTGATGGTGCTGCTCGTGGGAATCCGGGGGTGGCTGGTTTTATGAGAGTTTGCATTCGTTCAGACTCAAAAAGCGCAGTCCTGGCCTTGAAGCTAATTTTGCAGCGGACAGCATGGCAAAGAGAGGTTGTGATCTTCCAAATGAGGAAGGTAGACACTATACTGGGAGACCGGTTTTTCTAAATTCTGTTGAATATCCAAATGTAAATTATTTTCGTTTCAAATAAGCTTCAAGTTTTTGGGGTTTCTCTGGCCTCTTTTCTTGTAGCTTATTTTGTTGTGTATTCTTGCTATTTTTAATAAAATTTGGATTTACCAAAAAAAAATTTCATCAAGGAGTTTATAAAGATACAATATAACCCCTATAATATTCCACAGCCGCACTCCCCACAAAGATTTGGCAATGAAGCACAAGTTCAATTAATAACTCTCCCCCATCAAAATGTCATTCTCGAAAGAACAACATGAGGGACCTTAATTTCACAAGAAAAGAAGGATTTCTTTGGACATAACAAATTACATACGAATATGAATTTGAATCCAAAAATACTCAATTAAATTAACCACAAGAAAACCCATGACTAATTTAATCGGAAATGCTCAACATAACAGAACTTACGGATCCGCACAGTATATACATAAAATATGGATTAGGGAAGATCAATACTGCGGAATAGACAAGGATTCATTCTATTTTCCATCACTATTTGCACAATGACATACAATAGACATAATCCTTGTAAACAAAAGTTCATCCTATCTTCCATCAATATTTGCATAATGACATACAATAGGCCTAAAAACTTTTGTAATGGCAAAAGTTCATTCATTCGTTTATCAATACATGCATATCGACATATGAAAGACTTAACTTTTGACAAGGTATGGGACAATCATAGTTCATGGACGCAAACACACATATCCCATAATAAATTGCAATATATGAAACCATAAAGATTAATACTGCAAAAATCATCTTCCAAACAATTTTAGAATTTAAACCAATAAACCTAAAACATGAAGATGAAAACGTTGGACATAGCTATTTGTAATCACAATAATGGCTATTCCAAACTCTAGTTATTCTTCTTAAAAACACAAGAATAAAATTCTCATCAGAAGATTTACTAGATAAATAAAATTAACAAGCTAAACATTTACTTATCATCTTCATCATCGGAAACAATCCAAGATGCTTGAATCATGTTCAAGTCTTCCTTGATCTCAGGAAACTTAGTTGCAACCAACAACAATTGTTCTTGCATGCACTTCACCGTTGAATTGATCTTACACACAACCTTGTGAATTTTTTGAAGAAGACTCAAGGTGGTAGGATCACAAGAACCGTCAAGGGAATCATCTCTTTGTCTTTTGCACACATTCTCCCTTATACGTCTGAAAGTACAGGGACGAACAGGTTTGGGAGCTCCAAGGGAATTGCCAATTGGATCAAAACCACGTACACGGCAAATTTAACTAATCAAGAAAGGGAAACCTAACTTCTTGTTGGGTGAAGTCATCGAAGTCATTTGAAAAATGATGAAACCACAAATATCGAGACTTGGAACACCCAATTAAAGTAAATAGACCAATTCCGCAAACTCGCGACTCCACCGAGAATTCTCAATTGTAGAGGGACAAAGATTAGAGATACCAAGTTTTCCTAAAGCCATCAAAGCCACACTAAGAACATTAGTAGGAAACTTCCCTTGATTCCAAGCAACCTTCTTACCACAAAGACCATGAGAGATGTCTTCATATGATGGTCGTTCATTACTTGGCCTAGGTAGATGAATATTACCCAACGGAATTTTGGTAATTTTCAAAATCAACTCTCTATTAACAAGAAACCTTTCTCTATTTATCATGGTTTTGAATTCCATTTTATCGAGATCAACATCATGAATGTTGGAATAGACAATTCTCGTGAGAGTATCAAATCCTTGACCAAGACCATCAAAGATGTTTCCAAGATTGAATTTTTCAAAGCAAACTAAATCCTCTTTATGTTCACTAGATGAATCCAATTTCTTTTCTAAAATAAAACCCTTAGATGAAATCCTTTCAAAAACATCAGCACAAGAATCATTGACAAACCTAATCCTAAGAGAATTTTGGTCTAAAGGAAGATTCATGCTAGAAGAACCCAAACTTTTTGAAGTTCTTGAAATTCATCATGAGATCTAGAAATCGGAAAGAAACAAGAGGAAATCACTTACTTGGAATGAACCTTGACCACCCCTTTGTCTTATTTTCCTCCAAAGAATTTTAATGGAGGAAATTCATGAACCCTAGAAAGTTCACGTACACGGACTGATGGGATGAAGAAGAAGGTACGCGTACTTCTTATTTATATGCCCCACTAGTGGGCTTGGACCCGTTTATGAACCGTGACCCACAAAAGGAATGTGGGATTTTCTTTGATGTTCGCACATCAAAGTTGTGCATTCCGTGACAACACAATTTGTGAGAGGAGACGGATGTAGTAGAAAGCTTATTCGAAAATCCAAGAAGAATAGAATAACATTTTAACCCAACTGTACACAAATCAAACCATTTCTTGCCCCATCCCAAGATATATATAAAAATGGGGTAGAGCCAGACTTGTTACCAAGGGGCACTATGTGCAGAGAGACTTTCATGCACAATTCCTGGTTGATATTTGTGAGCAGTGCCAGTGAGATAATCTGTCATGAATAGACTTGCAGATTTGATTAATTCAGTAACCTTTTCTCCTAACTTAAGGAAGAGCCTTATCAATTTCTTGATTAAATTCAACTTCTTCTCTTACAAAACTCACCTTGCCAATAAATAGCCGCACAACAAGAAGCACACCCATTGGGTGGTTACAAGATTACTAAACACACCCATTGGGTGGTAACTGACTACTCAGGTGCCCTAAGAACAAATAAGCTAAATGGGTTCTGTTACAATATTTTTAAGGTTCTCAGGCCCATAACAGAATTTACTACCATATACCCAGTTAGTTACATGACAATACTCCCCCCCCCATTTGCACATCCTTGTCCTCAAGGATGAAGTCAGGGAACTGAGAGTGACTATGGCTGCCATCTTCCCAAGTAGCATCCTCTGCTGGTGCACCAGCCCACTGAATAAGTACCTGCAACACAAGAGCATTGTCTCTGGCAATGTGCCTAGAATCCAAGACTGCAACTGGAACAACTATGAATGTACCATCAATATCCACCAAGGGCAATTGTGGATTTGGAGTAGCCTGTTGACCAATATTATTCTTCAATTAGGACACATGGAATACATGATGTACCCTAGAGCCAATTGGAAGCTTGAGTTTATAAGCAACAACACCTATTTTCTGTAGAACTTCAAAGGGCCCAAAATACTTAGCTGAGAGTTTCAGATTAGTCCTCAATGCCACTGAAGATTGTCTGTAGGGTTGCAGCTTCAAGAACACCAAATCTCCAACTGAAAAAGACCTGTCAGTTCTGTGGGCATGTGCAAAGTGCTTCATTCTATGCTGAGATTTTGTCAAATCTTCCTTGAGAAGTTGGAGCATGTGGTCCCTTTGCTGAATATAATCTTGCACAGTAGCAACTGAAGTTGTTGCTTGGACTGAAAAGGCCAATTGTGGTGGGGTATAGCCATACAAGGCTTGAAATGGTGTCATCTTAAGGCTAGTATGGTAATTGGTGTTAAACCACCATTCAGCTAATACCAGCCAATTGAGCCATAACTTAGGTGTAGAGCTGGTCATGCATCTTAAATATTGTTCTAAACAGGCGTTAGTTCTCTCAGTTTGACCATCTGTTTGAGGATGGTAAGAAGTACTGAGGTGCAACTGAGTGCCAAGAGACTGAAATAAATGTTGCCAGAAAGTGCTAAGGAATACCTTATCTCTGTCTGAGACACTTGTAGCTGGAAGTCCATGCAGTTTGAAAATATGATGCAGAACTCCTTAGCTACAGAGATGGCAGTGAAGGGATGGCTCAATGGAATAAAATGGTTGTACTTGGTCAACCTGTCCACCACCACTAGGATCACAGTCTTTCTGAATGACATTGGGAGACCCTCAATAAAGTCCATATAAATGTGTTGCCATGCTGTATCAGGTATGGGGAGAGGCTGGAGTAGACCAGCTAGGGCAGAGAGCTCATGTTTGTTGCATTGGAAGATATCACAGCTAGCAACAAATTGAAAAATTTCTTCCTTCATCTTTGGCCAATAGAAGTAAGTTCTGGCTCTATTGTAGGTTCCCAGCATGCCAGAATGGCCTCCAACAGCTGAGGAATGCACTGAGTGAATAATTTGGTGCCTAGTTTGTAAACCTGAACCCACATAGATTCTAGTTTTGTATCTCAGAATTCCATTCTTGAGAGAGTAAGCCGCATCAGATGGAGAAATAAGTAATTGTGATATCAGTTGTTGAGCTTGAGAATCTTCAGCATAACTGGCTATGATGTCATGAGTCCACTGTGGTTGAGCCATGGATAAGGCATTACAATCAGAAGTAGAAGTATGGACTCTGGAAAGAGCGTCAGCTGCTATGTTCTCCTTGCCTTTTTTGTACTTAATAACATAGTCCAAACCTAGCAACTTCATGAGCCATCTTTGTTGCAACATAGTGGTGATTCTCTGCTCCATGAAGTACTTCAAGCTCTCGTGGTCAGTCTGTATAATGAATTGATGCTGAGAAAGATAATGCTTCCATTTCTGCACAGCCATAACAATGGCCAGTAATTCCTTTTCATAGGTGGAGAGGTCTAAGGCTTGTGGACCCAATGGTTTGCTGTAGAAAGCAATGGGTTGATCATTTTGCATGAGGACAACACCTACACCAGTGGAGCATGCATCTGTTTCAAGGACAAATGGCTGTGAAAAATCAGGCAAAGCCAGAACTGGAGCAGTAGACATAGCAGCCTTGAGATTTAAAAATGCTTGCAATGCTGCTTCTGACCAAGAGAAAGAATCTTTCTTTAACATATCAGTTAAAGGTTTGTTAATATTGCCATAATGCCTGATAAATCTTCTATAATAACTAGTTAAACCCAGAAAGCCCCTGAGTTGCTTGAGAGTAGTTGGTTGAGGCCAATTTTGCATGGCTGAATTCTTGTCAGGATCAGCAGCAACTCCTTCAGATGTGATTAAGTGTCCTAGATAAGATAGTCTAGGTTGTGCAAAGCATCATTTAGTTTGATTGGTAAATAAGGAGTGTTGTCTGAGCAATGAGAGTATCTGAGATAAATGTACAACATGCTCCTCCAAGGATTTGCTATAGACTAAAATGTCATCAAAAAAGACAAGGATGAATTTTCTTAAAAATGGCTTGAAAATAGTGTTCATAAGGGACTGAAATGTAGCAGGGGCATTTGTTAAACCAAATGGCATAACTCTAAATTCATAATGACCCTGATGGGTTCTAAAGGCAGTCTTGTGGATATCAGGTAGGTGCATTAAGATTTGATAGTAGCCTGACTTCAAGTCGATTTTTGAAAAAATAACTGCACCCTTTAATTCATCCAGCAAATCATCTATTAAGGGAATATGAAACTTATCTTTTACTGTGATGTCATTCAGCTTTCTATAATCAACACAAAAACGCCATGAACCATCCTTCTTCTTGATGAGCAAAATAGGAGAGGCAAATGGGCTATGACTCTCTTGAATAAAGCCAGCATCCAACATCTCTTGAACCAATTGCTCTACCACTTCTTTTTGCAGATGAGGGCATCTGTAAGGTCTTTGAGAGACAGGTTCTGAATTAGGTTTTAGGGGTATTTGATGGTCAATTGCTCTTTGAGGAGGTAAATCAGTTGGAGCATTAAAGACATCTGAGAAAGACTCAAGTAAGGGAGAGATGCTAGGATCAAGGGTTGTAGTGGAGTGGCTGACATAGAGAAAAACTATCCAATAAAGGTGGGTGTGTTGCCCTTAAGAAATTTCAAAAAGGTATTACCACTTATCATACTGCAAGAAGGTGTATAAGAACTCCCTTGTAATGTGATCTGTTGACCTTGATGAAAGAATGAAAGTCTGAGCTCTGCTAAGTTGAACATGACATCACCAAGTTGTTTAAGCCAATCCACTCCCAAAACCATGTCACAGCCTCCAAGTGGTAGTATGCGTAAATCAAAAATAAAGTCATACCCTTGCATATGCCAACAAAGTTGAAGACAAATCCCTTTACTGATTGTAGAGTCTCCATTAGCAACAGTCACTAGCATGTGACCAGTGGGTGAAACAGGTAACTGTAATTGAGCAGTGATAGGGTGTAGAATACATCCTATTTACTATCTATTGTTTATGCTTTCTTTGCTATTTTTCTTGTAAATTATGTATTTTACGCTTGTTTTGAGTTTTATAGCTACTATGGAGTCGCACGGAGGAAAAGAAGAAGAAATTATCCAATTTGAGCAAAAAGGGTAAAATTGTCATTTCATGGGCAATCGCTATCTGGAGCCAAGTCAAGGTTATGGGGCAACTCTGTTTTGGAAGAGTATTAAAAGACAACCAGCAATGGTTAGGGGGCTGCTAGCTGTGTAGCCCTTATCAAGGTGACCAGACACTGAATAACCCTACTTGTATAACCCTAGCTTGAGAAGTTATTCTCAATCATTTCCTCTCAATCATTATTTTCATCTGAAAGAAGAGAAAAGAGGCGAGAACAGCAGCCGTTGCTGCTATTAATCCAAGAAGAATTAAGAGAGATTAATGATGCAAGGCTGTGAAGATAGAGTTGCGATTCGTAGACGGGTTCGATCTGAGTATGGTTAGGGGATCTGTGGGATTGAAGCAGCTCGGAAGATATGGGTATCTGATTTTCAGATCAAGAATTGGAGTAGATCGAGAGATGGAATTCGGTTTGATTTAAGGTTTCGCTGAGATTGAATGAACATGGGTTCAGCTTAGATTTGTGTTTCAGGGATTGAATCGATTAGGGTCTGTTGGTGTTAATCGGAGATGGTCTTGATGCCTCATAGAGAAGAAAGAGGAAATCAGAGATTAAATCAAAGATGGATTTGTGGTTGGTTGTGAAAGAATTAGGGTTCGATTTACATAATCCGAAAAACAAAGTGAAATCAAAGACGAATTTGTGGATGAATCTCGAGTCCGTGATGATTTGAGTTAATGGGTTTTGCCTGGAAATGTTGTTGGTGGTCTCGATAGAATGTTGAGTGATGTCGTTGCCCCGAACATGGAATGGAAGAATCGAGAGAAGTCCATGGGTTCGAGTGGAAGAAGGAATTGAAGAAACGCTGCAGGAGAGTACACAGGAGATGATGAATCTGCTGCTATGAATGGGGATGAAAAATGGGTTTGTTTGTTCTGATGCTGCAGAATTCAAGCTGCAAAGAATGGGTTATATGGTTTACAATGAGTGTTGGTGTTGTTGGTCGATGTGTATGAAATTGAATGAATGAAACACTAGATGTATGTGTAGGATTCTTAAGCAGGTATGGAGCTAAAGAGAGGCCTGAACTTGGCCGGGAAAGTCCTGTAAATAGCCGAAACTCGGCCGGTTCTCCATTCCAGCGAGTCAACTCAGACCGGCGATGAACCGATCCAGCTCAGTGACTAAGATCTACTTAGACGATTCAGACTCTGCTGACTCCTCCTTTCCTTGACCCATTTGACTAACGAAGACCGTCAGTTTGACCGTTAACTTGGACGGTGCCGTGACGGAATATTCTGTCGACGGAGAAGAAGATTCCAGTGATCGGCGGTGACTTTTCCGGCCATAATACCAGCTTTCCGGCGACCAAAATTACAGATTTTTGTGTGGATTCTTCTCATGGGTGTGAAGACTTGGACTTGGAATTGGATGGAGAATTTGGCTCAAATTTGGAAAGAGAAGATGGAAGATTGAGAAAGACTTGAAATTGGAAATTGAATTATTAAAGGAAAGGGATTCTATTCTTTGGAAGATTTGGAGAACATTGAAGCCTATAAGTAGAGAAGTTCTCTACACACTTAGATACATCTTTTACACACCTATCTACACACACAATACTTGTGTTTTTGCTTGCTTTTCAAAATTCTTCTTTTTAATTATTTGTGTGAACTTTAAAATTCTCCTTTTAATTATTATTTGTGTGAATTTCAAAAACATGAGTAGCTAATTTTCTTATTGATTGAGGATGAATTCCTAGTTCTTAATATATGATTTGAGTTTTGTTTCAATTCTATCTTGAAGTTTTTCACATGATTATCGTTTGTTTTTACTAATAGGAATGTTTATTCATTCATGATTGATTGATAGATTGTTTAGAGTGCACGCTAAATTGATTTGTTAATTTGATCTAAAGCTAGTGAAAGTTAGGGGATAAGTAATCGTTTCTTGACTCTTTACATAAGTAGCAAACACAAGACCTTGCGGAGGGATTCCGTGGAGCAATTGTGTGTGAAAACAACGTTAGCAAGTAGACCTTGATCTAAGAGTCTAACTACTAATATTAACCTAATAAGTTCATAAATCTTAATGCGTTTATTTAAATTACATCTAGAGTGATCTACTACTAGGTGGTTTGGTAAATAGAATCCGGTAGTCGAGAACCTCCGTATCCGGTGATACAAGGGATTTAGGGGTTTAGCACTGATCTAGCTGCTTTACCTACGGTTGGTGATAATTTGTGACTAATAACAAGTAGAAAAGAACATAACTTGATTCATTGTTTTGCAACGAAGAATGATTCCTTGGTCTTGTCTCTCTTATTGATTTCAACTTTATCTTTTAATTGCTTTGTTTACTTTCTTTTGCTTTACACCCCCCTTTTGTGACAATTTTTACAACTAGAATCTCTTGCTCATCGTGGGAACGAACTTAACTACGCTATATTACTTGTTAATTAGGTGGAAAAATATTAATTAATTTGTTGTGATTACGACACGCATCAAATTTTGGCGCCGTTGCCGGGGAGCAGCGGACGATTTTAGTTGTTTTTATTTTTCTTTTTGCTATATTCTTGCTTTGTTAGATTCTATATTGTATCTAACTTAGTTTTCGAGAATCTTGTTTCAGGTGCTATACCTTTGGTGAATGCTTAAAAAGGGCAGAACGAGTCCAATACGTCTTCGATCCGGCACTCAACTAAAGGATTTCATTCGAGCGGTTAACACTCCACTTCCTCCTTCTTCATCAAGTGAATTCGCAGATTCGGACAAAGAGGAAGAAACAATGGCTGCTGAACGTACACTCAAGGACCTAGCTTCTCACAAGCTCGATACACAACAATGGTGTATCCAAACTAACTCAACCTTCGAGATCAAGCCGGGGTTGATTAGAGAGTTACCAAAGTTTCATGGCATGGTGAATGAGGACCCAAACAAACATCTTATGGACTTCTATACCATAGTTATGGCTATGCTTCCACCGGAGACTAATGCGAATGGAGCAATGTTGAAAGCTTTCCCGTTTTCTTTGGCGGGCAATGCTAAGGAATGGTTATATTATTTGCCTTCCGGAAGTATCACAACATGGAATGGGATGAAGAAACTTTTTCTCGAGAGATATTTTCCCGCATCAAAAGCCACTCAAATTCGCAAGGAGATTTGTGGGTTGAAGCAACATGTGGGAGAGTCGTTGTATGAATGTTGGGAGCGATACAAGAGGTTGGTGGCAAGCTGTCCACACTATCAATTCAGTGATGTCATGATACTCCAATACTTCTACGAAGCTCTCCACCCAAGTGATAGGTCTCTTCTTGACGCCGCGGGTGGTGGTGCACTAATGAACAAGACGGTGACCCAAGCTACCGAGTTGATTGAAAGTATGGCTGCAAACTCGCAACAATTCTACACAAGAGATGAACCAATGGTTAGGCGAGTGCATGAAGTTAGTGATTCATCATCACACCTTGATCAAAGGATGGGTAACATGGAGAAAATAATTCAAAGGATGGCTGCGGTTATTATTCCGGATGATGAGACCGAACAAGTAAATGCTTTATATCCAAATCAAAGGCCGAGGTACGATCCATACTCGAATACTTACAATCCCGGTTGGAAGGATCATCCTAACTTTAGTTATGCAAACAAGCAAGCGAAGGCTCCTAATCCATATGCGCAACAAGGTGGTTTCCAACAATCACGCTTCCAACCTCAACAACAATTCCAACCACAACAAGTCAAGGAGCGAGATTCTTCAATTGATGACAAGCTCAATGCATTGATGCAAGGTATGCAAGGCATCACCACTTTGGTTCAACAACAACAACAAAAGACCGATTCGGCAATCAAGGCTTTGGAAATTCAAGTGGGGCAATTAGCGACCGATGTGAACCTCTTGAAAGCTCAAGCGTCCACAAAGCTTCCTTCACAACCATTTGTTAATCCAAGAGAGAGCGTTAATGCGATTACTTTGAGGAGTGGGAAACAAGTAGAGCAACCAAATCAACAAGATAAGGTGTATGATGAGAAAGAGGAAATTGAAACTGCACCAAAGGAGAATACATCCCCAACCAACCAACCCGAGGAGACGGTTCCTACTTTCACAACTCCACCCCCGTTTCCTAGCCGATTTGCTAAGTCAAAGAAAGAATTGGAATACATGGATATTTGGGACATCCTTAAGAAAGTACAAGTCAATATTCCACTCATTGAAGCTATTCGTCAAATTCCTCGTTGTGCAAAGTTCTTAAAGGAGTTGTGCATGAAGAAGAAAAGGTTAAAAGGGAATGAAGTCATGAGTGTGGGGGAGAATGCTTCGGCGTTCATTCTCAAGAAACTCCCACCTAAGTTGAAAGACCCCGGTAGTTTCACTATACCTTGCACAATTGGTAAAACAAGGTTTACTCGAGCTTTACTAGATTTGGGAGCATCGGTTAATGTTATGCCTTCCTCGATTTATGATTCTTTGAATCTTGGTCCTCTTAAGGAGACCGGGGTAGTTCTTGAACTTGCTAACCGATCTAATGTTTACCCGAAAGGGATTGTTGAGAATGTTTTGGTGCAGGTTAATGAGCTTGTATTTCCGGCCGATTTCTATGTCTTGGACATGAATGCTGAGAATTCTTCCAAGTCTACACCTTTGCTACTGGGTAGACCATTCTTAAGCACCGCCGGAACAAAGATTGATGTCCAAAATGGCACCTTGACTATGGAGTTTGATGGAGCACTCATCCACTTCAATATCTTTGAGACAAAGAGATACCCTAGTGATGTGAAGTCATGTTTTCCCGTGAAAAAGATTGATGCGGGCTAATGAATCGTGCAAGAGCTAAGTCGGGCCGTCGACTTTAAAACAAGCGCTTAATGGGAGGCAACCCATGGGTTTTGTATTTCTTATCCTTTTGCTTTTTTTTGTTTATTTATTTTTCTTGTTTCCATATCATGTTAAAATTTTCCACCTTGACTTTACTAGGACGATTCAATTACATTGAGGACAATGTAAGGTTTAAGTGTGGGGGAGTGGTTAAGCATGTATTTTTTTTTTTTTTAAAAAAAAAATTAAAAAAAAAAAGTTTTACATAAAACCTCCAACTTTTAGAGATTTTAGAGTCACTAGCATACTTCTAGGTATGTTTACATAGAGATTTTGACCGACATAATTGAACTTGGAAGTTTTAGGGAACTACATTCGGATTTCTTGCTTGTTAGAGTGTTAAATAATGGATTTAATCATGCCGGTGATGCAAATTTGGTGCAGGGAGAAATGCATTATTAGAGTTGCTGATCAATCATTAGTGGAGACTACCCGTATTTATATCATGTGAGGCACCGACCAAAAATTTTTCCATCTAACTAAAGAGCTTTCTTTTGAGTGTGTGTCACCGTACGTTAATTCCGGGTAGAATGGTGAGCTACCCAACCTCCCACCAATAGAAGCACTACTCTTTGATCTCTTGAGTGCTAATTTTGTCAATCATAAGGGTGACGTCTATAGATGAAAGCCGCCTTCTTGTAGTTCGATTTGCAGTTAGTACCATTCTCTCTCGCGACAACAACGGGTCCATAGAAACACCATCATCATTAACAAGGAGCGACATCAAAATCTACAAGGAAAGTTGGAAAAGTTCAAGGTTTACAAGCAACGGAACGAGAAAAAGAGCAAATTTCATATTCAAGTAAAGCAACATACAAAGAGCAGATTTTTACATATATGTTGAGGACTTACAATACAATGAGGTAATTTTATATTCAAGTATAAAGACTTATTCACAAGAGCGAAGAAAATCAAGAGGTGAGAATTGTTGAAGTTTATGATTTCGAGACGACACAAGTTGTGAAGAATCAAGCGGTAAAATACTTCTCCCACGGCCACGGTTTGTTTTTGTATTTTATTTCTCTTGTTTTCTTATCAAAAAAAAAAAAAAAAAAAAAAAAAAAAAAAAAAAAAAAAACAAGAAAAATATTTGTTTTGTTAATAAGCCGTGGGGAAGGAAAATATATATGGAAGTTTCAAGCGACAAGAGTATAAGGTAAAGAGTTACAAATTGTCAAGGATTTATGAAATTCGAGAGTTTATCATCAATAGTTGAAACCGAAGACGAAGACCAAGAAGAGTATAAAGACGAGGAGCGGAAGACGTTTCTATTGGATGCCGTGAGAGTAGTGTTATCATAATTGGCGATCGGATGTGAAGGTGAGTAAGTAATCTCATCCTCGATAATAATGGTTGATTTCCTTTCTTAGAGATCGTCAGAAAAATGGTTTTTCAAAATGATTAAAAGATGTGGGTTTTTAAAATTTCGGAAGTTGTCCTTCCCACCATTCAACGTGTTGCAGGAATTTTCTCTCTTCATTCCTACCTGCACACATGTGTGAACCATAAAAAAAAAAGCCGTCTTTTTGAGTGTAATTATCATAAAATCCTTTTTGGTGAGGCAGAAGTCGAGGCGAAATGCTTATTGATCGTTTCTCAAACACGCGTTCTCTCGTTATGGTGTGGTTATTTCACACTCAACATTTAAGAATGAGAATATGTTCTTTAGTATTTCTAACTTCTTATTACTAGCATGCAGAAACTCTATGTCCTCATAACTCTTTGGATGCTTAGGACGCTTGAACGCTTTGAAGTTGTAAGTTTTAGTTTGATTTGCTCGAGGACTAGCAAAGTCTAAGTGTGGGGGAATCTGATAGGGTGTAGAATACATCCTATTTACTATCTATTGTTTATGCTTTCTTTGCTATTTTTCTTGTAAATTATGTATTTTACGCTTGTTTTGAGTTTTATAGCTACTATGGAGTCGCACGGAGGAAAAGAAGAAGAAATTATCCAATTTGAGCAAAAAGGGTAAAATTGTCATTTCATGGGCAATCGCTATCTGGAGCCCAGTCAAGGTTATGGTGCAACTCTGTTTTGGAAGAGTATTAAAAGACAACCAGCAATGGTTAGGGGGCTGCTAGCTGTGTAGCCCTTATCAAGGTGACCAGACACTGAATAACCCTACTTGTATAACCCTAGCTTGAGAAGTTATTCTCAATCATTTCCTCTCAATCATTATTTTCATCTGAAAGAAGAGAAAAGAGGCGAGAACAGCAGCCGTTGCTGCTATTAATCCAAGAAGAATTAAGAGAGATTAATGATGCAAGGCTGTGAAGATAGAGTTGCGATTCGTAGACGGGTTCGATCTGAGTATGGTTAGGGGATCTGTGGGATTGAAGCAGCTCGGAAGATATGGGTATCTGATTTTCAGATCAAGAATTGGAGTAGATCGAGAGATGGAATTCGGTTTGATTTAAGGTTTCGCTGAGATTGAATGAACATGGGTTCAGCTTAGATTTGTGTTTCGGGATTGAATCGATTAGGTCTCGTTGGTGTTAATCGGAGATGGTCTTGATGCCTCAGAGAGAAGAAAGAGGAAATCAGAGATTAAATCAAAGATGGATTTGTGGTTGGTTGTGAAAGAATTAGGGTTCGATTTCTGCAACTGAAAAACAAAGTGAAATCAAAGACGAATTTGTGGATGAATCTCGAGTCTGTGATGATTTGAGTTAATGGGTTTTGCCTGGAAATGTTGTTGGTGGTCTCTGATAGAATGTTGAGCTGATGCCGTTGCCAGAACATGGAATGGAAGAATCAGAGAAGTCCATGGGTTCGAGTGGAAGAAGGAATTGAAGAAACTGCTACCTGGGAGAGTACACAGGAGATGATGAATCTGCTGCTATGAATGGGGATGAAAAATGGGTTTGTTTGTTCTGATGCTGCAGAATTCAAGCTGCAAGAATGGGTTATATGTTTTACAATGAGTGTTGGTGTTGTTGGTCGATGTGTATGAAATTGAATGAATGAAACACTAGATGTATGTGTAGGATTCTTAAGCAGGTATGGAGCTGAAGAGAGGCCTGAACTTGGCCGGGAAAGTCCTGTAAATAGCCGAAACTCGGCCGGTTCTCCATTCCGGCGAGTCAACTCAGACCGGCGATGAACCGATCCAGCTCAGTGACTAAGATCTACTTAGACGATTCAGACTCTGCTGACTCCTCCTTTCCTTGACCCATTTGACTAACGAAGACCGTCAGTTTGACCGTTAACTTGGACGGTGCCGTGACGGAATATTCTGTCGACGGAGAAGAAGATTCCAGTGATCGGCGGTGACTTTTCCGGCCAAATTCCGGCCATAATACCAGCTTTCCGGCGACCAAAATTACAGATTTTTGTGTGGATTCTTCTCATGGGTGTGAAGACTTGGACTTGGAATTGGATGGAGAATTTGGCTCAAATTTGGAAAGAGAAGATGGAAGATTGAGAAAGACTTGAAATTGGAAATTGAATTATTAAAGGAAAGGGATTCTATTCCTTGGAAGATTTGGAGAACATTTAAGCCTATAAGTAGATAAGTTCTCTACACACTTAGATACATCTTTTACACACCTCTCTACACACACAATACTTGTGTTTTTGCTTGCTTTTCAAAATTCTTCTTTTTAATTATTTGTGTGAACTTTAAAATTCTCCTTTTAATTATTATTTGTGTGAATTTCAAAAACATGAGTAGCTAATTTTCTTATTGATTGAGGATGAATTCCTAGTTCTTAATATATGATTTGAGTTTTGTTTCAATTCTATCTTGAAGTTTTTCACATGATTATCGTTTGTTTTTACTAATAGGAATGTTTATTCATTCATGATTGATTAATTGATTGTTTAGAGTGCACGCTAAATTGATTTGTTAATTTGATCTAAAGCTAGTGAAAGTTAGGGGATAAGTAATCGTTTCTTGACTCTTTACATAAGTAGCAAACACAAGACCTTGCGGAGGGATTCCGTGGAGCAATTGTGTGTGAAAACAACGTTAGCAAGTAGACCTTGATCTAAGAGTATAACTACTAATATTAACCTAATAAGTTCATAAATCTTAATGCGTTTATTTAAATTACATCTAGTGTGATCTACTACTAGGTGGTTTGGTAAATAGAATCCGGTAGTCGAGAACCTCCGTATCCGGTGATACAAGGGATTTAGGGGTTTAGCACTGATCTAGCTGCTTTACCTACGGTTGGTGATAATTTGTGACTAATAACAAGTAGAAAAGAACATAACTTGATTCATTGTTTTGCAACGAAGAATGATTCCTTGGTCTTGTCTCTCTTATTGATTTCAACTTTATCTTTTAATTGCTTTGTTTACTTTCTTTTGCTTTACACCCCCCTTTTGTGACAATTTTTACAACTAGAATCTCTTGCTCCTCGTGGGAACGAACTTAACTACACTATATTACTTGTAAATTAGGTGGAAAAATATTAATTAATTTGTTGTGATTACGACACCCATCAAGCAGCCAACTTGGCATCCACAAAGTTGTGAGTACTGCCAGTATCAATCAAGACAAAGATATCCTGTGAGTGTAGTTTGCCAGGCACTCTGATGGTGTTTTGAGTGACTAAACCAGTTAATGCATTCAAAGAGATTTCCATAGGAGAATCTGGAGGAGAAGGTGAAGTAACATCTTCTATAAATTCCTCCACGGATGATGGAGAATCAGCATCTTCTGTTGCAACCAACATGAATAACTGTTGAGTTTTACAAATATGACCCTGTTTGTAAAGTTCGTCGCAGTTGTAACATAGGCCTTTGTCTCGCCTGATCTTCATTTGAGCTGGTGTTAAGCGTTTAATTGGAGTTATAGTTGATTCATGTTTTGTAGGTGTAGTGGGGAGAGTAACAAAAGGCTTAGGGGTGGAGAATGGTGGTTTTGGCGGGGTGGTGAGTGGAGATAAAGTTGGTTTGGTATGTGTAGGAGGTGAATAATAACTGGTAGAGTAAGATTGGGAAGGTTTACAGAATGGTCTAGATTTCTTGGCTTGAAAATCAACATTAGCCTGCTGCATTCTGGCTAAATAAAATACATCAGTATCAGACGAAGGTTTAAACATTTATAATGGATTACGAATCTGTTATTTAAGGCCACTGATGAAGCTCATTGTATAATAATCCTCAGATAAACTCGGGTTACGAGATTTCATCAAAGCTTTCAATGACTCATATCGTTCATAATACTCTTCAACAGTAGTGAGTTGAGCTAATTTGTTAAAACTACCGACATAATTATCAGCAGCAACATCCTCAAAAAGACAACAAATATCAGTACAAAGCTGAGACCAATCGATAGATGGTTTACCCTCTTGATAATATAGAAACCATGAATCGGCTCTACCATCAAAATGAATAGATGCTAAATCCACTCTATGGCTATCATCAATCAAATTTAACTGAAAATATCTATTACACTTACGAATCCAACCCCTGGGATTACTACCATCAAATCTCGGAAAATCAATCTTAGGATGGCGAGAGAATTTACCAGATTGAGGGATCAGTGCGTTGAAATTAGGAGGAGTAACGGAATCCTGGGATGAATTTGGATCTGGTACCGTCTGATGAGTTGTATCCATACCAAATTGTTGACAGAACAAGGTGATGGTGGAAAGTGATTCCTTAACAGGAATCCGTTCTCAGAAAGAACGAAAATCAGAAGTGAGGTTCTTAACCGATTCTTCTAAAATCAATAATTTTTCTGAATGAGTTTGCAACTGAATAGATGCTTCTTTTACTGTGGTAATCTTATCTCCTCCTCCGGTCATGGTGACGGTAATCAGAATCAGTACTAGCTGATACCAATTGTCATGAACAGACTTGCATATTTGATTAATTCAGTAACCTTCTCTCCTAACTTAAGGAAGAGCCTTATCAATTTCTTGATTAAACTCAAATTCTTCTCTTACAAAACTCACCTGGCCAATAAATATCCGCACAACAAGAAGCACACCCATTGGGTGGTTACAATATTACTAAACACACCCATTGGGTGGTAACTGACTACTCAGGTGCCCTAAGAACAAATAAGCTAAATGGGTTCTGTTACAATATTTTTAAGGTTCTCAGGCCCATAACAGAATTTACTACCATAGACCCAGTTAGTTACATGACATAATCATAGTAATGATGATAATCAGGGTTACTAGAGCTTTCTATCTTCCTTTTTATTTGGCCAGAAAGAAGGTTTTTCAGATAACATGAAACTGTGTCAATACCATGAGAACCCGTTTTATTGAATTTTCTTCTGTTGACACCAAGTTTAGTTCATACACCATAAACTGCTGAACTTTTATCAGAACGACTCTTAGACTTAGCGGAGTTAAGTTTTTCTAAGAATCTAAAAACGCTTTCAAAAGCTCCAAATAGATTTTTGTCAATTGATCCATCACGATAGTAATCCTCAAAAAGATTAAGAGTTAATCTAGTGAGATTCCATATCTTTGAGCGTAAAGAACGTTTTCTCAATCTTCCTTTCCTTTTAATTTTTCCTTTAGATTGTTTCTCATCATCTAAGTTTTCAAAGTCTTAGATGAATAGAGATTATCATGAGACACCAGAGGATCTATCTGTAATAATCTGCGAACAATCTTTAAGGAATTCTGGCGTGCGTTACAGATGCCAAGAGCAAGTTTTCCAAAGAAATTTCCCATAAGACAAATTCTTAAGGATCAATCAAACACAAACTTATTAGGTTTATAGTGTTTGCCTGCTCTGATACCAATTGAAAAAGCAAGGGTCTAACAACCACACCCAATATTTCTCTTAGCAATCCGTATGGACTAAATCCAATATACTTTTAAGAGAATCAACTAGACAGTCAGACTCAATCTTAATAAAAGTATATCAAAGAGTTATATCTCACTTTCTCGATTCAATACTTACTCAAGCAAATAAAAATCTGCGAGTCTAATTGAATACAAGAGAAATCACTTGAATGGTACCAAAGACCAATGTTCAAGGATCAATAAATTTCAATCAACAACCAAAGGTTGGATTTCCCAATTGATCGATTCAACGCACAACCTATGATATTTCAATTATATAACAAAATATAATGCGGAAAAGAAATAACACATACGACATAAATTTTGTTAACGAGGAAACCGCAAATGCAGAAAAACCCCGGGACCTAGTCCAGACTGAACACACACTGTATTAAGCCGCTACAGACACTAGCCTACTACAAACTAACTTCGGTCTGGACTGTCGTATCAATATCACACTGATCCAAGGTACAGTTGCGCTCCTTACGTCTCTGATCCCAGCAGGATACTATGCACTTGATTCCCTTAGCTGATCTCACCCACAACTAAGAGTTGCTATGACCCAAAGTCGAAGACTTTAATAAACAAATTTGTCACACAGAAAAGTCTACGGTAATAGATAAATCTGTCTCCCACAGAAATACCTACGAGTTTTTGTTTCGTCTTTTGATAAATCAAGGTGAACATGAACCAATTGATAACCCGAACTTATATTCCCGAAGAACAACCTTGAATTATCAATCACCTCACAATAATCTTAATCGACTAGCGAAAGAAGATATTGCGGAATCACAAACGATGAGACGAAGATGTTTGTGACTTCTTTTAATTTTGCCTATCAGAGAAATCAATCTTAAGCCAATCTTACGATTGTACTTAGTACGATAGAAACATCAAGATCAGATCACGCAACTACAAAGAAAATAGTTGGGTCTGGCTTCACAATCCCAATGAAGTCTTCAAGTCGTTAACCTACAGGGTCTCGATAGAAACCTAAGGTTAAAGGAGAATCGACTCTAGCTTATACAACTAGTATCACACAGGAGGTGTGGGGATTAGGTTTCCCAGTTGCTAAAATTCTCCTTTATATAGTCTTTCAAATGAGGGTTTGCAATCTAAGTTGCCTTGGTAACAAAGCATTCAATATTCACCATTAGATGAAAACCTGATTAAATTCAAGCTAATTTCTTTCAACCTTAGTACGATAGAAACTTAGCTTGTTACACATAAATGAAATGAACGTTTATTTAGGTTTGTGTAACCGTACCTAAACATGTACACTTAGTTGGTTCCACAGTAGTTAACCAAATGGTTAGCCATATGAGCACTTTCATATCAACCATATTCTTCTTTAACATAACTAGTTCAAATGACTCAAATTAACTAGTTAGAGAGTTGTTCAATTGCTTAGATCTTAAAGAAGTATACAAGACACAATCGAAGCAAAAACGATTTGATTCACTCGAATTGATTCATGAACTTTATGGCCACGGTTTGCAAACATGCATTCCTTAGTTTATATAAGTTTAGGTTCATGAATAATCATTTTTAGAAAATAACCAACTTAAGTACGCATACTGGTATGCGGACTAAGTACCCGGAATAAGTTTTTTTTTCAGTTCACAAACTCCAGCAAAAATTCACGGGATGTGAACTTCCGACAGTGCGCGTACTGGTACGCGGACTTTAGTTCCGGTTTTCCTGAGCAGCAAAGTATTCATACTTTGGTTCAAGGAATAAGGACTTACACACGTATGATTTATCACACAATGTTTATATCCAACCATGGTTATATATTCTAAACTCTCATTTCAATCATTGAAACATTCTTAGAGGACGTTATATAGTTGTTGTTCACAAGCAATTTTTCGTCAAAGCAATTTTCAAGTAATTGAAACTTAATATGACTTTCGTCACTAGTAAAGATGAACTTGGTCAAAACGAAAGCTTACCAACACATATTTCGAGAAATAGATAAGCGAGATAAACTCGGCTCGAAATAGAAAATGTGTATAATCAAAGTCTATATAGCAATATCACTTTTGTCTCAAGATAGGAGATAGAGTAGATAGAGTTTGAGTGATAGATAAGTTCAAGTCTCTACATACCTTTTAGTCGATGAAGTTCTACCAGTTCCTTGAGTAGTTCTTCGTCTTTGTATGATGATCGCCATGGAGTCTAGAGCTCAAATACACTTTATATCCTAGTCCGAGACTTAGCTATAAGTAGACTTGAAATTAAGACTTATAGTTTTGGAAACTAAACTTGACAACAAGCTTGAGATAGCAACGCTTGCGATTTCGACCGAGCAGTGCTCTAACAAGATCTCCCTTGGTTCTTGCCGAATATGCTCATTAAGATCTTTGTTCTCAACGTGCATTGTGTTTAACCAAACAAGTATTTTAGCAGCTTGAGAATAGCAAGTAGGTGTAATGGATACAATATCATCCAAATAAGCAGTGGGAACATGATGTCTAGTAGAAAGTAAAGATTTGGGTTTGAAAATGCCATGTTTAGATCTAGTAAGCATCTGATGAGTATTGTGGTTAGCTGAGGGTGCGGTTACAATAGTAGGAGTAGTAACTGCAGGAGGAATATTGGTAGTGATGGAAGGAGTAGAAGAAATTGGAGTATAAGAAGCACAAGGTATGATAGTGTCTAGTTTAGCTACAGACATGTCAAGATCCGAAATGGAAACATATGAAGTGGATGTAGTAAGAGTAGTGTATGGAAAATATATTTCAAAGAAATTGACATGTCTAGACACATAAATTTTACCTGTGACAGGATTGAAGCACCTATACCCCATTTGTTGTTTGCTATAACCAATGAAAATGCATTCTTCGCTCCTAGGTGCTGGTTTAGAAGTAGAATATGGTTTAAGCCATGGAAAACAAAGACATCCAAAACTTTTAAAGAAAGAGTAATCTTGAGTTTTATGAAATAGAACTTCAAAAGGAGATAAGTGAGAAAGTGATTTTGTAGGTAGTCTGTTTATGGTATAATTGGCAGTGGATAGAGCCTCAAACCAGAATGAAAGAGGAAGAGAGGATTGAAGTAAAAAGGTCCTAGTAATATCAAGAAGGTTTTTGTGTTTTGACTCAGCAACACCATTATGTTCAGGTGTGTTAGGAAAAGTTATTTCATGATTGATACCATGAGTAGAAAGAAATTTGTTAAGTTCATGATTAACAAACTCACCCCCTTCGTCGGTTCTTATGCATTTTATCAAGCAAGATAAAAGATTTTATACTGAGGATTTGAATTGTAGAAAAACTGTTTTAAAGTCAGACTTGTGTGTAAGGTATTAACATAATATTTGGAAAAAGAAGTGACCCCCATACATCAAGATGTAAATTGTAAATGTGCTTAGAAATGGAAAAAAGGTAGTTTATGGATTCTAAAACACATAACGAGCATCAATGCAAGCTTTAACACAAGACATTGTTGTAGGTAAAGTATTAACATAATATTTGTGACTCTTCAACTTTCTCTCTCCTAATGACTTGCTTAACAACTCCAAAAGATCTCTCTCCTTCAACAAAACTCATTTAGCCCTTTATATAGGGTAATACAAATGACAAATAAGATCCTTTATTTTGAGTGTCTCGCGAAGTGTCGCAAATGCGCAAATATTCATTCTCGCGACACTTCTTACTCCTCCGGGTTTCATGTCTTCCAATTGTTTTGTTTGCCGTTACATCAAGATGTAACCCGCGAATTGTATTATGATCCTAAATTTTTCCTTAAATATTGTGCAAAGGAAAACCTTGTTGTAAAATCTTTGTTGATGAAGGAACTAAGAATAGAAAAAGTGGAAAAAGGTAATATATATACGAAGTTTTCTTGCCTCATGAATTACGTGAAAATAATCAATTTCGGCTCTTCTCGCCTATTAGGAAATACGTTGTACTACTAAAGTTCTTTTCGTCGGGTTGATTTAGTAGTGACAATGTCTATATTTACACATTTAATGTTATCCATATAACATTTTTCTCATCTATTTATAGGAGCATCCTCGCCAAAGAATTTTCCTTTTCCTTTTCATCTTCTTCGCCTCGCTTTGACATTATTGTCTCTTATCTTCTTCACCACTTTTGCTATTCCCTATCGGTTGTTACTCTCATGGCGTCCGGGTTTGTTAATTTTTTCTGGCTGATTTTGTGGTTGATTAAATTTGAGATTAGCTTTTCTTGTTGAAATCACTTGATTAACTTTGTAGTTCTCAAAGAACCAACCTGGAAGGACCCTCTTCTTTCTTTGAGCAAGTCTTCTATGGCTACAAAGATAGTGACAAGGTATTTAAGAAACATTTGTTTTTATTAACAATACATTGTTGCCTTTATTTAATTTGTCACAATGATAAAACATTACTCCCAAAAGGCTTGTATTTCCTTCATTCACACCTTCGTCTCCCCCGCTCGTCTTCGCAAGATAATTTTGTGCCTCTTTCTTCCTGAACATTACTAGCGACAATGATTTCCTTACAACTTGTCCTACTACAAACGATATTATACCTCCTCCGTCAATGTCCCCGTTATTTCTCCAATCACTTCTCTCCACGAAACCTCCTCTTCTCATGAGGTTCCTTTAACAAAGGACGACTCGGAGGAAAAACCCAACAGAACTTAGAAAACTCATCAATGGTATTAACATAATATTTGTGACTTGACAAAGAAGTGACAGGAGCAGGGCCCCATACATCAAGATGTAACAATTGTAAATGTGCAAAAGAAAAACTAGTAGAAATGGAAAAAGGTAGTTTATGGATTCTACCTAGTTGACAATGAACACACATAACAGGCTTTGACATAATATTGTCAAGCTTTATTGTTTTACAGACTCTATTGAAAGACTCAAAAGATGGATGAGCAAGTCTTCTATGCCATACTATAGATGAAGCTTTAACACAAGACATTGTTGTAGGTAAAGGTGAAATTGGTGATTTGTAGTTGAAGATAGGATATAAACCATTTTCACTGGGACCCTAAAAAAGAATCTTCCTTGTGTGAAGATCCTTAATGCAGAAATCAGAATAGGTGAAAGTTAGAGAACAATTGTTATCTCTAGCAAATTTGTTAACTGAAATAAGATTTTGTGAAGCTTGTGGAACATGAAGAATTTGATTTAGGTAAAAAGTATGATTAGGAACAGAAATTTTAGATTTCCCACAATGCTTAATTGACATACCTGCACCATTTGATATACCAATGACATCATCACCAAAAAAAGATGTAGAAGCTTCAAGATTACCAACATCAAATGTAAAATGATTATTAGCACCAGAATCCATGTACCAAGGATTTTCACCAAAGATATTAGCTGCAGCAAGCATGGCATGGATGTTTCTTGGAGGCTGGCGACCTTGATATGCAACATTCATGCGATTCCAGCATTCACTAGCATCATGACCATATTTTCTACAGATTTGACATGTAGGTATATCTCCAGAGTAAAGATCAGAAGGAGGTGGTCTTGCAGAAGGATAAGTTGGTGTTGTAGTTGGAGATGGAGTTGGAAGAATACCAGATCCAGAACCTCTACCAAAAGAAATATTATGCTGACTACGGCCACCACTACCACCACCTCTATGAAAGAAATTATGACCACGACCACCACCTCTACCTGGTGGTCTGTAAGAAGCAGAAAAGGCTCTATTGCTTGATTCAGCAGCAAAAGCTCTATTGCTTGATTCAGCGACTAAGAACTTATTTGTTTCAGATACTATCATTTCCTCACTAATCAATAGATTATATATGAAGTTCAATGCTATATACAGGAGGATTTCTAATTCTGATGGAAGTAGTAAATGCATTGTATTCTGAATTCAAAACAGATAATGTGACAACAACATCAGTTACCTTAGATCCGGCTGCAACAAGTTGATCAGAGATTGCTTTAATCTCGTTAAAAAGAGAAGAAACTGTTTTATCACCTTGTTTAAGAAACATAAGTTTTGTTCGTAATTGAATTGAATGTGTTGAGGATGATCTTGCAAATATGTCTTCAATACTTTTCCACAAATCATATGAGGTAGAAGATCATGTGAAGTAAGGAATCACAGAATCAGAGATTGTAGAGTTAATCCAAAGTAGAATAGTAGAATCTTCATCAATCCAGTCTAAATACAATGGATTTTCTATTCCATTAAGTTCGTTTCTTGGAGAACTAAATTGAGCAGTACATGGGAAAGATCCATCAAGGTACTTCATAATTCTGAACTTTCGAATAACATGAATCATTAGTGATTTCCATGTCAGAAAATTGTCATCTTTGAGTTTAAGATGAACAATGCTGGTTAATTGATGAATCGGAACCCTAGAAATTTAATTAGAAGTTGGATTTTCCATTACAACAGTAGAGGAAGATGAAGAAGCAAGAAGTAAGAAATATTGTTAAAGAATCTCTAGATAAAAGATCAAGAAAAATTTAGATCAAGAAAATTTTAAAGTTGAAGATCCATATGGCTATGATACCGTAGATGGATTGATGAAGAAAGGAAAGAATTCTCATTAACCAAAACAGAAGAGTGATTACTCTTTAAGTACAAACATGACTCAGACCGACATGCTGTCAAAGACAACACACAATTGTACAAACTCAAAACACTAAAGGCACTCTGTTTATACATTACAGGCACTCTGTTTATACATTTGTAATTGAAAATGACTTTCTTTCAGTTCACTAATATGGAGGTAGCAAGGAAGCTTCTGCATCTATTGACAAGGATGTCGGGCTTATTAGAGTCGTGTGGGTCGATAGTTTCGGTGGAGTTCATCGTAGCATGTCCACCACTGCATGAGGATGTTCAGAATCTGATTGCTGAGATGCGTGGTGTACATGATGCATATAATATGTGGTATCTGCTGTTTAGATATTGCTACACAACATTTGGCTTAATCATGGGAGGTTCCATTCGATGGAGCACGGGAAATATGATGTTGTTCCTTATGTTTTAGGCGCTGCAGTTGGATTCCCACTCGGTTGGGCTCATTAATAGCTTATAGAGAAGGGAGATAAGAAGAAATGAAACAGATACGTGAAGCAACTTCGTGTTATTTTGAAAATATAATATGGCTCACACATACACATTTCTCCCAATGCAATGTGATCTCTATATTATGAAATCAAAGAGCAGATTTTTTTTTATTATTATTATTATAGTATTTCCTAATCTTTAATTGAATGCGAGTATCTACATGATTGAATTTCTATGAAAAATGCGTGTTATGGTATTACCACACATGGTAGTTCCAAATGTTTGATCGGTCAACGCGCATGCTCTCTCAGAGAGCACGTGGATCCATCTCGTTATTTTTTTGTTAAGAAAAAGTATACCGGTTGATGAAAGAGCTCAATGCAAAAAAAAAAAAAAAACTGCATGTTGGGTCGTCTTGTGGGAGTGAAAACTCTTGTCCCATGAGATCGAAAATCAGTCCCCATTATAGGTTAGGGTTAAGTGGCAAAATGCCCCAAAATGGACCCCAAGGTTGTGAAAATGCCCCGGATGTTAGGCAAAAGATGAAAATGCCCCAATCCGTTACTATATAGTAAAGTGATCAAAATGGGGCATTTTGACTAGTCAATGCCCTGTGGAAATGTCCAACGTACCCTTCATCAAAAATAAAAGGTATAAATATAATTTCTTGACACGTGTTCAAATCTTAGAGACTACGTATCTCGGTAAAAATGGACGGTTAGATTGATTAAAAAAGACACGTGTGCAAATCAAATGGTAGCCACGTGGACAACCTAGATTGTCGACACGTGGAAAGTGACTGCCACCTAACCACACGTGTGATTCAACACGTGCACCTCCAATCTTATCTTCATCCATAGTCGAGTTTCAGCCACAATTGTTTTTTGATTTTTTTCTTCAACAAATATCGACAGAGACAGAGAGACAAGAGAGATCGAGAGACAGAAAGATATCGAAAGACTGATAACGATAAGAGAGATAACTTAGATCGAGAAGGGAAGATATAGATGAGAACTGATCAAGAGACCATCGTCGAGGCTAAGTTCTGAAACCCGCGAGGTTGGTAGGTGTTGAACAGAGGGAAGAACATGTAATTTCTTGAAACCCTAATCTTCTTTTGCTTTACTGTATTGATTTTTGATTGAAGGGTTGTTGTTTTTGATTCGTCGTTGTAATTGAACGATTATGGAATTGAAATTAGGGTTTCTGAGAAACAGAATTAGGGTTTCAGAAAAACGAAATTAGGGCTTCTTCTTTTGCTTTACTGTTTCTGATTTTAACTGAAGGGTTTCTGATTCGCCGTTGTAATTGAACGATTATAGAATTGAAATTAGGGTTTCTGAGAAACAAAAGAGGGTTTCATATAAACGAACTTAGGGATATAATTTGGGTATTTTTCAATTTTGTATATAATTGATTGTTCATATTAGACTTCTGTTCAATTGGTCACACATTGGTGCAATTGAATGAGTAAGGATTTGAGTGTTCATAGTAGGGACAATAAATTTCAGAATTTTAATTTGTGGGGTTAGTGGGTTTGATATGATAGACTGTTATAACTGGTATTTGGGACTATATAATTGGTATTTGAAGCCATATCTTACTGAAATTATATGGCCAAGTACTGAAATTTTGAAACTTTTAGTTGTAGTTCAAGTATTCACATCTGCTTGTATAGTTATTTTCTTTCTCCATGTCTTCTTATATGCTCCCCATATTGTTGAGTTGAGTGGTAGTGATGCTGATCAGTGTTGTCTAGTGGCTGTGACTTTGAAAGGTTCTTCTCTTCATAACTTAAATGTATAAATGTTGACGGGCCTTCACTACTCACTATAAAAGACAGTATGAATGTGATATTGGCTTGGCCATATATATATATGTACACCCTGAAAGAATCCCTGATGGCTTGATGTATGTATATACCTTGCAAATTGAACTCTGATTTTTTTTTTGTTTTCTTTTCTTTCTTGGATATTTTTATGCTTATAATTTTCAATCCCATCAGCTCGTGCTCGGCTACTCGTGATGTGATGAAGCCATTATTTGTATATATATGAACTTTGTATATAAAAATAATGTATATGAACTTATCATGAAAATAATACTTATCAGATAATGTATATGAACTTTGTATATGGACTTGTTACATTTGTTATTGATTTGTTTCTTTTTTGTTAAATGTTTCAGAATGGGTAGTGAGGATAGAAATTTCTGGATAACTGATATAGGTGGTCGGTTTAGGGACTTGTATTGTATTGGTTGTAAAGCTGGTACCAGTGGAGAAGCTTTCATGGCTATGCTAAAGAGTAGGTTGGTGAATGAACAGGGTATGAATTCTACACTTGAACTGTTTTTATTTAATGATGACGGTGGGAATGCATGTGATAAGTGTGAATCAGAGGAAATGTTTATTTCATTTTGGAAAAAAGGGAAACCAGATAAAGATAATTTGGTAAGACTGTGGTTCACCCCAATTATTCCTACAGTTAGAGAATGGGGTTTTGTTTACGATACTGCTAGTGTTAGTGGGGTAAGTGGTATGACTAATTTTATGAGTCCAGTGAAGAAGAAAACTGTTAGTAAAAGGGTTGAGGTTAGGAGGAGTCCAAGACTTAATAAGACTGCTACTGTTAGTGGGGTAAGTGATATGAGACCAACAAGACTTGATTTTGTGCATGAAGAGCAAGTTATTTCTACACAAGCATCTGTTGCAGAAAACCATGTGCATGAAGCGCAAGTTAATCCTACACAAGCATCTGTTGCAGACAACCATGTACAGGGGTATGAAGATGACCAGGTGAATTTGCCTAATGTACATACAGATGACTGTCATCCTGATGATAGGCCTGAGTTTCTGTTTAAGGAATATCATGAGGAAGAGGAAGGTGAAGATGAAAGTGAAGATGAAGAAACACAAGAAAAGTACAATTATGAAGATTGGGTTTCTATGTGTGCTAGAGGTATAGATGTTGGTAATGAGCCTGATGATTGTAATGAAGATTTCAATGTAGGTGGTTTTTATGAAAAGCAGAGTGCACCAGTGAATGCAAAGCAGCTGCTACTACACCATCTTCTTCAGCTGGTTCCCAGAAAAAGGGTAAGACAACTGCACCATCCTCCTCTACTGCAGCTGATGTTGGTGCTAAAAGGAAGGTGACACATCCATCTACTTCTTCTGCAACTTCTACTGCTTGTTTTAACCAGACATATAATGGTACAATGAATATTTCCAGCCAAACCATCAATATTATTGAACCATCATCTAAAAGGGTTAGAAAGCCTAATTCAAAATATCAGTAGGTTTAAATTCTTTCACTTAATGACATTTAACAATGGGTTCTTTTTTTTTATGCTTTTGTTTGTAATGGCGGACATCTTAATCACTTTATGTTTGAAGTACTGATGGTGTTTTTAACTATCATTGTTTATGTAAGTGCAGACAGTTTAGCAATTAAAATTATGCAGTGTTGTTTTTTTTGTTTTTTTGGTAAGAATGCAGTGGTTTGTTATCTCGTTCTAATTTCATTTAAAATTTCTAAATTGCTAGCATTATGTTGGATGAAAAATGGAATATAAATGGCTTGGATATGTGGCCGTCCATTTTTAATCACATGACACGTGTCGCAATCTAACCATTTAGGACACGGTGGTCATTTCCGAAAAAGACTGTTAGAGTTAATAAAAATTTACTCTCACGTGAGAGTCATTTGACTCAAATTTCATAGGATAACCGTTGGATCAAAATGCCACATGGCGTTGTTGATGGTGGATTTTCGTTCAAGGTTAAATTTGTAAAAAACCAGAAAAATCATGCGCTGACATCTTGTAAAAGATAAAGCCATTTATAAGTGTTGGATACTCCCTCACTTAATTCACCAAGAATGGAGCATGTATCAACAATCCCATTCTCGTGAATACATGAAATTCCTCCAGGTTGGAGCATGTGGCAACAATCCCTTCCCTGTGAATTTCATATCAGCCTTTGTATTTCCAAAAGTATTCATTATCGGTGTGGCATGACGACCGAGTGTTACTATTACAGAGTAACACGAACCTCCAAGCACTATAATGAAACCATGTACGAAATACCCGTACAGGGTGACTCTCGGTGTGTTATACTAGCCCGAGCCCCTCTCGGTGTGTTATACTATCCCGATTGAGCCCCTCTCGGTGTGTTATACTAGCCCGATTGAGCATCCTGACTGACCGTATCGGTCCGGATATGATCTCGATTGCAGTCATCCAACTCCATAAGCATGATTGGATGACCCCGCATCAATTCCATCACCCCCAAGCGGTATGGAATACCCACGGCCGACCCGCATGGTCGGCCATTGGCCTTTGCTTGCCAAAGGACGTTCATACCAAGCATTATGGACGGAAAACCCTAAATAAGGGTTTGCGGCATATTACATGTGTCACAAAATGCCTCAACCATCCATCTTCGCAGGTATAGATGGAGGGTGTAGATGTAGACTCAAAGGGCCCAAAGCATGTCAACACGATCACCGAGGGCCCGCCTACACACTTGACCAATCGGTCAAGACCAACAATGTTTGGCCGTGACAGAATCGTCACCCAAACAAGAGATGGCGCACGACTTTGAAAGCCAAAATTAGGGTTTCAAGCCATCACGCGCGTCCATCTTCTCCGACACAAATAGAGGGTCACAGATTAGATTAAACAAGGGCCGGTCATACCAGCATGACCACCGTGGGCCCATCTACCTCCTCATGTGATCGGCCAAGGCATATCATGCCCGGCTAATCCAAAACGCCCGCCCAAACATGCGTGGTTATACTTCCCAAATTGCAAACTGATCTCGACCACTCAACTTCACCGGATGATTTGAATGGCTTAGATCACGTTTTCATGGGATATTCAGGTATAGGCATGAACATCAGCCTGCCATCTTCACGTCAAACCCATCGACCAAGACCGACCAAATTAGGTCGTCTTGGAACGCGCGACGAAAAAGCATGATGCGCGGCCTTTTGCGGCATCAATTTCCTGCCGCAAACCGATCTCAACCACTCAACTTTACCGGTCAAATTGAGTGGCCTAGATCGCGCCTTCATGGGACGGTGAGGTATGGGCGTGCACACCGGCATGCCGTCTACACACATGCCCAGTCGGCCCTCTCCAAATCCCTTTCCATGCTTGGTTTCGACCAAGCTAAAGAGTGATGCTTGCGCACCTCTTCAAAAACCCTAATATCCATTAACGGTCGCAGATGAGTGTCTCAAAGATCATCTCATCCGTTCAAATTCACCAGCTTGGTTATACAACCCCGGTCGGGAGTTATTTGGTCGGTGAGGCGTCATTACCCATCACTTTACCACACCATAATGCGTACACATAAAATACACACGATACTTCACAAGTATCGACTTCTGAATAACACAATTATTCAATTCAGATTACATGCTATCTTTCGTGGATCCACGATCCACACATTCCAGACATCAATCATGTCACAAACCGGGGATACATACTGGGGTATTGGTGTGGCGGTTTACAGCGTGCAGCGTGCAACGCGCCATCACAAGAACGTGTCAGGAAGTCATGGACGGTTAGAGATGAACAGGAGAAGTGGGCAAGACTGGTCATGTCGTACCAACGCACAACTCCACTACTCCATCACTCCACTTCCTCCACTTCCCACGAGAGACGTGAATAAGGCTCAATGACTTGTATAAATAGGTTCTCCGCCCTATTTCAAACAACAACACAAGTTCAAACGAGACAGAAAAACCAAGTGTTAATACAAAAACGTATTCAAACACCCAGAGCTTGCTTGCATCAACCGCAAGCCTGCTCACTTTTCTTTTATAAGTTATAAGCAAGCCAACACATTCGCAATCTCAACACCTTCTTCGCTTCCCTCCCTAAGATCAACCCCATCTCCTTCACTTTGTGACCGAAACAAGTCTGGAACGGCCATTTCTTGGTTTAGGCCGGACTTGCACAGATTGATCTCTCGAATCTACAAGCACTCACCGCGCAGTGCATTTGTTTAAAGGTTTAAATTCATTCCTCATTCACACCCCAAATTACCAAATTCTGCAGGAGTAGTTTTCACCCATAAACAATTGGCGACCACAGTGGGAGGTTGATCTATCGGTTGCAAAAAATTGAATTCTCAATTATTCGGTTTTCGGCTCACGATGCATCCTCATCAGGAAACCACAAAGCGGTTCGAGATACCATGGGAAGTGTAGATAGAATGCTTTGGAGGATGTCTTGGCAAATCAAGCTGGTATCACCGAAGAAGAGAGCGAGACATTTCGCCTTTTGAATGACATAGCAAAGCACAATTACAAGAAGGATCGACAGGCATCTACTCAAGCGGTGCAGAAATGCTTTGAATCCTTAGTCGAGTCACACCTTTACCGGTGGAGAGGCAAAAGAGCGCGTAACCACAGGTGACTCAGGAAAGATGAACAACATGGTCCAGTCAACAATGAAGAACCGAGGCAACTCCACAGAGGAGAGGACTTGTCCGGAGTACTACAACGTCTACCGAATAAAGAAATGGAGCCTGCAGCTTACGGATCCCTGCTGGAAGATTTATATCTCAAGACCCTTGTCGAAGCCATGAAGAAATGCTTGAGGAAGGAGAGATCAATCAAGGAACACGTGAGTACAGAGGATGTGAACGTTCAATTCGATCACTCAGCAGTGACATTACAACACCTCCCATCACGAGAGCCGGAGCAACCGCAAATCCCGGCATCTCATCATGTGTAACACCTCCGGTAGTCACCGTAGCAACAACTTCCACTCCTTCATCGGGACGAGGAACCTGGAGGGGCGAGAGGAGGACCATCTCCCATTACCATTGCGGACTTGATGGAAAAGGGAAGTTCTTGTCAAGACTCAAACGGATATGGCCGTAACTCGGAAAGAGGTACTCACTTTTCTTAAGACATTAACTGATCGATTTCCACATGACCCGCAACAGCCCCTGGAGCCAACAAGGAATGAATTCAACGCACCGGAGAAGGTACTTCAATGGAACGGACCTACATGGACCGATCAAAGAAGCGACATCGGATATGAGCGGTCTGTCGTGGGGGCTCCTACACTGGGACCCATCCTCACAATGATCTTACTCAAGTTAATAGTTTCACTATGAACCGAGAGGCCGGTGGATCGGGAAGCGGTTTCTCTAGTGGAAAGTTTATGCAAACTTTCACACCTCTCGAAGAATCGGCGCGCGAGACGTTTTGCTGCAATCAACCGGAGGAAGGTCACGGCCACCGTGACCTACATGTCACCGCACGCATCAAGGATTCGAGTTCAAGATGCCCCTTATCTACACAGAGCGTCTTCGAATGTGATTACTATCAAGACTCTCGGGACATCCAAGGTTCTCCCGTGCAAGGTCGTACGGAATCCTACCACGGTGACGGACTTCAAGGGAAACCAAACCAAAGACATACGGGAGGAGCTCCGCTGAAAAATCGAGACAAGTTCGTTGCATCCCACTCCCCACGTGGGCGTCAATTCAGGAAGAAGACCGGCTTGCATCATTGAGAGCTAAAACCCACAATGCATCTTTGCTGACGAAGCATTCTTCTCCATCCTGTAAAGCCACGACCCACGTTCACACGAAGAGGGAACGCACTTTTGTGGCGAGTCGTGACCAGAAAGGGAAAACGGTATACCGATATCTTGCCATTATCAATTAGCGGGGATCTTTGCTGCCCGGTCTCTCCACCCAATGGAATGATATGACAAAGAACGAACCACAACAACAAGTGCTAGATGCTCCACAACAGCTGCAAGAGGGCACCAACTCCACAACTGATGAGATTGAAATCGTTGAGGAATCTCCTAGGCCTATCTCCATCAGCTCAACCTTTTGTACGGATAAACGCACGAAGCTCGTGGAACTTCTCAAAGAGTATCGGACATGTTCGCTTGGAGATATGAAGAAATGCCTGGATTTAGATGAAAATTGGTCATCCATCATCTACGTGTCATACACGGATCCAAGTCGGTTAAACGATTCTGATTCGAACACGAGGAAAATGGATAGATCGGAGTCTTGCATAGACTTGAAACTTGAACAGGTGTTGCTCCAAAAACAATCCTCCTCTACCCGACATCGACATGTTAGTAGATGCAAACAAATGGACACAACATGTTCTCCTCCATGGATGGATGCAAAATGCTACAACCGAGATAAGAATGTACGAGCATGATGCAAGTAGGATATCTTTTCGAACTCCTCTCGGAAAATTTTATTATACCATACCGCCATTTGGTTTAAGGAATACCGGTGCAACGTATCAACGCTCTATGACGGTAATCTTCCACTTGGAGCCGATACCTCAAGGGAGCGACCTCAAGAAGATAACGAACCACACTTGGGGACTCGAGGCTCGGCATGAAGTTCCTTCACCGTCGATCAAGGAATTCTTCAACATGAGAGATGTGGTCGGTCAAGAAACATGGAATTCGCAAGGGTAAATTGAACCGAAGAGGGAAACACTTCAACACTCCCTCTAGCGTGAAGTCGCTTCAATGGTCTATTCAAGAGCCGCCTCAATGCTCTCTCCGGACCCCTTTTCGCTTCATAATCCTACTTCAACACCCTCTCCAGGATCCACCTCAACGTTCGCACTGAAGCCACTTTAACATCCTCTCAAGTCGTTTCAACACTCAAGCTACATCAACAATCTGCGCTCCGGTCAAGTTATCTTTGATGTACTCATTGCTCAACATACGTCTCATCCATCCTTCATGAGGACCCGGCGGAGCATGAAAAACCCCGAAGTCGATAGGAGGAGGGCTATTCTGTGGAACGGATATTTTCATATAGTTGGAAGGGCGCGGTGAACAACTCATCATCAATGTTCGGCATATCCTTGAAGCCGCCAACACTTCCCGACTTGGTACCAAAGATTATCTCCGTAAGACATCTCAACGGGGATTCTTTTCTTCCACAATGAAATAAAAGGCGGGAGTTAGAACTTGTATGAAAGCACATGAGAGATGTAGTCACACACGGCAAGATACAACTCACATCGGAGCACACAAACCGGTCCGGCTCAAATTCGATACGGATTTCAAGACTGTATTAGTTTTCAAGTCCGGTGCAAGTTTCGATCTGGTATTGATTTCAAGTCGGTGCAAGTTTGATCTGGTATTGATTTCAAGTCGGTGCAAGTTTCAGTCTGGTATTGATTTCAAGTCAGGTGCCAGTTTCAGCCTGGTATTGATTTCAAGTCAGGTGCAAGTTTCAAGTCCGGTACAAGTTTCAAGTCCGGTACAAGTTACAAGTCCGGTATTGCTCAAGCTTCAAGTCCGGTATTGATCAAGTGACGAGTCCGGTATCACTCAAGTTACAAGTCCGGTATTGCTTAATATTCAAGTCTGGTATTGATCAAGTCAAGTCCGGTATTGCTCAAGTTTCAAGACCGGTGTTGGTCAAGGGCATGAGGCTGGTATAAAGTTGACATTCGATCGAGGCATACACGATATGGGACCCACGTTCAATCAAGCATATATGGAGGGACCACATTTATTTGCACAACACGGTTCTCTCATGTCATGGGAATCATGTTCACGAAATTCAAGCCCACGTTCGATCAAGCAGGCGCAGTAGCCCCACCAACGAAGCGAGCACAGCGAGTCCGTCGATTAGGCACAACCCCACGATCGAGCGGAGCAAGCACGGAGAGGGCCCTCGGCCGGCTGTGGCATAGAAAGGTCGATCGAAGCAGGCAAGACCGACATCATACTAGGGGAACGCTCTCTTATATGCCTTTTAAACGTAACATACTCCAAGGACATGATAACCCGTCTCTCCTGGTAACATCTAACTTTGCCTCATAAGTTTTATCTTTAATCAATCACCATCTCATGCCTACCACACAATAGTGTAACCATTATGTGCTAGGCGGGGGACTTAATGTTGATGGTGGATTTTCGTTCAAGGTTAAATTTGTAAAAAACCCGAGAAAAAATCATGCGGCGACATCTTGTAAAAGATAAAGCCATTTATAAGTGTTGGATACTCCCTCACTTAATTCACCAAGAATGGAGCATGTAGCAACAATCCCATTCTCGTGAATACATGAAATTCCTCCAGGTTGGAGCATGTGGCAACAATCCCTTCCTGTGAATTTCATATCGGCCTTGTATTTCCAGTACTCATTATCGGTGTGGCATGACGACTGAGTGTTACTCTTACAGAGTAACACGAACCTCCAAGCACTATAATGAAACCATGTACGAAATACCCGTACAGGCTGACTCTCGGTGTGTTATACTAGCACGATCCCCTCTCGGTGTGTTATACTAGCCCGATTGAGCCCCTCTCGGTGTGTTATACTAGCCCGATTGAGCATCCGGACTGACCGTATCGATCCCATATGATCTGATTGCAGTCATCCAACTCCATAAGCATGATTGGATGACCCCAGATCAATTCCATCACCCCCAAGCAGGTATGGAATACCCACGGCCGACCCCGCATGGTAGGCCATTGGCCTTTGCTTGCCAAAGGACGTTCATACCAAGCATTATGGACGGAAAACCCTAAATAAGGGTTTGAGGCATATTACATGTGTCGCAAAACAGTCTCAACCATCCATCTTCGCAGGTATAGATGGAGGGTGTAGATGTAGACTCAAAGGGCCCAGAGCATGTCAACACGATCACCGTGGGCCCGCCTACACACTTGACCAATCGGTCAAGACCAACAATGTTTGGCCGTGACAGAATCGTCACCCAAACAAGAGATGGCGCACGGCTTTGAAAGCAAAAATTAGGGTTTCAAGCCATCACGCGCGTCCATCTTCTCCGGCACAAATGGAGGGTCACAGATTAGATTAAACAAGGGCCGGTCATACCAGCATGACCACCGTGGGACCATCTACCTCCTCATGTGATCGGCCAAGGCATATCATGCCCGGCTAATCCAAAACGCCCGCCCAAACATGCGTGGTTATACTTACCAAATTACAAACTGATCTCAACCACTCAACTTCACCGGATGATTTGAATGGCTTAGATCACGTTTTCATGGGATATTCAGGTATAGGCATGAACACCAGCCTGCCATCTTCACGTCAAACCCATCGACCAAGACCGACCAAATTAGGTCGTCTTGGAACGCGCGACGGAAAAGCATGATGCGCGGCCTTTTGCGGCATCAATTTCCTGCCGCAAACCGATCTCAACCACTCAACTTTACCGGTCAAATTGAGTGGCCTAGATCGCGCCTTCATGGGACGGTGAGGTATGGGCGTGCACACCGGCATGCCGTCTACACACATGCCCGGTCGGCCCTCTCCAAATCCCTTACCATGCTTGGTTTCGACCAAGCTAAAGAGTGATGCTTGCGCACCTCTTCAAAAACCCTAATATCCATTAACGGTCGCAGATGAGTGTCTCAAAGATCATCTCATCCGTTCAACTTCACCAGATTGGTTATTCAACCCCGGTCAGGAGTTATTTGGTCAGTGAGGCGTCATTACCCATCACTTTACCACACTATAATGCGATCACATAAAATACACACGATACTTCACAAGTATCGACTTCTGAATAACACGATTATTCAATTCAAGATACATGCTATCTTTCGTGGATCCACGATCCACACATTCCGTTTATCAATCATGTCACAAACTGGGGATACATACCGGGGTATTGGTCTGGCGATTTACAGCGTGCAGCGTGTGCAACGCGCCATCACAAGAACGTGTCAGGAAGTCATGGACGGTTAGAAATGAACAGGAGAAGTGGGCAAGACTGGTCATGTCGTACCAACGCACAACTCGACTACTCCATCACTCCACTTCCTCCACTTCCCACGAGAGACGTGAATAAGGCTCAATGACTTGTATAAATAGGTTCTCCGCCCTATTTCAAACAACAACACAAGTTCAGACGAGACAGAAAAAACCAAGTGTTAATACAAAAACGTATTCAAACACCCAGAGCTTGCTTGCATCAACCGCAAGCCTGCTCACTTTTCTGTTATAAGTTATAAGCAAGCCAACACATTCGCAATCTCAACACCTTCTTCGCTTCCCTCCCTAAGATCAACCCCATCTCCTTCACTTTGTGACCGAAACAAGTCTGGAACGGCCATTTCTTGGTTTAGGCCGGACTTGCCTGATTGATCTCTCGAATCTACAAGCACTCACCGCGCAGTGCATTTGTTTAAAGGTTTAAATTCATTCCTCATTCACACCCCAAATTACCAAATTCTGCAGGAGTAGTTTTCACCCATAAACAGGCGTACATTGGTTCAATCCAGTTCTGAAGGTTAGAAATGTAAATGTTTCACACGTGAGAGTTACATGTGTGGCGAATTTGACCATTTAACTCTCTTTAACGGCTAAACTAACGGATTGGCGCATTTTGATAAGATTTTGGGGCATTTTCATCTTTTGCCTAACGTCCGGGGCATTTTCACAACCTTGGGGTCCATTTTGGGGCATTTTGCCACGGCGGCGAGCAATGAGCATCCCTATGACTGTCAAAAATTGAAACTCAAAGCCATTGTGGTTATCATGGCGAAACGTGTAGAACGGCAATTGGTGATTTAATGCCATCAGCGGGATGATACCACCCGGCTATCGCGCTTTCTGTTGGAAATCTCAGGCTTTCAAACGTTCTCTAGAACTCAGCGTAAAATGTTCAGCAACAACTACCATGCAGCCACTACTGGCGTGGAGGTGTTCGGCGAAAAGGTCCCATGAAATGAGGCAGAGCCTCTGAAAATAGCGATGTGCCAGGTCAACACGGCAAAGTGTTAGTGAAGGCGGAGGAGAGAGAAAAGAGGAAAGCTCCGGTGACGGAACCCTGAGCCAAGCGGACATCCGGCACACAGGAAACGTCTCAAAGTGAACAAGCTCTGCTAAAAGCTTCAAGTAGTTTTCTTTCCCATGAATGAAGTGATAGAGCCTCTTGAAGCGTGGATCAAGGCAGCCGTGGCTGCCCCTATCGACGTCCTCAGCAGGAAAATGGCAGATCAGATATTATTTACCACCAGGTTATCGTAATCAGCAGTTTGTGAGTTGAAACAAATATTGAGAAAAGAACAGAGGCAGAACTTGGCTTGAAGCTTGAGAATTCATGCAGACCCTTTACTATCGAGGCCATGATTGAGGATTGTTATGAGCCATCACAAATCTATGATGGAGCACATATGAAATCTTGTACTTCTCGAAGAATGAGCGTGGGAACATATTCCCTCAACCACGTTGTGTAGGCGTTGCTCAGTGATTAGGAACCCGTCTTTCTGACATGACGATAAAGCGGACTCCCTAACGTGATGTTGAAAGCGTTAGATTGATAGTGTGTTGGTGATACGGCTTAGTTGCCCATCATTCTTTTATCAAAAAGACCACTGAAGCGGCAAAAATTTGACGAGAAAATTTTTCGTCACGGCTGTGATTAAGATTAATGGAAACTAGAATGCCTGAGATATATTGATTTGGAAGTCAAATTGGGTGATACCTAACCGCGGTAAATTCTACGCATTGAAAATTTCACTGACTCTAGACATGATCTGGGTAGCCCTTGGATGCCACGAAAAACAAAGCAATCACGGTGTCCTCTGCCGGTTTAATCCCTGAAAGAATCTCAACCGTATACGGACCTCGATGGGTGCTCTGCTTTGCCAGCGCCCGATAACTTACCCGTGTGACACTGACTTCCGGGAACTTTGTCGACATACGTTGGTTAGTCTAGTAGTCAATCAGCATGACCTTCCTTCTGACTCTAGCCCACTGGTCACGACAAGTCTGGGTGTCTGCTCATGACAAACGTCTAGGAGATGTAGATGGGCGGTCATGCTCAAGCGTTTATCAAGAGCGTAGAGGCGTCTTGATCCAGGCAGGTGACGAGTCAAGTATCACTTTGACCAGGCCGTTTGGTGAGCCTGTTGAAAAGCATTACATTGAGGCCAGAGGCATAGCAGTGAAAACCAAACCCTCACTTTGACTTCTTCAAAGAGAAGATGGCAGAGTACTTGGTAGCGAGATGTTATCTGGCGCTCGCAAGCTCATTACTTGATGAACTAGAAGGCGTAACAATTTCATAGATGAAGCAAATATGAACGAGATCTTGTCTTTGCCACTTCAGGTATCCGTGCGCTAAAAGCGTTGTCTTTATTCTTTCCGAGCGTATTTCCTTTTTTACAATTTCATATCATATTTGTAATTCCTCAGAAAATGATTCTGATACTTGCATTCATAGTTAGGGTTTCAATTTCCAATTTTCAATTAGGCGTTATTTTCATCGAGAATCCCTTTACTCCTAAAAACACAAAGTCTTGAGTCGGCCTAAATCAACCCGACAGGCGAGAAAGGGAACCACTAGCCAGAGCACACCTGCGGGAAGAAGAAAAAGCGAAACGTATACCTGAGGAAAGCGATTTGAGCTATATGCCCAATAAAGCGAAAACCACTAAATGATAGGTCATGGATATTCCATTATGATATTGTTTCTTTTATCACTAGCATTGTGAAGGCGCCCATTGTTGAGAAAGTCGATCACGGTCTTGACAAAGGATTATAAAATAATGAAACTTTATTCAAACAATCAAAAGCGAAAGAAAAGACCATGAAATGACTGGTGAATGAAGATGTTATTGAGAATATACTTGAAAGAAGAAAAAAACAAAGACATTTCGAGTCGTCAGAAGTAGGTCTTGCGCACATCACCATTGACTCCATCACTGTTGATGCTCCCCTGGATCTCCCTGGTTGTCTGTCGGGCGTCTGTGACAGCATCCATCTAATATCCTGTGACATTAAAGCGCTTCAACATTGGGAGGTAGTACCCGATTGCTTTGGGGTTTTCGGGTTCCTGTGTCCAGTCAGAATTATCACGAGTCTGACAGGGTAATCACACTTGCCTTCATTCGGAGGTCGTTCGTACTCTGACTCTCCCGCCTCTTCATGCGTGACCTGTCTCTACTGCCCTTGCGCTTACTAGTGTCTGCAGCGTTTCCTCGCGCTCGTGGCTCCTCGCGTATCAGTGCGGTGAAAGTGCCTGAGATAAGATCACGACAATACGAGGTGGGAGTGAGGCATCCCACAGTATGTACGGCCGACTTCGCGAAGTGGAAGGAAGATCGATCTTAGCCATTACTTCTTCGCATGGTTTTGGGCTTATCGACTTCAAAACTTCTTTACGGGAAACAACGAATGGCGTCCTGACTTCCATGATAAAGCTACCAAAGGAGAGAGGAATTATGAGCACGCACACAAAAAAAAAAAAGAGAAAGGAAGGAGATAAGTCAAATCCATCACGATCATTTAATGAGAAATGGAAGCGTGCAGATGCCTCAGATGTGACCACGTGGTGGTCTTTATAATCTCACAAGTGACAGTCAGGAGGAAAAGGAGTCTTTACTTACCACATGAGAATATTTAGTCGGGATAACAATCAGCCAGGCTTATCGGATATACACGAGGAGAAGCCGTGTATGATGAAGGAAATTACACTGAAGAAGTGGCCAGAGCTCAAGCTATTGCAGAGGAACCCGAGGCGACGCTCGCGAGATCAAGTCCACCATTTAACTCGCATCATGTCGAACTAACCGGTTCGAGCAACGCTTGACTATCCGACAAATATATATACACTTTAGCTGGTCATTTAGGTACATGTGTATGTGTATCTAGGCACCTACCACACAATAATGTGTGTTATGTGCTAGGCGAGAGGGCTTAATGTTGATGGTGGATTTTCGTTTTAAGGTTAAATTTGAAAAACCCGGAAAATCATGTATTTGACATCTTGTAAAGATCTGACCATTTATAAGTGTTGGATACTCCCTCACTTAATTCACCAAGAATGGAGCATGTAGCGACAATCCCGTTACGTGGTTAAATTCCCCTACAGGTTGGAGCATGTGGCAGCAGTCTTCTGAATTTCGCCATCGACCTTGTATTTCGATTACTCATTATCGGTGTGGCATGGCGGTGTTACTCTTGCGAGTAGCGAACCTCAACACTTAATAATGAAACCATGTCTGAAGCATACCGTCTGAGTATTGATTCTCGGTGTGTTATACTAGCGATTGAGCATGTCCGGGTTTAGCTATGTCGATCCAGGATATAATCTGATCGCAGTCATCAACTCCATAAGCATGATTGGATGACCCAGATCAATTCATCACCCCCAAGCGGTATGGAATACCCACGGCGAAGCCAGCATGGTCGGCCATTGGCCCTTGCTTGCCCAGAGACGTTAAATACCAAGCATTATGGACGGAAAACCACAATGAGGACTAGGCATATTACATGTCATAAAGCAGTCTCAACCATCAAATCTTAGGTATAGATGGAGGGGTGTAGATGTAGACTCAGGGCCCCGAGCATGTCAACACGATCCGCAAGTGGGCACTTCTACCTTGACAGAGTCAAATGTGAAATACGAAAAGTGGCAGATAAATGTTTGAGCAAAGAAGTGGCCATACGACTTTTGAAAGCCAAGGTAGGGTTTTGAATCATCACAGCGTCCGTCTTCTCGCATTGCGAATGAAGGTCTGAGGTGCAATTAAGCCCGGTAGGTCGTACCAGCGCGTGACCATCGTGCGCCCATCCCCCACCCCTCCTCAATGCGATCGACGAGAGGCATCCAGTACCGGCTAATCAAGCGCCGCCCAAACATGCGTGAGATTCCCTTATTAATTACAAGGCCAGTCTACGACCACTCAACTAGGATGAAATTTGAATGGCTTAGATCACGTTTTCATGGGATAGTCGGGTATAGTTTCTTTGACCTGACTACCACCCACACCTGCGGTATGATACGACCAAAGGCCAGGCCAAGATGGAGTGCGTCTTGGAGCAGCGCCCAAACCCGGGGATGCCATCGCGGTTTCCAACTCCTTTGCGGCAATGGATTTACTGCCTTAAGCAGATCTCGTCCACTCAAACTTCTTGGTCGATTTGGTGGCCTGAATCTTCATGTGGGAAAAGTGAGATATGGACGTGCACACGGCATGTGTCACACATGCAGTGGTCCCTCTCCCAAGCCAACTTCCCATGCTGGTTTAGAGCCCAGTGAAGAGTGATGCTTGCGCACCTCTTGGCTCCCCAATATTAAATTAGCAGTGGGATCGCGGAGTGTCTGAAAGATCATCTCATCGTCCAACTTCCACCGAAGCTGTAGTTGCTCTGACCACAGTGGGGAGTTATTTAGTCGGTGAGGCTTCATTACCCGTCACTTTACCCGCAGCTATAATGCGAGTACATGCATAAATACACGCGATACTTCACAGTATCAGAGCTTCTGACTCTTAGAGTTATTGATTGACAGCCACATGCTATCTTTCGTGGATCCCGATCCTGTGGTCCAGACATCAATCGTATCACAAGCTGGGGATACATGCGGGGTATTAGTGCAAGCGGTTCTGGCGCATCAATGTCTGTGTAATCAAACGATGTCGAGAAGTCATGGACGGTTAGGAATGAGAGCAGGGAGAAGTGGGC